>BSBK01003710.1:0-351236 GCA_027943335.1 Chamaecyparis obtusa | reverse complement strand
TATCATACAGACCCAACATTTTATATGATGTAGGCATGGTCTCTTGATTCATGTAGGATCCTCATGAGTTGCACTTTGAAACTAGCCCAAATGGATCCTTCACTACATTCAGGGTTCTCATAGTTTTGGGATTCACTACGTAGCAAGTATTGATCTTGACTTGGTGGGCTACACATATTCAGATTGGGTGGGGTGATTCTCAGGATCACAAGTGTACTTCAAGTTACAACTTCTCACTTGGTTTGGGTCTTGTTTGTTGGTCAAGCAAGAAGCAGTCTGCTATTGCTCTATCTTCTACTAAGCTCAAGCATTTGGGGGCCTAGGAATCACTACAACATTTGGGGTCAAATTTTGATGCCAATTTGTGATGCCACTACAATTTGTGTTTGTTTTTGTGTTTTTTTTTGCAAGTGGCCCCCGATGGTGTCGTAATAGCGATGATATCGTCGTAATTGCGACACCCATTTGGTTATAAACAAAAAAAAAGAAAAAGAAAAAGAAAGTTTCATTTGTAATTTGTGGAATTCAAAGAGTTGTCATGAAGATGACACTACACTTTTGTGTGGCGCGATGAGGGGCATTCGAGTTTAGCGGTGCACGAAGAGGCTGGGCACCATGTGAGAAAAGGGCACTGGCACTTGAGGTAGGCATTCAAGCTTTGTCTTCTCATTAAATCAATTTCAATGGAATTGTTTACATCTTAGGCATTGTTAATAGTGCATTGTTTACATCTTAGCATTTGGAATGCTTGATGACCCGCGAGCTTTGAGAGCTAGGGCATCATTTCTATTACCTTCAAAGCATTGTGTGAAGTGTTTGATCTCTCTTTATTTGTTTTTATATTCATATTCACTATGTGCGTACTCCCCATTTATGATCATTTCACGAGGAAATGTCTTGATGGCTCGCAGGCTGCAAGCTAGGGCATGATACATTGTTCATGAACTCACTGTTTAATACTGGCATTGTTTACATCTTTTCATTTGGAATGCTTGATGACTTGTGAGCTTTCAGAGCTAGGGAATCATTTCTATTACCTTCAAGGCATTGTGTGAAGTGTTTGATCTCTCTTTATTTGTTTTTCTATTGATATTCACTATGTGCATACTCCCCGTTTATGATCATTTCATGAGGAAATGTCTTGATGGCTCATAGGCTGCAAGATAGGGCATGATACATTGTTCATGAGCTCACTATTTAATACTGGCATTGTTTACATCTTTTCATTTGGAATGCTTGATGACCTGCAAGCTTTGAGAGCTAGGGCATCATTTCTATTACCTTTAAGGCATTGTGTGAACTATTTGATCTCTCTTTATTTGTTTTGGTGTTGATATTCACTATGTGGTACTCCCCATTTATGATCATTTCATGAGGAAATATCTTGATGGCTCGTGGGCTGCAAGCTAGGGCATCATACATTGTTCATGAGCTCACTGTTTAATATCTGGCCAGGCCATGTAAATGGTACCAGGCCAACCCAATCAGCCCAAAAAAATGTGTCATGTTTATCTTTGTCAAATACACTCATTCACCATTTTGTTCTTGTTCTTCACACAAATATTGCATCAAAATTAATTGTAAATAATGATTCAAAGGAAAAAGAAACAACTACAATAGATCAGACCCCAAAAGAATACAGTCAACTACAATAGCTCACAGTCTCAATGAAATAAACATTTTATAAAATAATATATGGTGCACAACAACAGCAAGCATGTAATGATAGCAATAACACTGCATGATAAAATTCAATACTCTTATTTTTTATTCAAATCTATTCAAAACTCCTATCAGCTCATTGTCCAATAGTTAAACTAACCTATGACTTCAAAGGAGGAATTATTAAATATCATTGTAGGTATTTATCTCTTCTATAATGATAGAGGATTCAAAGGTAATGATCAATATAAAAAATAGAGCACCAACCAATCAAATAGGGACATGAGGTGCTCAAACAGTGAGCTCATAAAACAATATATTTAGTCTTAATAAAATCTTATAAAATAACATATATTGTGTGAAGTGTTTGATCTCTCTTTATTTATTTTGGTGTTGGTATTCACTATGTGGTACACCCCGTTTATGATCATTTCATGAGGAAATATCTTGATGGCTCGCGAGCTGCAAGCTAGGGCATCATACATTGTTCATGAGCTCACTGTTTCATACTAGCATTGTTTACATATTTTCATTTGGAATGCTTCATGACCCACGAGCTTTGAGAGCTAGGGCATCATTTGTATTACCTTCAAGGCATTGTGTGAAGTGTTTAATCTCTCTTTATTTGTTTTATTGTTGATATTCACTATGTGGTACTCCTCATTTATGATCATTTCATGAGCAAATATCTTGATGGCTTGTGGGTTGCAAGCTAGGGCATCATGCATTGTTTATGAGCTCACTGTTTGAGCACCTCATGTCCCTATTTGATTGGTTGGTAATCAAATATTGAGCTCATAAACATTGCATGATGCCTTAGCTCAAATTCAAAATAGTAAGTGTATTATTTTATTAAGACTAAATATATTGTTTTATAAAGATTTTATTAAGACAAAGTATTTTGGGTTAGTTTTATGTTGTTTTATAAGATTTTATAAAGACTAAATATATGATGTAAACTCATAATTATACTTGATATATATTGATGCAGGAGCATCCTGGGTGTGAGAGCAATCTTGCATCACCCAAAAATATTTGTTTTTGCTTTTCAATAAGGGCTATCTTGTGCAGAGCTGCTATTTCTAGAAACTTTCTATTTTTAGTAAGTTGGCCATACGATCTCGGAATGTTCTGATTTCACATGTGGAGGTTCATCTCTGTCATATCAGCCTGCCAATAAAGTTTCATGGCTAGATCAAGTCTGGTTTTGAAGATATTGAAAATTTTCGGTTTTGGAAACAGGGTGCAGAAACTTTGAACTCAGTTTTGAAAGCTTTAGAGGCCCCGGATGAGGTTGAATTTTGGGCTGAATGAAGTTTGCTTCATTCAAGCGTTGTAGAGCTCCTCGCGCCCTTTCCGAAATGGGGTTACAATAGTCAATTGGGTCAGCTGGTGATGACTTATGGTCTTTGGAAGTTGGGTCACCTGAAATGGCGAAAAATGATTTTTTCTTCAAAATTTTTGTTCGGGTTTCAAAAGTTATTTTGAGCTGACTTTGATGTAATAAATTGAAAAATAAAATAATTCTAAGTTTGGTCGGCCCTATGGGCTAAATTTCTGGAACCTTCTCGGGCGGTGGAAATTGCCTATATGAAGAAGGCCCGTAGTGTTTCTAGGGCAGTTATGGGTAGTAGATCTGGGTAATAATTCGAGGCTTTGTCCTACAGAATATTGTAAGGAAATGCCCATGTGGCTTTACATATTGTAATTCTGAAAGTTTGTAATTCCACATTTGTGGAGATAATAAGAAGCCAATTTTCTGTTCTTACATATTGTTGTTGTTGTTTCTCTGTTTCTGTTATGTATTTGTGGTATTAAGGGGAGCACCCTTCATCAAGTGGTATCAGAGCAGGAGTTCCTGAGTGTGTAAACAGATCGCCGACTGTGAGGCAGTTTGCACCAGGACCATGGTTAGGGTTTCAGCGTGCATCACAAAAATGCCTCCACGAAGAGAACGTGGCGGAAGGGCTGGTGTTGTGACACCTGAGGTTAGAGAGCTGCAGAGACAAGTGCGAGCATTGAAAGAAGAGATTCGCAGAGGAATGAATCTTAATGTAAGAGAAGAAAGTGATGATGAAGTAGAAGAAAATTTTGATCAGGAAGGAGAAGGCGAACTTCCGAACCCAGAAGAAGAAAGACTTTATCGAGCCCTTTCCAAAATCGGGAAGAGACCTAAGATCGAGGTTCCTACATTTTCAGGGAATCTTAACCCAGAAGAATTGATCGACTGGATCAATGAATGTGAGGAATATTTTGAGTATGAAGATGTTGAGGATCCTGATAGGGTCAAATTTGTGAAGGCCAGACTGAAAGGTCATGCGAATATCTGGTGGCAAGAGGTTCAATTGGAGCGAAATAGAAGAGGGAAAGATAAAATCACAAGATGGGATCAGATGGTGGATAAATTGAAGCGACAGTTCATTCCTGTTGATTATGAGCTTGACCTACTAAAGAAAATGCAAAGTTTGAAGCAAGCAGGAAGATTTGTTCAGGAGTATACAGATGAGTTCTATCGACTTCTCATCAGAACAGGCCATGCAGAAGCTGATAAGGAGAAAATTGCCCGATACCTTAATGGGTTAAGGCCAAGCATTCAGGAGGAGCTGAATCTGGTTCGAATGAATAGTATTGAAGAGGCATACCAGTTTGCCCTAAAAGTAGAGGAAAAGCTGAATAAGAAGTTTGAGAGCGGTATTTGTGGACCCTTGACTGAAACAATGAGAGGGGATAGAATAGAGTTTAAGTGGACTAATGGGGCAGAAAAGAGTTTTCAATTGTTGAAACAAAAAGTTACAGAACAACCTGTTTTAGCACTTCCAAATTTTAATAAGGTGTTTCAAGTAGATTGTGATGCTAGTGGTACTGCAATAGGAGCTGTTATGAGCCAAGAAGGTAAACCTATTGCTTATTTCAGTGAGAAGTTGAATGATGCCAAGAGAAAATATTCTATTTATGATCAAGAATTTTATGCTATAGTTCAGGCATTGAAGAAGTGGAGACACTATTTGCTTCCTCAGGAGTTTGTTTTGTATACTGATCATCAAGCTTTGCAATATTTGAATAGTCAAGGAAAGTTGAATCAAAGGCATTTGAAATGGGTTGAATTTTTGCAGAGTTATACATTTGTTTTGAAACACAGGAGTGGAAAGTCTAATAGGGTTGCAGATGCTCTTAGCAGAAGGCAACTATTGCTGACAGAAATGCAGATTGAGGTGGTTGGGTTCAAGGAACTCAAGAATTTGTATCCAGAGGATCCTGATTTTGGTGAAGCTTGGAAAGCTTGTAAAGAACCTATTACTCTAGACAGAACGAAGTGGCTGGATTTCATCATTCAGGATGATATGCTATTCAGAAGGAGTCAGTTGTGCATTCCAAGAAGTTCTATGAGGGAGAATCTCATCAAGGAGAAGCATAGCGGAGGATTGGCTGGACATTTTGGTCATGATAAAACTCTTGCTTTGGTTAGTGAAAATTATTATTGGCCACAGTTGCAGCAAGATGTAAAGAAGTTTGTACAGAGTTGCAGAGTATATCAGATGGCAAAAGGAGTGAAGCAGAATACAGGGTTGTATCAGCCATTACCTGTACCAGAGAAGCCTTGGGAGGATATTAGCATGGACTTGTAGACACCGAAAAATCCTTCAGAAAATAAATTATTTTTGTTTTCTGAAAATCCTTGATGACATCATCATTTATTAATTAATTAATTATTTAATTAATTAATTTATTTTTATGGCATTAAATCCCTTTCTCTTAATTAAAAATCTTTAATTAAGGAATCTAGCCTAAAAATGTCATTTGGACATTATCCCTAATTTATTAATTATTTAATTAATAAATTGACCAAAAAACTTCAAAAATAAATTAATTTATTTTTAATTTATTTTTTATCCCAAACTTGGCCAATTTCCTTAAGACCACTAACCTCTTCCAAAATCTTCTAATCCCTTCTTAATTTCGATTAAGAGGCTAATCCCATCTTTTCTAACCCTAATCCCAAGGTTAAATATTTAATTAAGGTTAAATATTTAATTTTCATATTTATTGAAAATATTTTAATAAATATTCCTAAAACTTAAGCTTTTGGAATGAATAACTTTTATTCCATGAAACTAAGGAGAAATCTAGACTCTTCTAGAATCTTCTCAAATCCACCCTCTTCACCCATCCTAATCCTTTTTTTGTCCTAATCTAATCCTAATCCTACCCTTAAACCTTTGTGCAATCCTAACCAAGCTTAAGACTTTCCTAAACCAAAGCAAAGTCTTTCCTTCCAAATATCTCAACCACAAAGCATTTATTGCTTCCCCAAAGTCTTCAAAGCCTCTTAAAGCCCATTCATTGCTCTTACAAGCATTTATTTGGAGAGTTATGAGCTTGGAGCCCCCTTTGTTGACTCCTCTTTGCCCTTCCCTTCATCCACTCACCTTGTGACATGTGTCACCTCCTGATTGGCTGAGAACTAGCACAATCCATGTGCTTCCCTTTGAGTGAATCTTGGCCTCTCTTAAGGATTTCAATCTTGGCCATTCATTCCTCCTACCCCAAGCCTTTAGAAATCCTATAAATACCCTCACTTCCTAAGGCAAATCATCTTTCAACTCTCAAACTCAATAGCAAATTTATAATGCCATTTTCATTCTAGCATAAGAAAAACTCATCATTTTAGATCATTTTCAAGCTTAAATCACATCTAAATTAGCTTAATTAGATTAACATAGATTCATTTCTTATTTAAATCAATCTTAGTTCATCTTTTAGCTTTGCATATTTGTGTGTTCTTGAGGCCTTTGAGGCAAAATAGGTTCCTCATACTTATTTTGTGTCATTTTGGGTCTTCATCAACCTCAAATCATCATTTATCTTGCATGCTCCAAGTGCTTGAGTTTGCACACCCACATCCATCTATATCCAAGCATATCAAACGGTGCATGGGCGCATCCATTTTAGGCTTAAACTGAGGTGGCTTTGATTTTAGTTTGTTTACCATTAAATTTGATTTGATTATATGCTATGACGTTTGTTTGTCTTTGGCCTTCAAAATAGGTTTAGGTGCACACTCAAATCCTAGTCTACATTCTAATCCTCCAGAAAGCCCACCAACGACCAATGCCCTTGTACCGCAACATCAGCAAAGCACGTTTGCCCACTATTTGCCAGAAAGTACCTCCATCCCACCATCTCTCTATCCACGCATCCCCATCAAAACTATCCAAGTTCCAGCACAAGCATATTCTCCGTTTGTCCAACCATTCCCCGATCCTATCATACAAATACCCCAAGAGCTTTCCACCATTCCCCTTTTCTTGCAAGGAAGCCTCGCCAGTCCCGCAACACAAGCTACAGTGCCATCCGCTCCATCTCCTACCCCTTTTGCTTCGTCATCTGCTATGGCTCCCCAAGCCCAAATCCAACACTTTACCCAAAGTCAGCTTCCACCTCTCACGTAAGCTTTTACACCAAAAGCTTCGCCACCATCCGCAAGTCAAGCAACGCCTTTCACCATCAAAAGAGCACCGTCACCCTTCACCCCCCAAGCACCCGTATCTTCTTCTTTGGGGTTAGTGCAATCACTTCCTATTCCAACCTCATCTTTCTCTTGGGTGTTTCCTTCATTTTCCTCCTCACAAGCATCCGCTCAACCACAACCTCAACAAGCTCCTTTCTCTCAACCATCATTCGTGTCCCAAGCTCCCGTTGCTCCTACCATTCCATCATCCACTACAGTGCACTTTAACACAAGCTCTCAGTGGGGCCTTACACAAGAAAAAATGAAGGCATGGGGGATCCCATCTCAATCCCCTACATCTATGGTTGCAAGTCAACAAACCACCTTTGCCCAAGTAGCACAGCAGCAATTACCCCAACCACCGCCGGCTTCAAGCTATTCAAATACCTTCTAGCAAGTTCCACCACCTCAACAACCAACTTTCCCCAGCTATCTTACCCCATCACCCTTTGCTTCTAGCTTCCCCACATCTGTTCCACCTCTAAGTAATGCAGGCATGCACCCAACTTATATCAGCCAAACCCAAAGCCAACCTCAGCAACTACCACCATCATACCCGCAAGCAGCATCATTCCAATAGCCTCCCCCACAGCAACCACATGTCCCCTTTCAGCAAACACCCATCATTCCTCCACAACAGCAAGTCCCTTGCTATCAGCCCCAGCAACAAATTCCTATCATCCCCCAGCAACAACAAGTTCCCACCCATCATTTACAACAGCAAGTTCCAAATGTCCAATATCAGCAAGCAGTCCCACAACAACCGCCAGTTCAACAACAGCAAGCAGCCCAACAACATCAAGTGATTCCATATCATTTACCATAATATCCCCCTATGCCACACTAGCAATATCCCCAGCAACCATTGCCCCAAAATCAATTCCAACCCATTTATCCACAGCAAGCGCCATATCTAGTTCCACAGCTTCCATCACAAGCAGAAGTCCCAGTTCCCTCGCCACTCAATGCTGAGTGGGAAGCAATGAAAAATGCTCTAAAAGAGCTACAAAGTGGAACAGAGAATAAAACGTACAAGTTCAAAGAGGTGTGCTCATATCCCTTCGATCGGTCCATAGAAACTATCCCTTTCCCCAAGTACTTTGAGATGCCCAAGTTCGACAAGTATCGAGGGAAAGGAGATCTAGTAAACCATATCAAAGAGTTCTACATGACGTGCCAAGAAGTGGCTTACAATGATAACTATCTCCTGCGCCTATTTCCCAAAAGCTTGGGAGGAACTGTTGTTGAGTGGTTTTACAAAATACCACATGGGACAATAAAAACCTTTGCTGAACTCTCTGAGAAGTTCATCACAAACTATGCCCATAATGTGGAGAATGAGTTGTCCTTGCTAAACCTATGCAACTCAAAGCAGAAAGATGGAGAAAGCCTTGCAGAATACTTGCAAAGATGGCAGAATCTTACAACCAAGTTATCATATCAGCCGCCAGAGAAGCATCTAACAAAGATCTTCATTGATAACCTGCATCCAAAGCTATCCCATCACATGTGAATGAACTATCTCCAGACATACCAAGACATCAAGAGCAAGGGCATAGGCATCGAGAAAGCTCTCCTAGACGAAGGCACTATTCGTCACTTTAAGGATGATTCCAAAAACAAACCCAACAATGATAAATCTCGTTACTGGAATCGTAACAAGAATGTTGTTACAGATGGAGCCACTGACACTAAGAATGTACAATTCATTGTGGCTAGTCCTACACCAGCTCAAACATACCAACCGCCACAAGCGCCCATCTATCAGCAACCACCAGCTCCCGCATATCAAGCACCTATTTATCAGCAGCCTCCTCAAGTTCATCAACCACCTATGCAACAGTATCAGCAGCAATACCAACAGCAACAGCCAGCACATCAAGGCAATCCTGTTAATGCAGTTAACGTTGCCCCAAGGCAGAACAAGCCCAATAATCAGAACAATCTAAAGAGGACTTTCACACCTTTGGGTGAGCCTCTGGATCAGATCTTTTATCGGCTAGCCAAGGCAAATATGATCACATATCCGCCCATCCCACAGAAGGATGACAACGCACCAAAGTCTGATTGGTATAAAGAACATGAATACTGTGATTACCATCGTGTGAAGGGGCACACAACATTGAAGTGCATGCGGCTTAAGAACTACATCCAGGATCTCATTGATTGCAAGGAGATCCAGGTCGATGCACCAGCTCAAGCTTCACCCAACGCCGGTTTGCAAATATATCAAAATGTGTTCCCTCAACATGATACCGGGAAGAATCAAGCCAACGCCAATCAGCCCCAAAATCATGGCAAAGGCAAGCAAGAAGATCACACAGTGGCCTACATCAACTATGACAAGTATGTCAGATGCATAACTCAAGTTGAGCCCATCCAAGATGAGCCCACCATCAATACCATCCACATCAGAGGGCCGGATCGACAATGTGCTGCAACTACCCGTAGTGGTAGGATAACTGTTGCCGGTGCTCCTCCGAGATCAGCTGCTCCTCCAAGGCCAACATCTACTGCATCCACAGCACAGTCTAACACCAGGCCAGCATCAAATGCACGCGCAACATAGCATAATGCACCAAAAGCACAATACAATATCATAGAGCATCTTGGGAACATGCTAGCCCAAATATCTATCTTGGATTTGCTCCGCACATCACCCATCTATCAGGAGATCCTGGACAAAGCTCTAAAAGAAGGTCATGTCCCCACGAACATTAACACAACTCAGTTTGAAACTCTTGTGGGACACCTATCAGCAGCATGTGCCTTATCCTTCAAAGAATCTGATCTACCAGATGTCGCTCCTGACCATACTCTCCCTCTCCACATTGCTGTCATGGTCAGAGATTTCGCCATCAAATGAGTTCTAGTGGATAATGGCTCAGCCCTCAACTTGTGCACATTAAAATTCATCAAGAAGATCGGGTTCACGGAGGCCGACATACAACATGAGCAAATCACTATCAAAGCATATGATAACTTGGAGCATACCTCTGAAGGTACTATAACTTTGCCTATCTAGCTAGGCCCAGCAACGCAAGATACTCTCTGCCACGTTGTTGATCTTGACCTACCGTTCAATATCCTCCTCAGTCGTCCATGGATCCATTCCATTAAGGCCGTACCATCTACTTACCATCAGTGCATCAAGTTTCCACATCAAGGTACTGAGGTTACCATCCACGCTGACCCTAACCCCTTCGCATACTGCCTTGCGATGGAAGCATCTTTCCCTCATTCTACTCATTGTCCTGGAACTGATATTGGTACTTCTATTGCTAGCTCATCCCAATCCCATCGCGATCCAGAGACCATCCTCTCTTCCACCTTATCATCTATCAAGATCAACAACCAGGGTTGTGGTGAATACAGCCTCAGTGATGCATTTGTTGTAGGGGCTCTTCCACGTGATCCACATACTCAAGGGCGCCCAAGTTGTCAAAACAAGCCTGTTGAAGAACATTATAAGCTCAAGAAAATCAGAAACATGACTTTTGAGTCTCATGGTACCATCAACAGAAAAGAAATGGATCCAAATATTAACAAATGGTTATACAAAGATCCCCCATCACGTGACACCCAACTTCTTGAGTACTTCAAAGAGAAATACCCAATCCCCTACAAAAATGTCACAGAACACTATAACTATCAAGGTGGTGGTCTAGGACCACAAGAGGACGGAAATTTGTTTCCTATCATACCATCCCAAAATCCAGAACAGCAAGGACTTGGCTTTAATACCCCTCGCCTACTTGAACAAGAGCCCAATACCACAACTGTGGGCACTAACATGACCAATGTAAACTTTTCGAATAGCCAGGATGACCTCGTGGAAATTGAAGACATCCCCGAAGAGAAAGACATCCGATCCTACGACGATATCTTTGCCGACGACACCCTCCTGGGAACTTCTGTTCTCCAACAACTCTCCATTAACCTCATAGATCTTCCCCTCACAAACCTAGACCTCATAGATTGGGACCAACCAAGCATTGTGCACATCGACGAGTTCCAAAGTGCACAAGCACTCCTAGAATTCATGGGGGCATCAGGTCCAGCAAGCAATCAGGATCCAACATCAACCTCTGTCTATCAACTTCACCTAGAAGGATATTTTGGGGAAGAGGCAAGCTTTAGTCACAAAAATGAAATAGCAAGAGAACATCATGAGTCTTTATGTGAAAACCCCCTTGGGGCACATTCTGATTCCAAAATAGTAAAAATAAAGGGCGTATCTTCTAGCGAAAACCTGGCAATTCAGGCGCTAGAAGATGAAGCCTTGTCTCTTCCCCCTATCCAAGATTATAGACTAGAGTAGTCACCGATCATCATAGAGGAAACCAAGCCAATCAACTTGGGAACAGAAGAATGTCCAAGGATCACCTACATTGCAGTCAACCTAACAGAAGGAGAAGAAATCGCTCTCAGTACCTTGCTCAAAGAATCAGTTATCAACTTTGCATGGTCATACGCCCACATGCCTGGGCTTGATCCAAACCTTATTGTTCATCATCTATCAGTAGATCCAAACGTCAAGCCAGTGAAGCAGAAGCTAAGGAAAATGCATCCAAAGGTAGCATTGCTCGTCAAAGCAGAGCTTGAGAAGCTACTCCAAGCTAAGATCATCAGAGCAATAGATTATTCAGAGTGGATCTCTAACATGGTGCCAGTCACAAAGCCTTCTGGTGACATCAGAATCTGTACTGATTTCAGGGATTTGAACAAGGCATGCCCTAAGGATGACTTCCCATTGCCAAACATAGACATGCTTGTAGACCTCACAGCGGGTCACGAAATGCTATCACTCATGGATGGATTTTCAGGCTACAATCAGATTCATATAGCAGAAGCAGATCAACATAAAATAGCATTCACAACCCCATGGGGTACCTTCTGCTACAACATGATGCCATTTGGGCTAAAGAATGCAGGGGCCACATATCAGAGAGCAATGACAGCGATCTTCCATGACATGATCCACAAGATCCTTGAAGACTATGTGGATGATATCCTTGCAAAATCTAAAACAAGAGATGAGCACCTTGACATCCTAGAGCGTGTATTTGATCGTCTGAATCATTATGGCTTAAAGCTTAATCCTAAGAAATGTGTCTTTGGTGTTACATCTGGCAAGCTTCTAGGCTTCATCATCTCTAGACGAGGCATAGAGATTGATCCTAAAAAGGTAAAAGCAATAACAGAGATGCCTCCACCAAGAAATCTCAAACAGCTCAGAAGCCTACAGGGCAAGCTTCAATCAGTTCGGCGGTTCATCTCGCAACTAGCAGACAAGTGCCAACCCTTCTCACATCTCTTATGCAAAGACACCAACTTCAAGTGGGATCCCATATGTCAAAGAAGCTTTGATAAGCTCAAGGAGTATCTAGCTAATGCTCCAATCCTTGTACCACCAGTTCCAGGATGCCCACTCATCCTTTACATCTCAACAACAGCTACAGCACTGGGGGCACTCCTCGCACAACATGATGATGAAAACAGAGAACGAGCTGTCTACTACATCAGTCACACTCTTGTGGGCTATGAGCTTAACCATTCACCCATGGAGAAAGCATGCCTAGCAGTGGTCTTTGCCACTCAAAAACTTAGACATTACATGCTTAGCCACACAATCAAGCTCATATCAAAGGTGGACCCTCTTAAGTATCTGTTATCAAGGACAACCCTCACAGGCCGTATGGCAAAATGGGTCATGTTACTCAGTGAATTTGACATTCAGTATGTAGATCGCAAAGCAATCAAAGGGCAAGTCATTGCCGATCAACTAGCAGAAGCACCACTGGTGGATGCCCATCCACTAATCATGGAATTCCCTGATGAACACTTATGCATGATTGAAGAGAAGCCCATGTGGAAACTATACTTTGATGGTTCCAACACATCCCATAGCTCTGGGGCAGGAATCCTATTCGTCACACCTCAAGGTGACTATATTCCAAAATCATTCAAGTTGGGATTCCCCTGTACCAACAACATTGCAGAATATGAGGCACTCATCTTAGGTCTCAAAATAGCTATCCAATGGAACATCACAGAACTACAAGTCTTTGGAGATTCACAGCTGATTATCAAACAAGTCTTAGATGAATATCAGACAAAGGATGACAAATTGCTACCCTACAAGCAACTGGTGGATAAACTGAAAGAGCATTTCCTACATCTACAATTCAATCATATCCCAAGGCTTCAGAACAAAGCAGCAGATGCAATGGCAACCATCGGATCCTTATTGGAAATACCACGTGATGCAACACAATATGAATTTCTAGTCGAGCAGCTACATTCACCAGCTTATGAGAACGCCGATGCAGACATGGTGTGTGTCTTGGTTGGTCCCCAATCCCCATGGTACCACAACATCCATGCATATCTAAAAAATGGTATCATATCTCCCCATCTCACCAATAACCAACGCCAAAACCTTATTCGCAGAGCTTCCCGCTACACTCTTGTAGCCAACACCCTATATCATCGCGAGAATCACAATGTCCTATCTAGATGTTTAGACTTAAATGAGGCCGTCCTGGCCTTACAAGAAGTTCACGCTGGAATTTGTGGTGCCCACATGAGTGGCATGGTTCTAGCAAAGCAGCTGCTTAGAGTTGTATATTATTGGCCAACAATGGAACATGATGCATGTGAATTTGTCAAGAAATGTCTCCCATGTCAACAGCATGTCAATTTGATACATGCACCAGCACAGGATCTACAGCCTATTGCACCATCGTGGCCTTTTTCATGTTGGGGTCTCGACCTCGTTGGCTTGATCACCCCCCTCTCTTCAGATGGACACAAGTATATCATAATAGCCACAGAGTACTTTAACAAATGGGTTGAAGCAATTCCGCTCACCCTTACTACTGGCATCCAAATATCCAAGTTCATCCTCTACCATATCATTTGCTGCTTCGGCATACCATCTACCATCTTCACAGACCATGGCACACCTTTTGAAAACTAGCATGTGGATGATCTATGTGCCAGACTCCACATCCATAACCATTTCTCCAGTCCATATTTCCCTCAAGGAAATGGCCAAGCTGAGGCAACTAACAAAACTATCTTGAAAATCCTCAAGAAGGTTGTCAATGATTCTGGTCGTGACTGGCATCTCCAAATTAATCCTGCCCTCTGGGCTTATCGCACTTCTTATCGCACTCCCACAGGCACCACCCCATACTCCCTTGTATATGGTGCTGAAGCCGTTCTACCGATCGAGGTTGAGCTCCCATCCTTGCGCGTCTCCATGAAGAACTATACAACTGATGAAGACTATCGTGTGGCCCGGCTCACACAGCTAGATCTACTTGATGAAAAGAGACAGCAAGCCTACGATCACCTGGTTGCATACCAGAATCGACTCAAAAGGAGTTATAACAAAAAGGTCCATCCTAGACAATTCCAAGTCGGTGACATGGTTCTTAAAGAAAATCAAAAGGTCCTAGCAAATAGAGAAAAGAAAGGCAAGTTTGAGCCTACTTGGTTGGGCCCCTATGTTGTCACCGCATCCTTTGGCTCCGGAGCCTATCAGCTATCAACACCAGAAGGCGAGCCCTTGAATGATCCTATCAACATCATCCATCTAAAGAGGTTCTATGCCTGAACCTGATCCTGCATATATCAGAAAAAAGCAAAAATATTCAAAAAAGCAAAAAAAAGCAAAAAAGCAAAAGAAAAAAAAAAGAAAAGAGAAAGAGAAAATAATCGTCCAACGGTGAAAACTTGGCAATTCAAGCGCCTTGGACAAGTATGTTGGTGAAAACCTGGCAAACAGGCGCCAACATAGTAAACTGAGCTATTTATCTATTCAGTAGTCCTTTCAGTTACCGTCCTCTTCCTCCATCCATAATAGATCTCCCAGCAGTTCCATCTCCTCTATCCTCCAAGCATTCAGCTTCCATCTTCCTCCAACCCATCTGCAATCCATATCCTATTCCAAAGCTTTGTACCATATCTTGTACCATATCATTTTCCCTTTCCTATACAGCGCATTCCTCCCTGTATTTATCCTTCTTGTCTCCGTCCTAGTGAGAGTCCCGCTGAGTGTGATCTTCCTATCCCCAATCCTGAGCTTCTGTACATATCCCTTGTGCATATCGTTCCTCCTTGTTGTACATAACCTTTGTCCGTCCTGCAGCAGCATTTGATCAAATATCTTGTCCCATCCCCAGCCTCAGAAAACTTTTAGCCCCACTCGGGCCTTGTGCTTCAGCAACATCAATTGTCGACTTATCCTTGCTCATCCTGATTATTCCTTGAACTTCAGCTTTTTGCCAGCGAACAACTACACTTATTCTCTCACCAACCCATGGGTCCTTGAGGATATATCATTCCTCCTGTCCAACCTAATCTTCCATCCTAGTCCTTGAGGATATATCGTTCCTCCTGTCCGACCAATCTTCCCACCATCAATCAAACATAATCTCTCTCCTTGGCAAAGGATGTCTTTTTAGAGTTATCATTTTGATCTTGGATTTTTGTCCTTTGGGTCTTGTTAATCTTTTTGGCTTCTCATTATCCCACCAGGGTCACCACGATTCATTATATCACGATGTGCTGTGTGTGCGGATAATCTGGGGCAAGGTCTTTTGATCTTTCGCTTCTGCCTGTGAGTCAGTTGTGTGTTTGTGGTTCCTTCAGCATCAGTTTCGCCATGTCGCCTCTGCGCTTCATGTGTGATGTTGGGGCAACCCTATGCGTTTGTTTAGCGTCAGTCCTCGTCAGTTCTCTGCGACATTGTTGACAGGCCTCGTGATCCCAGTATCCTTGGCAGGTCTCTAACATAGCTATATTAAATCTAGGTTGTGCACTCCCGTTTTGCACTTGGAGCTATTTGGTCCCTTGCATTTATCATATAGATTAATCTTGCATCTTGCATTTCCATCTCATCTTGCATATCATCCATATTTGTTCTTAGAAGTGAGGTTATTTATCTCCCTTTTCTTCCTAGGCCTTTCTTTCCTCGTCCCGCCGGGCACACTCTGTCCCAGGGCGTAATCCCTCTTTCTCCTTGTCCCACTGGGTGCATCTTCCATGATTTTGTCCCACCGGAGCATGTATCTCTCTTTCTCCTAGTCCACCCAGGCGTCATACCCTCTTCTTCTGATTCTAGCCTCGGCATCTTGTTTTCTTATCTTTGACGCCATGCCACTTGCGGCATCGCATCAAAGAGGGGCAAAATGTAGACACCGAAAAATCCTTCAGAAAATAAATTATTTTTGTTTTCTGAAAATCCTTGATGACATCATCATTTATTAATTAATTATTTATTTAATTAATTAATTTATTTTTATGGCATTAAATCCCTCTCTCTTAATTAAAAATCTTTAATTAAGGAATCTAGCCTAAAAATGTGATTTGGACATTATCCCTAATTTATTAATTATTTAATTAATAAATTGACCAAAAAACTTTAAAAATAAATTAATTTATTTTTAATTTATTTTTTATCCCAAACTTGGCCAATTTCCTTAAGACCACTAACCTCTTCCAAAATCTTCTAATCCCTTCTTAATTTTGATTAAGAGGCTAATCCCATCTTTTCTAACCCTAATCCCAAGGTTAAATATTTAATTAAGGTTAAATATTTAATTTTCATATTTATTAAAAATATTTTAATAAATATTCCTAAAACTTAAGCTTTTGGAATGAATAACTTTTATTCCATGAAACTAAGGAGAAATCTAGACTCTTCTAGAATCTTCTCAAATCCACCCTCTTCACCCATCCTAATCCTTTTTTTGTCCTAATCTAATCCTGATCCTACCCTTAAACCTTTGTGCAATCCTAACCAAGCTTAAGACTTTCCTTAACCAAAGCAAAGTCTTTCCTTCCAAATATCTCAACCACAAAGCATTTATTGCTTCCCCAAAGTCTTCAAAGCCTCTTAAAACCCATTCATTGCTCTTACAAGCATTTATTTGGAGAGTTATGAGCTTGGAGCCCCCTTTGTTGACTCCTCTTTGCCCTTCCCTTCATCCACTCACCTTGTGACATGTGTCACCCCCTGATTGGCTGAGAACTAGCACAATCCATGTGCTTCCCTTTGAGTGAATCTTGGCCTCTCTTAAGGATTTCAATCCTAGCCATTCATTCCTCCTACCCCAAGCCTTTAGAAATCTTATAAATACCCTCACTTCCTAAGGCAAATCATCTTTCAACTCTCAAACTCAATAGCAAAGTTATAATGCCATTTTCATTCTAGCATAAGAAAAACTCATCATTTTAGATCATTTTCAAGCTTAAATCACATCTAAATTAGCTTAATTGGATTAACATAGATTCATTTCTTATTTAAATCAATCTTAGTTCATCTTTTAGCTTTGCATATTTGTGTGTTCTTGAAGCCTTTGAGGCAAAATAGGTTCCTCATACCTATTTTGTGTCATTTTGGGTCTTCATCAACCTCAAATCATCATTTATCTTGCATGCTCCAAGTGCTTGAGTTTGCACACCCACATCCATCTATATCCAAGCATATCAAATGGTGCATGGGCGCATCCGTTTTAAGCTTAAACTGAGGTGGCTTTGATTTTAGTTTGTTTACAATTAAATTTGATTTGATTATATGCTATGACGTTTGTTTGTCTTTGGCCTTCAAAACAGGTTTAGGTGCACACTAAAATCCTAGTCTACAGGGCTTTTTTCTTGGTTTACCGAGGACTCAGTGGGGACATGATTCAATTTTTGTGGTGGTTGATAGATTTTCAAAGATGGCACATTTCATTCCCTGCAAGAAGACTACTGATGCTGTTCATGTAACAGAATTGTTTTTCAGAGAGATAGTGAGACTACATGGTTTGCCAACGACCATAGTTTCAGATCAGGACGCGAAGTTTGTTGGATATTTCTAGCGTACATTGTGGAAGAAGTTGAAGACAGATTTGAAGTTCAGTTCATCACATCATCCACAGACTGATGGACAGACATAGGTGGTGAATAGGAGTTTGGAAAATTTATTGAGATGTTTGGTTGGAGACAAGCCAACAGGATGGGATTTGATTTTACCACAGGCAGAATTTGCATACAATAATTCTATCAATAGGAGCACTGGTAAATCACCACTCTAGATTGTATATGGGAGTAGTCCAAGAAATGCATCTGAATTGAGAAAGATAAATAAAGGAGAAATAAGTAGTGCTGAAGCTGAGGATTTTGCAGAACACTTGAAGAACATTCATGAGGAAGTGAGGAAGCACATTACCAAAATGAATACACGGTATAAGGCTAAGGCAGATGAGAAAAGGAGGCATAAGGAATTCCAGGTTGGAGATGAAGTCATGGTTCATTTGCGAAAGGAAAGATTTCCAGTTGGTACACATAACAAGTTGAGAATGAAGAAATTTGGACCATGCAAGATACTGAAGAAGCATGATTCAAGAAATGCATATGAGGTAGAATTGCCTACTAAGCTGAATATTTCGCCAGTGTTTAACATTTCAGATTTGACAGAGTATCATGAAGGATGTGTTGAAGATGAGATCACAGAAGTACAGTGGAGTATTCCAGCAACTAGTTCAGATACTAAGGAGATTGAGGACATACTGGATAGTCGTGTTGGCAGAAGCACAAGGAACAGAACATATGAAGAGTATTTGGTCAAGTGGAAAGGATGACTTCTTGAGGATTCATCATGGCTAACAAATGAGGAGGTTAACCGTCTTGGTTTTCCTCTACACACCTGAGTCGTGACAGGGTCACTTCTCAAATTACCCTGGGTGTCTGATGCAGGAGCATCCTGGGTGTGAGAGCAATCTTGCATCACCCAAAAATATTTATTTTTGCTTTTCAATAAGGGCTATCTTGTGCAGAGCTGCTATTTCTAGAAACTTTCTATTTTTAGTAAGTTGGCCATACAATCTCAGAATGTTCTGATTTCACATGTGGAGGTTCGTCTCTGTCATATCAGCCTGCCAGTAAAGTTTCATGGCTAGATCAAGTCTGGTTTTGAAGATATTGAAAATTTTTAATTTTGAAAACAGGGTGCAGAAACTTTGAACTCAGTTTTGAAGGCTTTAGAGGCCCCGGATGAGGTCGAATTTTGGGCTGAATGAAGCTTGCTTCATTCAAGTGTTGTAGAGCTCCTCGCGCCCTTTCCGAAATGGGGTTACAATAGTCAATCGGGTCAGCTGGTGATGACTTATGGTCTTCGGAAGTTGGGTCACCTGAAATGGCAGAAAATGATTTTTTCTTCAAAATTTTTGTTCGAGTTTCAAAAGTTATTTTGAGCCGACTTTGATGTAATAAATTGAAAAATAAAATAATTCTAAGTTTGGTCGGCCCTATGGGCTAAATTTTTGGAACCTTCTCGGGCAGTGAAAATTGCCTATATGAAGAAGGCCCGTAGTGTTTCTAGGGCAGTTTTGGGTAGTAGATCTGGGTAATAATTCAAGGCTTTGTCCTACAGAATATTGTAAGGAAATGCCCATGTGGCTTTACATATTGTAATTCTGAAAGTTTGTAATTCCACATTTGTGGAGATAATAAGAAGCCAATTTTCTGTTCTTGCATATTGTTGTTGTTGTTTCTTTGTTTCTGTTATGTATTTGTGGTATTAAGGGGAGCACCCTTCATCAAGTGGTATCAGAGCAGGAGTTCCTGAGTGTGTAAACAGATCGCCGACTGTGAGGCAGTTTGCACCAGGACCGTGGTTAGGGTTTCATCGTGCATCGCGAAAATGCCTCCACAAAGAGAACGTGGCGGAAGGGCTGGTGTTGTGACACCTGAGGTTAGAGAGCTGCAGAGACAAGTGCGAGCATTGAAAGAAGAGATTCGCAGAGGAATGAATCTTAATGTAAGAGAAGAAAGTGATGATGAAGCAGAAGAAAATTTTGATTAGGAAGGAGAAGGCGAACTTCCGAACCCAGAAGAAGAAAGACTTTTTCGAGCCCTTTCCAAAATCAAGAAGAGACCTAAGATCGAGGTTCCTACATTTTTAGGGAATCTTAACCCAGAAGAATTGATCGACTGGATCAATGAATGTGAGGAATATTTTGAGCATGAAGATGTTGAGGATCCTGATAGGGTCAAATTTGCGAAGGCCAGACTGAAAGGTCATGCGAAGATCTGGTGGCAAGAGGTTCAATTGGAGTGAAATAGAAGAGGGAAAGATAAAATCACAAGATGGGATCGGATGGTGGATAAATTGAAGTGACAGTTCATTCCTGTTGATTATGAGCTTGACCTACTAAAGAAAATGCAAAGTTTGAAGCAAGCAGGAAGATCTGTTCAGGAGTATACAGAGGAGTTCTATCGACTCCTCATCAGAACAGGCCATGCAGAAGCTGATAAGGAGAAAGTTGCCCGATACCTTAATGGGTTAAGGCCAAGCATTCAGGAGGAGTTGAATCTGGTTCGAATGAACATTATTGAGAAGGCATACCAATTTGCCCTAAAAGTAGAGGAAAAGATGAACAACAAATTTGAGAGCAAACAAAATGGAAGAGGTCGTGGTGGACGATCTGGTGGACGGTCATATGGTGGCCAAAATGAAGATCCAAAAAAGAAAGATGAGGCCAGTGGCAGTCAGAATCAGCGTGGAAATAATTCCAATCACTTCCAAGATCAGAATAATAGAGATCAGAGAGGAAGAGGAAGAGGACAAGGATCTGGAAGAGGTGGCTTCCGCGGAACATGTTTTCACTGTGGAGAAGAAGGTCATAAGGCATTTGAATGTCCTCAGCGCCAAGGAAGAATAGACAGGAGAAATGAAGGCTAGGCTAGAGTTGCACATGTAGATGAAGATGCTAGATCATCAAATTCTGAAAATGCTGAAAGATGAGAAACATTGATTAACAGAAGAGTCCTGTTGAGTGGTGAGAATGAATCTGAGCAAAGGAGGAGCCTGTTTCGCACCAGGTGCAAGTGTGAAGGTAAATGTTGTGATATGATTATTGATAGTGGAAGCACTGACAATTTGGTGTCAGAAGATATGGTGACAAAGTTGAAGCTCAAGAGACAGAAACACCCACATCCATATCGGATTGCCTGGGTACAGGATGACCACAAGGTCATGGTCAATGAACAATGCCTAGTGAAGTTCAAGGTTGGTGGATACCAAGATGAGGTATTGTGTGATATCATATCTATGGATGCATGTCATATATTGTTGGGTAGACCATGGCAGTTTGACAGATGTGCTGTACATGATGGTCGTGCGAATACCTATTCCCTAACAAAGGATGGAGTGCGACATAAGCTAAAACCATTAAAGGAGACTGAAGAAAAGGTATGTGGTAATGCAAGGATAACTTTTGTTGATGGAAGAAATTTCCTAGATGGTATGAGGCATGAGCATGTATGTTTTGCTTTAATTCCAAAAGATGGTAAAGAAGAAGTAGAAGATGTTCCTGTAGAAGTTGCAAATTTGTTGAATGAGTTTCAGGATATTGTATCCGATAACGTGCCTAATGGACTACTACCAGTCAGGAAGATCAGTCATCAGATGGATTTGGTCCCAAGAGTGAGTTTGCCGAATAAGGCAGCACACAGAATGACACCTGCAGAAAGTGAGGAGTTGAACAGATAAGTACATGAGTTGTTACAGAAAGGATTGATCCATGAGAGTCTGAGTCCCTGTGCTGTACCAGCGGTATTAGCACCAAAGAAGAATGGAGAATGGAGGATGTGTACCGATTCTAGGGCAATAAACAAGATCACAATCAAGTACAGGTTTCCACTGCCACAAATGGATGATATTATGGATTGTTTAAGTGGAGCTGTGTATTTCTCAAAGATAGATCTGAAGAGTGGATATCATCAGATTCGGATCAGAGAAGGAGATGAATGGAAGACTGCCTTCAAGACAAAGGAAGGACTGTATGAGTGGTTAGTCATGCCTTTTGGGCTAACCAATGCACCGAGCACTTTCATGGGGCTCATGAACGAGGTTCTGAAAAAATTTCTGGGTAATTTTGTCATTGTTTACATAGATGATATTCTGATCTTTAGTAAGACATTGGAGGAGCATATGATGCATAGTTGTATGGTATTTGAGAAGCTGAGAGAAGAGAAATTGTTGATTAATTTGAAGAAGTGCAGTTTTGTGAAGAAAGAGTTGGTGTATTTGGGGTTTGGAGTTTCAGGAGAAGGTCTAAAAATAGACCCAGAGAAGGTACAGGCTATCCTTGAATGGCCTACTCCAAGGAGTGCTACTGAGGTAAGATCTTTTCATGGTCTCGCTAGCTTTTACAGAAAGTTTATCAGAAATTTTAGCAGTATTTGTGGACCCTTGACTGAAACAATGAGAGGGGATAGAAAAGAGTTTAAGTGGACTAATGGGGCAGAAAAGAGTTTTCAATTGTTGAAACAAAAAGTTACAGAACAACCTATTTTAGCACTTCCAGATTTTAATAAGGTGTTTCAAGTAGATTGTGATGCTAGTGGTACTGCAATAAGAGCTGTTATGAGCCAAGAAGGTAAACCTATTGCTTATTTCAGTGAGAAGCTGAATGATGCCAAGAGAAAATATTCTGTTTATGATCAAGAATTTTATGCTATAGTTCAGGCATTGAAGAAGTGGAGACACTATTTGCTTCCTAAGGAGTTTGTTTTGTATACTGATCATCAAGCTTTGCAATATTTGAATAGTCAAGGAAAGTTGAATCAAAGGCATTTGAAATGGGTTGAATTTTTGCAGAGTTATACATTTGTTTTGAAACACAAGAGTGGAAAGTCTAATAGGGTTGCAGATGCTCTTAGCAGAAGGCAAGTATTGCTGACAGAAATGCAGATTGAGGTGATTGGGTTCAAGGAACTCAAGAATTTGTATCCAGAGGATCCTGATTTTGGTGAAGGTTGGAAAGCTTGTAAAGAACCTGTTACTCTAGACAGAACGAAGTGGCTGGATTTCATCATTCAGGATGATATGCTATTCAGAAGGAGTCAGTTGTGCATTCCAAGAAGTTCTATGAAGGAGAATCTCATCAAGGAGAAGCATAGCGGAAGATTGGCTGGACATTTTGGTCATGATAAAACTCTTGCTTTGGTTAGTGAAAATTATTATTGGCCACAGTTGCAGCAAGATGTAAAGAAGTTTGTACAGAGTTGCAGAGTATGTCAGATGGCAAAAGGAGTGAAGCAGAATACAGGGTTGTATCAGCCATTACCTGTACCAGAGAAGCCTTGGGAGGATATTAGCATGGACTTTGTTCTTGGTTTACCGAGGACTCAGCGGGGACATGATTCAATTTTTGTGGTGGTTGATAGATTTTCAAAGATGGCACATTTCATTCCCTGCAAGAAGACTACTGATGCTGTTCATGTAGCAGAATTGTTTTTGAGAGAGATAGTGAGACTACATGGTTTGCCAACGACCATAGTTTCAGATCAGGACGTGAAGTTTGTTGGATATTTTTGGCGTACATTGTGGAAGAAGCTGAAGACAGATTTGAAGTTCAGTTCATCACATCATCCACAGACTGATGGATAGATAGAGGTGGTGAATAGGAGTTTGGGAAATTTATTGAGATGTTTGGTTGGAGACAAGCCAACAAGATGGGATTTGATTTTACCACAGGTGGAATTTGCATACAATAATTCTGTCAATAGGAGCACTGGTAAATCACCATTCCAGATTGTATATGGGAGTAGTCCAAGAAATGCATCTGAATTGAGAAAGATAAATAAAGGAGAAATAAGTAGTGCTGAAGCTGAGGATTTTGCAGGACACTTGAAGAACATTCATGAGGAAGTGAGGAAGCACATTACCAAAATGAATACACGGTATAAGGCTAAGGCAGATGAGAAAAGGAGGCATAAGGAATTCCAGGTTGGAGATGAAGTCATGGTTCATTTGCAAAAGGAAAGATTTCCAGTTGGTACATATAACAAGTTGAGAATGAAGAAATTTGGACCATGCAAGATACTGAAGAAGCATGATTCAGGAAATGCATATGAGGTAGAATTGCCTACTAAGCTGAATATTTTGCCAGTGTTTAACATTTCAGATTTGACAGAGTATCATGAAGGATGTGTTGAAGATGAGATCACAGAAGTACAGTGGAGTATTCCATCAACTAGTTCAGATACTAAGGAGATTGAGGACATACTGGATAGTCGTGTTGGCAAAAGCACAAGGAACAGAACATATGAAGAGTATTTGGTCAAGGGGAAAGGATGACTTGTTGAAGATTCATCATGGCTAACAAAGGAGGAGGTTAACCGTCTTGGTTTTCCTCTACACACCTGAGTCGTGACAGGGTCACTTCTCAAATTACCCTGGGTGTCTGATGCAGGAGCATCCTGGGTGTGAAAGCAATCTTGCATCACCCAAAAATATTTGTTTTTGCTTTTCAATAAGGGCTATCTTGTGCAGAGCTGCTATTTCTAGAAACTTTCTATTTTTAGTAAGTTGGCCATAGGATCTCGGAATGTTCTGATTTCACATGTGGAGGTTCATCTCTGTCATATCAGCCTGCCAGTAAAGTTTCATGGCTAGATCAAGTCTGGTTTTGAAGATATTGAAAATTTTTAATTTTGGAAACAGGGTGCAGAAACTTTGAACTCAGTTTTGAAGGCTTTAGAGGCCCCGGATGAGGTCGAATTTTGGGCCGAATGAAGCTTGCTTCACTTAGGCGTTGTAGAGCTCCTCGCGCCCTTTCCGAAATGGGGTTACAATAGTCAATCGGGTCAGCTGGTGATGACTTATGGTCTTCAGAAGTTGGGTCACCTAAAATGGCAGAAAATGATTTTTTCTTCAAAATTTCTGTTCGGGTTTCAAAAGTTATTTTGAGCCGACTTTGATGTAATAAATTGAAAAATAAAATAATTATAAGTTTGGTCGGCCCTATGGGCTAAATTTCTGGAACCTTCTCGGGCGGTGGAAATTGCCTATATGAAGAAGGCCCGTAGTGTTTCTAGGGCAGTTCTGGGTAGTAGATCTGGGTAATAATTCGAGGCTTTGTCCTACAGAATATTGTAAGGAAATGCCCATGTGGCTTTACATATTGTAATTCTAAAAGTTTGTAATTCCACATTTGTGGAGATAATAAGAAGCCAATTTTCTGTTCTTGCATATTGTTGTTGTTGTTTCTCTGTTTCTGTTATGTATTTGTGGTATTAAGGGGAGCACCCTTCATCATATATATATACTTCAAAGGAGGAATTATGAAATATAGTTGAAGGTAGTTATCTCTTTTATAATGATGGAGGAGTGAAAGATAATGATCAATGAGGTTGCTGCTATTAGATCATACATTAACTCTCTTACTATTTTGAATTTGAGCTCGGGCATCATGCAATGTTATTGTTTTCATTGCATGCTTGTTTCTATTGTGCACCATATATTGTTTTATACACTATTTATTTCATTGAGACTGTGAGCTTGGTTTTTCTTTCAGAAGTGTATGGCTTGACAATGCACATGCATAATTGTAGATGAGGATCAGTAATAGGATGCCATTCATTCCTTGGATATTTTTTATCTAACCCCCATCTCTCTTTTCTTTGCAGGTTCTGGATTACACAGGGGCACACTAGATTCATACCCGGGTCAAAAATTCATCACTTCAGGTAATGTCTGGCACCCTTATTATTTATGTTCATCCTCTTATGTATGCATGTACTCTTGCATTTTCTTCTAAAAGTTATTTTCTTTGTATAGTATATACAATTTATTTTTCATATATATACATGTAATCTTTAAATGCAAAAATTTATTTTCCTTTACATGTATCTTTGCATGAAATGAACACAAATTAAACAAGATCATCTAATAATGCAAACTAGGGTACTATAGCCACTCATCTAGTAATTAGTTCCCCAAACCATTACTAAGGATTGAACATAAGTCTAAGTCCTGAAATCTATTTTTCTATGTGTATAAAACAATATATGGTGCACAACAGCAGCAAGCATGCAATGACAACAATAACATTGCATGATGCCTGAGCTCAAATTCAAAACAGTAAGTATATTAATGTATTATCTAATAGTAGCAACCTCATTGATCATTACCTTTCACTCCTCCATCATTATAGAAGAGATAACTACCTACAACTAGGGCATCATGCATTGTTTATGTGCTCACTGTTTGAGTACCTCATGTCCCTATTTAATTAGCCAGTGCTCAAACAGTGAGCTCAAAAACTGCAACACGCATTTGGTTATAAACAAAAAAGAAAAGAAAAATAAAGTGTCATTTTTAATTTGTGAATTCAAAGAGCTTCCACGAAGATGGCGCTGTACTTTTGCATGGCATGAAGAGGGCATTCGAGTTTGGCATGCACGAAGAGGCCAACACCGTGTGGGAAGAGGGCACTGACACTTGAGGTAGGCATTCAAGCTTTGTCTATTTGATCATAAATAGGGAGTGCCACATCAAATAGGGACATCAATAATAAAATAATACACTTACTATTTTGAATTTGAGCTTAGGTATCATGCAATGTTATTCTTGCCATTGCATTCTTGTTGTTGTTGTGCACCATAACAGCAACAAGAATGCAATGTTATGAAATTTTGGGATTAAATTGGTTAGTTTGTATACTTTAACCATTTTAAACTAACCTATGACTTCAAAGGAGGAATTATGAAATATAGTTGTACGTGGTTATCTCTTCTATAATGATGGATGAGTCAAAGGTAATGATCAATGAGGTTGTTGCTATTAGATCATACATATATTAATACACTTACTATTTTGAATTTGAGCTCAGGCATCATATGTTGTTTTATACACTGTTTATTTCATTGAGACCGTGAGCTTGGAAATTGTAATGTATTTCCTATTATTGGATTAATATTTCATGTTATTGGATTAATATCAGGAGTTTTCCCACCAATACAAGCGTAAATAACACATTGAACATAATTTATGAACACTCTGTGGTATGAAGTCTTGTTGAAGCTTGAAATATATCACTCATCATGTTATTATCAAAATTAAATTTAAATATTTCTCAAAACATTTATTCTTGTAGAATTAAGATATCCTTATCTCAATAAATAAAACAATCTTGCATAATAGCTTTTGAATCACATTAATACACACCCATGTTCTGTAGCATAGTTCATTTTAGAAGTGTATAGCTTGACTATGCACATGCATAATTGTAGTTGAGGATCAGTAATAGGGTGACAGGCATTTCTTAGATCCTTTGGATCTAACCCCATCTTTTCCTTCCTTGCAAGTTTTGGATCATACAAGAGCATACTAGATTGAACCCTGGTCAACACTTCATTATATTAGGCAATGTATGGTACCTTCATTATTTATGTTCATCCACTTATGTATATTTTCATTCATTCATATTCTTCTGAAAGCTAGCTATTAGTGACCATATATGATGATTCTTGATGTTTTTGGGTCATTTGATGAAAAGATGTAAAAGTTTCTTAAAAGTTTATATTTTTATTTCAATTTTTAAAATCATAAAATGAATAAAATTTCAAAATGGGAAAGTTGCCACCTTGCACTGCTCTTCATATGGAAGCTGCTAAGGAATTATGTTATAAAATTTCAAGGCATGAAATTTCATACTTTTTGACATCATATTTTTTTCTCCTTAGCATTGAGTTTGCAATGTGGGGGAGTCGAAGAAAATATATGTACAGTTATAAAATTTCATGCCTTGAAATTTGGCATGAAATTTTATAACACAGTTCCTTAGCATTTGATTTTTATATGGCAGCCATGACTTGAGGTAGGCATTTGAGCTTTGTCTTCTCATTAACTCAATTTCATTTTGATGGCATTTGTTGATTTAATGACAAAATATGAATGTTAATATTGGCATTGTTTACATCTTTGTATTTGGAATGCTCGATGACCCGTGAGCTTTGAGAGCTAGGGCATCGTTACGATTACCTTCAAGGCATTGTCTGAAGTGTTTGATCTCTCTTTATTTATTTTTTTGTTGATATTCACTATATGGTACTCCCTGTTTATGATCATTTCATGAGGAAATATCTTGATGGCTCGTGGGCTGCAAGCTAGCGCATCATACATTATTCATGAGCTCACTATTTAATACTGACATTGTTTACATTTTTTCATTTGGAATGCTCGATGACCCGCGAGCTTTAAGAGCTAGGGCATCATTTCTATTACCTTCAAGGCATTGTGTGAAGTGTTTCATCTCTCTTTATTTGTTTTTTTGTTGATATTCACTATGTGGTACTCCCTATTTATGATCATTTCATGAGGAAATATCTTGATGGCTCGCAGGCTGCAAGCTAGAGCATCATACATTTTTTATGAGCTCACTGTTTAATACTGGCATTGTTTACATCTTTTTATTTGGAATGCTTGATGACCTGTGAACTTTGAGAGCTAGGGCATTGTTGATATTACCTTCAAGGCATTGTGTGAAGTGTTTGATCTCTCTCTATTTGTTTTGTTGTTGATATTCACTATGTGGTACTCCCCGTTTATGATCATTTCATGAGGAAATGTCTTGATGGCTCACGGGCTGCAAGCTAGGGCATCATACATTGATCATGATCTTACTATTTAATATTGGCATTGTTTACATCTTTTCATTTGGAATGCTTGATGACCTGCAAGCTTTGAGAGCTAGGGCATCTGTTGGAATTAGGAGAGATAGATACTAAGAGGGGAGGGGTGAATCAGTGTCTTCAAAACTTTCACTTGTAAAACCTTTCAAATCTATTTTAGCAATCTGTATTAACCGACCAAATTGACTTGTATCTAATTGCATAAATCAATCATCTAGTTAACTTAAGAAAGTAAACAACATGAAATCAATATGACAATCACATAACACAAGTATTTTGGTAACGCAGAAACCCTTGTTAGAAGGTAAAAACTGCGGTGGGGATGACACCCACAAATTCTTCACTACTATAGATAGAAAAGGTTTTCCTGTTAAGGTTACAAGTTTTGATCACTTCTGGTGATCTCACCCTATTAGGAGTGACATATCAGATCAGCTAGATCTACCTAGTTATAAGATTTAAGCAACACTACTGAAGTGTGCACTCGGTTAAGAGATTTACAAAAGACTGTTAAGTCTACTCTGTTAAGAGATTTATCAAAATCTCTATTACAATTGTTAGAAAGTAATATGCAAAATATCTGCTAAATGACACTAAATTGTCTAAAATAGATCTTATATTTCTCTGATAAAATATCACCTTGACTGTGATGAATCTTTACTCTGTTCTACTCGATTGCCTTCTCTGAATCTGCTCGGTATACTATTTTGTTCTCCCCAACTGATTAACTTGAAGTTACGCAGTGACTTCAAGTTCTTCGTGAATCATATATCTCAATTCAACAACCCCAAAAGTGATGTGAACAAACTAAATATATAGTGTTCTATTTTGCCACTTAAACAAAAATTAGGTTACAAAAATTATCATAACCCTAAGATCTACTGTGCAGAATTAACCTAGATCAACTATTACAAATAAGACAAACATTACATTTAATGAATATCTATTACAATAAATGCTCCTCGATCTTGGTAAACCATTTTACAATCTGTTGTAACCATCTACATAGAAGAATGTGCCATTTGTGATTCCTATGCCATTTTCTGTTCATCAATAAACACTACTATAGACTGATCGGTGTATGCTGCGATGCTTGGTGTTTACTAATTTTTGGTGTCGGTGTTTGCTAGTGCTCAGTGAACTGTGTAATGCCCAGTGAAAGACTTTACCGATTGCTTTGTCTTGTATGTAGTTATCAACCAACTCAATATAAGTTACCGAAAGTTCTATTTGTCATCTTTTGATACTAATAACAACCTTGAATGCTCAATAGAGATTAACAATCTCCCCCTTTGGCATTAGTATCAAAACTTCAAAATGTATATAGACAAAATGTTCTATATAGTCCTTATATCTCTGCCATATACATATCCATATCAAAAAAAACTTTCTAAGTACTACATAAGTACTCCCCCTCGGTACATGCTTCCCGGTAATGTAGTATACAGTCAAAAATTTGTAACCTATTTGGCATATATACATGTTTTCCCCCTTTTTGATAGTAATGCCAAATACAAAAAAAAATATATAATATACTTACATCTTCGCAAAAATTGATGGATGGGTTTTCACCAATGAGGCCAAGAGGTTATCCCACTCCTCTTTCAAGTTAGTAAGAGCAATATGCTCAAGACCGACTTGCGCATGCATGTCAAAGATATTCTCTAACACCAAAATCTCTAGTGTTGCCACTAATTGTCCAGCTTTGACAATGTGTGCCTCATAAATTTTTAGGTGTGGAATGAGTTCTAGCTATAACTCTGTAACCTGATCTATGATTTTCTCTTCTTGTCTCCTTAACTCTACCATCAGTCGTCGAAGTTCCTGTACTCGATGAATATGCTTGAGAAAAGCATTTGGCTCTGTGATATCAGCTTGTGTACTTACCTAAATTTCTACTTCTAAACCTTTTATCTTTTCACTGACGTCTATAGTGAAGGTGTCTGAAGTACACAACTTTACCATTAATTGACAAATTATCTGAGCAATTGATTTTGCCTCGGTGATAGTCTCAGATAATTTTACCTTCTTTATTGCCACTTCTTGGCTTATCTTTTTTGCCAATGTGTCCTGAATTCTGGACTCTATTCTCTCTTCAATTCTGTTATCAACGTCTATATCTGGTGTATTTATCTTATCAGCAAGTAAAGAAAGTTGATCTATTATAGGAGTATTCTCATCAATGTCTACTTCAGGTACTACCTGCTGGAGAATATCTTGTATATCATTCAGAACTTCTTTTCATTTATGCTCTTTCTTTAGCTGCTCTTGTGATACTTTTCTTGAGCATAACTCCCCATATTTCATTAACTCTGTGGGGCTTAGGGTTCTCGGGTCACATTCAAGAATAATAATCACTTCATCAATAGTGACCGGCCCTTTTCCTTTCTTTTTCTTCTTCTGTCCAAGAGGTGACTTCTTCTCAGTAAGAACAATAGATCTTTCTCCACTTTTTAGAGTATGCTTCCCAATCGACATTTTATCTTCTTTCTTTTGCTCCTCGGTGACTAAAGTAGGAGTCTTGGTAGTAGTTTTGGTGGGGTTCACCTCAGTTCTCTTTATTTCTTTGGTTTGTTGTGGTTCTTCTGTTGTTATAGGTTTAGTAGACTGTGCCTCTGTGTTATCAGGCTGATTTATCTCTATAGGTTGTGAAGGTACTTGTGTTGTTGTTGTATCTTTATTTGGCTTAGGGATAGATGCATCGAGTTGTACCTGTGAAATTATTTCTACTGCCTCTACAAGTATAGGTAGTTCACTTGGTAAAGATGTGAGCACACTATCAATAATCTTTGATGGTTCATCTTTGTATGGCTCAATGATCACATCTGCATCATCATTTTCATCAAGATCATCGTTAGTGATGTCCTCAATGAGTACATCGTCATCAGTTTTCTTCTACAAGTGGATCTCTACGGGATTCGGTGCATCCTGTGAAATTCTTGCCTCTTCCTTTGTATTAGTGATATCAATTACCTCGGTAACTGATATACTAGAGTCTTATACCTACTTTCCCTTACCATTATCAATGTAAATGCCTTTACCTTTTGAATTTTGTCTCTTCCTAGATAGTTTCAGGAATGCTTCCTGTTCAGCTTTCTCTTCAGCTTTCATAATAGATGACCATAATGAATCACATTCAACATCCATGTCACCTACATTCTCATCCAATATTTGCAATGCTTGATTCTTGACTAAAAATCTCTGTTGGTACCTTGTCAAATATTTAGTTGCTTCACCATAGCTCATAGTTGTAGTTGTACAAATTAATGACCTTTCTCTTTTTCTTCTCTCTATTTCTAGTGCAGTAGCTCATTGCACATTTATTCTGTCATCTAATTCCTTTGGTGATTGACATGGAAACTCCATTGGTACTCTTTTGAACTTGATCATCATCTGAATAATAGCATGTTCTAGTTTTGTCTTGTCCTCATTTGACATTGTGTCAAAGTTGATGATGCCTGGATCTGCAAGACTTCCATTCTCAATAATATCTTCAATTATTTCATCAATTGTTCCTACCTTGTGTTTGACTACCTTGAATTGATTTGTGTCATATTCTTCTCCAACATCATCTTTTCTTTTCATTAGTCTCCTTCTTTTCTTTGGTGCCTCAGCTACAGGTTTGTTTTCCCTTTTCTCATATTTCCTCGTCGGTGTAGCTGCCCTCATTTTCTTTTCTTTTGCTTCTTCTTTCTTGGGAGGGGATGAGGCTACAGTAGATGATCTTGTCTTCATGCCTTTTTCTTGTTCATCTTTAGTAGGAGAAACCGGTGTAGTATCCTTTGCCTTGTCTGACTTGGTTTCCTCGCTATCATAGGGCTTGTTAGCTAGCATTAACTGACCTTCGATTACCTCTTTAACCGGTGACTCCTTAGGTGAGTCTATTGTATTTCCATACCTAGCATCAAGGTCTTTTCTCATTTTCTTTTCCCTATGAGACATTTTACCGATCTCTATGTCGGTTGATATTCTTGACTTTGCTTCGTCATAAGTACCAAACCTAGTGGCAGTGATGTCTATCGGTAATGCCAAGAGTGCATTGATTGATTTCAAGGTGAAATCATGATTCATTTCATATCCCATTAGTGCCAACCATTTGATTCTAGGTTCTACTACCTTGATCATAGAAAAATCTATGCTTACTACAAAGGTTATATCATTTTCAAATTTGTCAACTAATTCCCTTGGAATTATGTACCTTTGTTGCATCCTAGTCTTGAATTCTTTGAAATATGCACTAAATTCATTGTTAAAATTATGTCCCAAGCTCTCTATCATTTCACTAATCTGGGTGGTAATCAATTTATCTGATTGCCATGTTACCTTACCGATACCAGGCATGAATTTTTGTAGATAGAGAAATATGCATACAAGTAGTGATCCATACTTACATGTATTAGTCTTCTTCGACCTTATTGTCTTCATATTCTCCTAAACTTGATGTAGTAATATTTCAGCGAGATCAACCTGGTGATCTTTCTTCACAATTTTGTAAGCCATGTCCACAGCGCTGCAAGGTACACTGTTCAATCTGCTGGATTGAAATATCTTGTATCCGATGACATGAGCTATGAATTCTACTGTTGGATCCTTGATTGTTGAAATCTTTAGGGCTCTGTCATCTCATTGTTCTCTAGTGTTTTTCTCCACGTTGTTATGAGACAGACTTCGAAATGATTTAGCTTTATTGGTGGTAGGGTATCTAGTTACCTTACTGATAATCTTCTTGTTGACCTCAATAGGTTTATCTAGCCAAAATTTGTCATCATGAAATCTACTAAGTATGATTCTTATCCAATCAGTACTAAATCTTTGGGGTAGATAAGTGAAATTAGATAACCTTGATTCTTGAATCTTCTTATGTTCAGCTTTTATCTTTCCATCTGGTCCACAAATTTGTTGATATGCTACAACGGTCTCAAAATCACTAATTTCACTGATTTTGCAGTGAATGCATGCCCTAACATCCTCTATTAGTAAAACCCTTTCTGGAATACTCAAAAAAGCTCCCATATCATCCGTCTAAGCTGCAACCTTCAGATGTGGTTTGAATTTTGCCTTAGCAAAATTGGCTCTTACAATCAGCTCAACTTCCTCCTCAACAATGTTGATTTGCTTGCGGATGATGTCGATGCCATAAAATAGATCTAGGGTTTCGGCAAGCAAAGAGTAACAGGTGTTTAGTTGTCAAAGAACTTACTCGGTTTAGTCAAAGAGTATTGTCGATTCAATCTGCAATTGCTTTCAATCTTTCTGAGAAAATTTTTCAGCTCGAACTCTGCTCTGTGAATTTTTGCTCTTTGAAATCACAATGTGATAATGAACTCTATTTTTGTGTATTTATAAACCCTTTCAATTTTCCCGCTCAAACTTTCTTGCATTAAATGCTCAACCTAACCTTTAGTATGACACAACTGTCAGCTCAGTGATGTCTACAATTTTCTCCACTCAGTTAACATAGTAATTCTTCATTGGTTTGTACTGTCATCAGTTAACCTTGTGTAGTGATTATTGATGGGTAACCAACTCTTGGTCTCTCTTTTACTGACTATATGACATTGTTAGCTCATAACATATAAAACCATGGTGCATCTTTATTCATGCAGATTTGGTATTTTCTCATCATATATAAGGAACTATATGTAAAATATGATCATTCAAAATGTCAGTTCCATACATACCTTTATCACCTTAAGTGGAGTTACCGATGTCACCCAGTCCAGTGGATGAGGTTTCATCGACAGTGTTACTTGACTCAGCATTCTCACTAGATGCCTTCTTCCACATAGTGTTCCTTAATCTTGTGATCTCTTCAATGTTATAACCACTTTCAAATATATGATTTTCATTTGGTGCTCAGTCACTATAGTTTTTTCTTAAATGACCGACCTTCTGACAGTGCATACATGTCATTCTAGTTCTTGTCCAACTTCTTGAATGTCAAGTCTGACCCTTTTTGTAGCAGTTTTCTGCAATATGTCCATACCAACCACATGTAGCACAATTAGTCCATGTATTGTAATCCCAAACATATGAATTACCTTGTCTTTTCGGTTGATATGGTCTGCGTTGTGGTTTCTCCTTAGGTGTCCAGACTTGTTTCATTTTTTCTTTACATTCCCGTGCAGTATGTCCATGCTTATTGCAAGTGTAGCATAAGTGTAGCATATATTCTCCATAGTAGTATTTTTAGCAAGGTCCTTTTGTTTTTCTCTGTACTCATAAGTAGTATGTCCAAACTTTCCACAATAATAACAATATCCATTAAACTTAGGAGTGGCAGGAGGTTTACCTTGTTCTTTTCTTCTACACACATTTGATGTATGTCCTAATTTTCCATAGTGATAACATGCTAACACTTTAGGTTTCTGATTTTGATTGTTGTTGACATTTTTAGCTTGTTGTGAGGATTCTCCTTCACAAGTGTAGCCTATACCAGCTTTACTTCCAGCTCTTTTCTTATTAGTCAGGAAATCATCAATCTTTTTGGAACTTTCCTCAGCTATCTTCATCATTTCATTGTGCTACTTTTGTATTTTCAATTCATTTCTTAACTTTTCATTGTCTACTCTGAGTATTGCAACATCTTCAATTCTTCTTGATAATTATCCATTTACTCGGTTCATTTCTTGATTGATAGTCATCATTTGATTTGATGCTTGGTATTGTCGGTCAGTGAGTCTTTGTATTTCACTTTCTTTTGCTTGAAGTTGTTCAGTCATCAGTCTTCAGTCTTCAATAGCCATATCTTGATCTTGTTCATTGTGTCTAGCATTATTCATAATTTCCACCATTCTTACCATCTGAGATTCTTGACTGATTTGAAGTGCTTTTACTTGTTCAGATAGATGTTGATTCTTTTCAAATAAATCAGTGACTATACTTTTGGATCTGTTAGAGATGCTTCTAGAACTTGATCCAACATGATCAAATATATCCTCAATAGGTTCTTCATGATAACTGATCTCACTCTGTAGGATTGCAAGGTTCTTCCTATCAACCAGTAACTTCTTCAATTCTTCCTTGGCTTGTTTATATTGTTCCACAAACATTTTCATTTGTAACTTTTGATTCTCAATAGACTTGTCAAGATTATATCTCTCCATGACTTAGATCATTTACCCTTTAATGGTTAAACTGTTCAACAAGAGAACTAAGCTTTGATACCAATTGTTGGAATTAGGAGAGATTTATACTGAGAGGGGAGGGGTGAATCAGTGTCTTCAAAAATTTCACTTGTAAAACCTTTCAAATCTATTTTAGCAATCTGTATTAACCGACCAAATTGACTTGTATCTAATTGCATAAATCAATCATCTAGTTAACTTAAGAAAGTAAAAAACATGAAATCAATATGGCAATCACATAACACAAGTATTTTGGTAATGAAAAAACCCTTGTTAGAAGGTAAAAACTACTCTGGGGATGACACCCACAAATTCTTCACTACTGTAGATAGAAAAGGTTTTCCTGTTAAGGCTACAAGTTTTGATCACTTCTAGTGATCTCACCCTATTAGGAGTGACATATCAGATCAGCTAGATCTACCTAGTTATAGGATTTAAGCAACACTACTGAAGTGTGCACTTGGTTAAGAGATTTACAAAAGACTGCTAAGTCTACTCTGTTAAGAGATTTATCAAAAGCTCTATTACAATTGTCAGAAAGTAATATGAAAAATATCTGCTAAACAACATTGAATTGTCTGAAATAGATCTTATATTTCTCTGATAAAATATCACCTTGACTGTGATGAATCTTTACTCTGTTCTTCTCGGTTTCCTTCTCTGAATCTACTCAGTATACTGTTATGTTCTCCCCAACTGATTAACTTGAAGTTAGGCAGTGACTTCAAGTGTTTCATGAATCATATATCTCAATTCAACAACCCCAAAAGTGATGTGAACAAACTAAATATATAGTGTTTTGTTTTGCCTCTTAAACAAAAATTAGGTTACAAAAATTATCATAACCCTAAGATCTACGGTGCAGAATTAACCTAGATCAACTATTACAAATAAGATAAACATTACATTTAATGAATATATATTACAATAAATGCTCCTCGATCTTGGTAAACAATTTTACGATCTGTTGTAACTATCTGCATAGAAGAATGTGCCATTTCTGATTCCTATGCCATTTTCTGTGATCATCGATAAACACTGCTATAGACTACTTGGTGTATGCTGCGATGCTCGGTGCTTACTAATTGTCGATGTTGGTGTCTGTTGGTGCTCGGTGAACTGTGTAATGCTCGGTGAAAGACTTTACCGACTGCTCTATCTTGTATGTAGCTATCAACCAACTCAATATAAGTTACCGACTGATCTACTTGTCATCTTTTGATACTAATGACAACCTTGAATGCTCAATAGAGATTAACAACATCATTTCTATTACCTTCAAGGCATTGTGTGAAGTGTTTGATCTCTCTTTATTTGTTTTTCTATTGATATTCACTATGTGGTACTCCCCGTTTATGATCATTTCATGAGGAAATGTCTTGATGGCTCACGGGCTACAAGATAGGGCATCATACATTGTTCATGAGCTCACTATTTAATACTGGCATTATTCATGAGCTCGTTGTTTAATATATGGCATCATGCAAACATACATTAATACACTTACTATTTTGAATTTGAGCTTGGGTTTCATGCAATGTTATTGTTGTCATTGCATGCTTGTTGTTGTTGTGCACCATATATTGTTTTATACACTGTTTATTTCATTGAGACTATGAGCTTTGCATTTGTAATGTATTTTATGTTATTGGATCAATGCTACCATGTTGTTGAGTCTGTGTAAGACTTGCAAGGTTTTACCCCAAAATTTAGCAGTAATAAAATAGGGACAATAGTAATAAAATAATACACTTACTATTTTGAATTTGAGCTCAGGCATCATGCAATGTTATTGTTGTCATTGCATGCTTGCTACTGTTGTGCACTATAACAGCAACAAGAATGCAATGTTATGAAATTTTGGGATTAAATTGGTGAGTTTGTATACTTTCTCCATTTTAAACTAACCTATGACTTCAAAGGAGCAATTGTGAAATATAGTTGTAGGTGGTTATCTCTTCTATAATGATGGAGGAGTCAAAGGTAATGATCAATGAGATTGTTGCTATTAGATCATACATATATTAATACACTTACTATTTTGAATTTGAGCTCGAGCATCATATATTGTTTTATACACTATTTATTTCATTGAGACCGTGAGCTTGGTATTTGTAATGTATTTCTTGTTATTGGATTAATATTTCCTATTATTGGATTAATGTCAAGATTTTTCCCACCAATACAAGTGTAAATAATGCATTGAACGTAATCTACAAACACTACATGGTATGAAGTCTCGTTGAAGCTTGAAATATATCACTCCTCATGTTACTGTCAAAATTAAATTCAAATATTTCTCAAAACATTTATTCTTTTAGAATTGAGATATCGTTATCTCAATAAATAAAACAATCTTGCATAATAGCTTTTGAATCACGTTAACACACACCCATGTTCTGTAGCATAGTTCATTTTAGAAGTGTATGGCTTGACTATGCACATGCATAATTGTAGATGAGGATCATTAATAGGGTGATAGGCATTTTTTAGATCCTTTGGATCTAACCCCATCTTTTCCTTCCTTCCAGGTTTTGGATCATACAAGAGCATAATGGATTGAACCTTGGGTCAACACTTCATTTCTTCAGGCAACTTTTGGTACCTTCATTATTTATGTTCATTCAATTATGTATGTTTGCAATCATTCATATTCTTCTTAAAGTTGTCTATTAGTGACCATATAGGACCATTCTTGATTTTTTTGGGTCATTTGATGAAAAGATGTAAATAGGGACATCAGTAATAAAATTTGTTTTGTTGTGCATATACCTTCTCTGATCAACTCTGATATTCACAGGTGATGAACATTGATATTTTCCTAAGAAGTACTATGAGCTTTCCTTCCAACACATGTACTATTGTGAAAATCATCACAAGTCCATTTTTTGTTGGAAAGCTCATAGTACACATGTCTGGATGTCTGCATGTTTTTCACCTATTCATATACCAAACAATGAATGCTCAATTGTTGTAATGGAAAAGCATTAGAACCATCCATATAGGACCTTCATTGTGTTAGGAATAAGAGTCCACAATACAACTGAGAGGGGGGTAAATCAGTTGTATGAAAGAATATTAAACTTTAAACTTTAAGCGCATCAATATCAGATCCAATGAACACAATGAATGCCAACATAATATTTTAGTTATGGGGAAACCCTGTTAAAGGTAAAAACCCCGGTGGGAATTATCACCCACTAATGATGTACTGAGAGTATAGTAATCCTTGTTAGAAGATATAGCCCTATGAGGAGCTTATTGAAACATTATAGTACATAGTCCTTGTTAGAGGACAGACCTTGTTAGGAGTCAAGAACAATAGAGAGCTCACTGCGCAAGGCTCACTGCCCAAAGAAGGTTAAATCCACCTTCAGAACTCACTAGTTCGCAATAGGTGTATATGAAGAAATACACAATCTTTGAACTTTTTACCAGCAACTATCTTTGCTTGATCAGTTCCAATGGAGTCCACAAATAATCCTTTGCTTGACATATAGTAGACACAAGTTTGCAACCTTCACAACTTCCTTACTTCACATCTTTCCCATCCATGTCTTTTCCAAAGAAAAGACCTTTCATTTATACCTCATTACATTTTACCAAAATTAGGTCAGCCCATGAGGCTTTCCTAATAAAAAAAAATTTACATAAGCCCTTTCTAAGATACACATGGCATCTAAAACAAGTTTACAATGATTACATTACAATAATTAAGGACCAACATCCTTGGATTATGCTTTCCAAACAAGACACGCACTTCATTCCCTGAGTCGGCTTCAGAATAAGCCATCACCAAAATACATGCCACAAATGATGTCACTAATCATTCCATACCTTGCGATGACCTATGAACATCTATCAGTGCCTCTTCCATCATCCTTCAAGATCGCATACCTTGAATCCAATCCCTCTGAAATCTATATCAAAAACTCAAAGACTAACTCTGTCATAGTCCAATGACCAGTCTTTACCAAAACCATTGTATCTTTCTTAATATGCAAAACTTAGTGATGCAATCTCAGATATAAGATCAAAACATCCTCCTGGTCTCTCATCTAACTTCATAGCATCTAAAACATCTGTATGCCCTCTGTGCACTATGATTACCAGTCTAGTTCCTTCATAGAAGCATATGTTGACATCAGTGACAAAACAATAGTATGAGTACCTATTTAGTAATGTAGTGATTAAACTTATTAAATGTCTCAATCACCACTCATGCATTAGCAATATCCAACAATTTCCCCCTTTGGCATTGATGTTAATATATGGGAAAATCTTATCCCAAAGTTGTATCAACCCAAAAGTCCTTCAACTGAACAATCTCAATCTCCTTATATAGTGAAGATTTTCTCATAACACCACTTCCCCTTTGACAACAATGGAAAAGGGTTCCAACTTCCTTCCCATATAAACTTTCTTCCATGATCACACCCCCTAGGGAGTAGATCCCTACATCCAATCCAAAAAATGATGAGGCTCTGAACACTTCTGGACTGATGCATCTCTGCATTATTTAGTTATGAATAGGAGGGGCCTGAACCCCTAGCATACATCTGAGATATTCAAAGGTATATTTTGGTAGTGGCTTTGTAAAAATGTCTTCAATCTACTCTTTTGTACTGATATATTCAAGCTTGATTTTTTTTTCTACCACCTTGTCTCTCAAGAAGTGATACTTGATAGAGATGTATTTAGTTTTAGAGTGCATCACTATATTCTTGGACATGTTTACTGTGTTGATGTTATCACAATGGATAACCACAAGCTCATTAAAATTTATTCCAATATCTGCCAACATTTGTTTCATCCAAATAATTTGAGTACAATTTATAGTAGTAGCAACATATTCTGATTTAGCAGTAGATTGTGCTATATAATCTTGTTTCTTACTTAGCCAAGAAACCAACTTTTTCCCAAGGAAAAATGCACCACCACTTGTACTTTTTCTGTCATCAATATTTCCTACCCAATCAGCATCAGTATAAGCATGAAGTTCAAAGCTATCATTCTTGTCATACCATAAACCATAGTCTATGGTTCCTCTAAGATACCTCAGTATCCTTTTAACAACAGCTAGATGAGTCTCTTTGGATTCTACCCAATATCTAACCACAATTCCAACAGCATTAGCAATATCTAGTCTAGTGTGAGTCAAATATTGTAGCCCTCCAACCATTGATCTAAAAAAAGTCTGAAAAACACATTTTGATTCATCACAATTAATAGCTTGTTTCCAGTCACCATAGGTGTTCCTACTAGTTTTCAATCTTCCATACCAAATTTCTTAAGCAATTCTTTGAGATACTTGGTCTGAGAAATGAAAATACCATTCTCATTTGAGCTATTTGCAGTCCAAGGAAGAATTTCATTTCACCTATCATGGACATTTCAAATTCACTTTCCATTTCTTTAGCAAACTTCTTACATAGATCATCATTTCCTCCAAAGATAATGTCATCCACAAATACTTCTACTATTAGGATTCAATCTTCGGTAGTTCTTAAATACAAATTACTATCTGCACTACCTTTTGTGAATCCAAGTCCAAGTAGATACTTTTCCAACCTTGCATACCAAGCCCTAGGAGCTTGCTTCAACCCATATAGGGCTTTCTTCAATTTTCACACCATGTCTTTGTCTTCGCATAGAGGAAATCCATCTGGTTGTTCTATGTCTACTTCTTCTTCAAGATCTCCATTCAGAAATGCAAATTTAACATCCATTTGATACACTTTGAATTTTTTGTGTGTAGCATAAGATAGAAATAATCTTACTACCTCTATTCTAGCAATAGGAGCAAATGTTTCTTCAAAGTCTATGCCTTCTTGCTGTGAGTATCCCTTACACACTAGTTTTTCTTTGTTTCTTACAACCGTTCCTTCTTCATCCATCTTGTTTCTAAAGACCCATTTTGTTCCTATAATATTTTTATTTTTAGGTCTTGGAACTAATTCCCAAGTATTATTTTTCTTTATCTGATCCAATTCTTCTTTCATGGCATTTATCCAAGATTCATCTTTAAAGGCTTCATCTGTATTTTTTGGCTCAACTTGAGAAATCAAACAAATTTATTCTCTAACTTTAGATCTAGTTAGCACTCCCTAATTAGTATTGCCAATAATTTGATTTTCAGGATGGTTATTTTTTACATACCTTGGAGTTTTAGGAGTTTCAGTAGTCTTTCTTGTATCATCACAAGCCTCTTTTTCACTTTCTTCCTCAACAAGTTCTTCTTCCTCAGAAACAATAGAGGTTTCTTTCACTTCTGATATCTGACTGTTGTCATACATTCTTTATTGTATCTGAAATTTCTCATCTATTCTTACATTGTTACTTTCAACCATCTTCCTTAATCTTAGATTGAAACATTTGTATGCCTTTCTTTTAGCAGAGTAACCAAGGAAGATACCTTCATCACTTCTAGCATCAAATTTCCCTATCTCATCTTTCCTCTTGATATAACATTTGCTACCAAAAATTTTGAAATATTTTATAGTAGGAGTGTGATCAAACCATAGGTCATAGGGAGTCTTACTTGTGCCATCTCTGATTTGAATTTTGTTTAATGTGTACACTACTATTCCAATAGCCTCTCTCCAATGTACATGAGATACATTTCCTTCAATCAGCATTGTCCTGGCAGCATCAAGTATAGTTCTATTTCTTCGCTCTACTATCCCATTTTGTTGTGGAGTCTTAGGAGAATATGTTTGTCTTTTTATCCCATGCTCTTCACAATATGAATTAAATAAATCTGATGTAAATTCTCCACCTTTGTCTAATCTTAAACATTTTATTTGCAGTCCTGATTCATTCTCCACCTTTTCTTTAAATAACTTGAATTTTTCAAATGCTTCTAATTTCTCTCTTAAATAAGTAACCCACATCATTCTAGAAAATTCATCATCAAAGAGTATAAAATACCTTTCACCATAGTATGACTTTGTTCTTGTAGGCCCACATAGAACTGTATGTACCAAATCCAACTTTCCTTTTGATGTAAATGATTTTCTTTTATGACTGCTTTTAGTTTTCTTTCCCATAACACATTCTCTGCATACAGTGTTAGAAGGTTTCACAATCTTCGGTAGATCTCTTACTGCATTAGCCATACTTGCCTTCACAATGCTATCAAAGTTAACATGAAAAAATATTCTATGCCATAACCAACTATCATCTACCTTCTCAACAAAACAAGAGGCTCCAAATGTGTTTAGTTCAAATACATTACCTCTAGACCTTGAACCAGTAGCAACCAGTTTTCCTTCCTTGCTTCTGATAAAGCATTTACCATTAACAAAACTTAACTGAAATTTTTTATCCATTAACTGTCCAACACTCAACAAGTTATGTTTTAGTCCTTCAACAAGTAGTACATTGTCTGTATTAGTCTTTCCATCCAGAGTGATGGATCCTACTCCTATGATGGATTTTGGGAGATTGTCCCCAAACCTTACAACACCTCCATCATAATTCACCAATTTAACAAACTTGTTCTTATCACCAGTCATGTGATGATAACATCCACTGTCAATTATCCATTCAGTTTTCTTGTCAACATGAGATACTAAGTATTTTTCTTCATGAACTGGTTCATCTTTAATAGCAAAAAATCCAATCCCTTCATTTTCTAAATCCTCATCATGTGAGACTCCTTCACTAGCATAATAACATTCTTTGTCTCTTCTAATTTTTGCATAATCAGGTTTGTACTTAGGAACTCTTGTAGGACATCTAGATGCAAAATGACCTATCTTATTGCATGAAAAACATTTCAAAGGTAATTTGCCTTCAAATTTTCCCTTACCTCTTTTCTCTCTTCTATCAATTAGTACAACAAGTTCTTCCATCTTCTTTTCTTCTTCCATTGTCTTCTCCCATTCCTCAGCATATTCACCAAGCTCTTCTCTTAGGTCTTCTTTGCTTGTTCTTGAAAGTGCATAAACTTTCTTATGTGTGGATGCCCTAAATGTAGATTCAACTTTAGGAGCAGCTTCTTGTAATTTTGTAGCTTCAAAGGTAGTTAACTTTGCAATCAACATCTCTCTGCTAAAATTTGGAGTCAAGGGTATAGTTTCTTGAATTGACATTGCCTTGAATTTGTAAGCAGGAGTTAGAGATCTGAGAATCTTTGCAATGACTTCATCTTCATCATAAGTACCTCCAAAAAATTTTATTCCAACTATAGCTTATGTAACCCTTTGAACATAGGCTCTAATGCTTTCATCTTCATTCATTTGTAGCTTATCCATCTTTGTCTTCCAGTTTTGCAATTTTCCTTGTTTGGTATACTTGTCTCCTTCATAAAGTGCCTCTAGTCTATTCCAAATTTCATGTGTCGAATCCAAATCTTTGATTTCAGTAAACTCACCCTTAGATAGTGCATTGATTAATGCTTCTCTTATGACCATGTTGCATGAAAATAGCTTCTTTTCATCATCGGTGGCTGACCCCAACTCATTCTCAGCCTTCAGAGTTTCCTTCCTCTTTACAATCATCTAGTAGTCTATGCCCAAACATAGAAAATGTGTTCACATCTTTCTTTTCCAACTGTCAAAGTTTTCAGGATCAAACTTAGGACTATCCTTCCTATAGAATGTCATTTTCTGATATTACCTCAAGTTGTTAAGCTTTCTCTCTGAGGACAATAATTCTGATACCAATTGTTCGGAATAACAGTCCACAATACAATTGAGAGGGGGGTGAATTAGTTGTATGACATAATATTAAACTTTAAAATTTAAGTGCATCAATATCATATCCAATGAACATAATGAATTCTAACATAATATTTTGGTTATGAGCAAACCCTGTTAAAGGTAAAAACTCTAGTGGGAATTAGCACCCACTAATGATGTACTGAGAGTATAGTAATCCTTGTTAGAAGATATAGCCCTATTAGGAGCTTATTGAAACATTATAGTACATATTCCTTGTTAGAGGACAAACCCTATTAGGAGTCAAGAACAATAAAGGGCTCACTGCCTAAAGAAGGTTAAATCCACCTTCAGAACTCACTAGTTTGCAATAGGTGTATATGAAGAAATACACAATCTTTGAATTGTTTACCAGTAACTGTCTTTGCTTGATCAATTCCAATGAAGTCCACAAATAATCCTCTGCTCTACATATAGCAGACACAATTTTGCAACCTTCACAACTTCCTTACTTCACATCTTTCCCATCCATGTCTTTTCCAAAGAAAAGACCTTTCATTTATACCTCATTACATTTTACCAAAATTAGGTCGGCCCATGAGGTTTTCCTAATAACAAACAATTTACATAAGCCCTTGATAAGATACACATAGTATCTAAAACAAGTTTACAATGATTACATTACAATAATTAAGGACCGACATCCTTGGATTATGCTTGCCAAACAAGACACACACTTCATTCCCTGAGTTGGCTTTAGAATAAGCCATCACCAGAATACATGCCACAGATGATGTCACTAATCATTTCATACCTTGAAATGACCAATGAACATCCATCAGTGCCTCTTCCATCATCCTTCAAGATCGCATACCTTGAATCCAATCCCTCTAAAATCTATATCAAAAACTCAGAGACTAACTCTATCAATTCTCACTGTCACAGTCCAGTGACCAATCTTTACCAAAATAGTTGTATCTTTCTTAATATGAAAAACTTAGTGATGAAATCTTAGATATAAGATCACAACATCCTCCTAAGCTCTCATCTAACTTTTCATAATCTGAAACATCCATATGCCCGCCATGCATTGTGATTACCAGTCTTGTTCATTCATAGAAGCATATGTTGACATCAATGACAAAACAACAGTATGAGTGCCTATTCAGTAACGTAGTGATTAAACATATTAAATGTCTCAATCACCACTCATGCATTAGTAATATCCAACACATTATTTATGTTCATCCACTTATGTATGTTTGCATTCATTTATATTCTTCTAAAAGTTGGCTATTAGCGACCATATAGGACCATTCTTGATGTTTTTGGGTTATTTGATGAAAAAATGTAAATAGGGACATCAGTAATAAAATAGGGATTATTGTCATTTCATGCTTGTTGATGTTGTGCACCATATATTATTTTATACACTATTTATTTCATTGAGACTGTAGGCTTGGTTTTTCTTTCAAAAGTGTATGGCTTGAGTATGCACATGCATAATTGTAGATGAGGATCAGTAATAGGATGCCATTCATTTCTTAGATATTTTTTATCTAACCCCCATCTCTCTTTTCTTTGCAGGTTTTGGATCACATAGGGGTACACTAGATTCATACACAGGTCAAAAATTCATCACTTCAGGCAATGTCTAGCACCCTTATTATTTATGTTCATCCTCTTATGTATGCCTATACTCTTGCATTTTCTTCTAAAAGTTATTTTCCTTGTATAGTATATACAAGTTATTTTTCATATATATACATGTAATATTTAGATGCAAAAATTTATTTTCCTTTACATGTATCTTTGTATGAAATGAACACAAATTAAACAAGATCATCTAATAATAAAAACTAGGGTACTGTAGTCACTCATCTAGTACTTAGTTCCCCAAACCATTACTAAGGATTGAACATAAGTCTAAGTCCCAAAACCTATTGTTCTATGTGTATAAAAACAATATATGGTGCACAACAGCAGCAAGCATGCAATGACAACAATAACATTACATGATGCCCAAGCTCAAATTCAAAACAGTAAGTGTATTAATGTATGATCTAATAGTAGCAACCTCATTGATCATTACCTTTCACTCCTCCATCATTATAGAAGAGATAACTACCTACAACTAGGGCATCATGCATTGTTTATGAGCTCATTGTTTGAGCACCTCATGTCCCTATTTGATTGGCTGGTGCTCAAAAAGTGAGCTCATAAATAATGCATGATGCCCTAGCTTGCAGCTTGCAAGCCATCAAGACATTTCCTCATGAAATGATCATAAATGGGGAGTACCATAGTGAATATCAACAACAAATGACCTAACCCCATATTTTCCTTCCTTGCAGGTTTTGGATCATATAAGAGCATACTAGATTGAAACCCGGGTCAACACTTCATTACTTTAGGCAATGTCTGGTACCATCATTACTTATGTTCATCCACTTATGTATGTTTGCATTCATTCATATTCTTTTGAAAGTTGTCTATTAGTGACCATATAGGACCATTCTTGATGTTTTGGGTCATCAGTAATAAAATAGGCCATGCAAATGGTACCAGGCCAACCCAATCAGCCCAACAAAATGTATCATGTTTATCTTTGTCAAATACACTTGTTCACCATTTTGTTCTTCTGGTGCTCCTAATGAGCATAGAGAGAGGCCAGAGTATCTTACAAGCCTAAAATGTCGATATATCACACTATGGCCTCATAATTACTAAGCTAAAGGGGTTTTCTGATTCGAAAGACTTAGTAGCCTCCAGGGTCATTTTCTTTTCTATTGTGTTAACAGGACGTCTGCTAGAAACATTATGACTATGCATCCCTTTGCTCATCTCTTCAGTTTTTGTTTTCATGGATTTCACCATATGATGTTCCTTTTTGGTAAGAGATGTCTATGAAAAATATATTTTTGTTTTTCATTCTGAGAAGATCCCTAGTAATTTTGAGTCACAGAGGAAATTCCCTAATCCTTCCACAAGTGCTATTCCGATGAGTTCTAATCACTTGATGAACAGAAAATTCTCTATTGAGTTGAAAAGAAAATCAACAAAAGACACTAAAAATAAAGTGAAAAAACCTAAGGTTTCTTCTCAATGTATGTAAAATCCTTTCCCTCAATGAAAGATTGAAGTCTTTCCAAACTCATTTCTCCCAAATTATGGGAAACTCTGAACTTACCATTTGAATAACCACAAGATTTTATTTGTATGCAGGCCATTCTTCCGAGAGTCATGAACATTTCCATCCATCTCTTACCGAAAAGGAGTGTTAGATGGTGAAATCTACGAAAACAAAAACTAAAGAGATGAGAAGAAGGATGCACAATCATAAATGTAGATATCACAATAGTTGAGAAACATAAATGTAGACATCCAAAAAATTGTGACCATGATGCCTACATTTATGTTTCTCAGCTGTTGTGTCCCAGGATCCCTTATTTGATTTTCCAGTGCTCTATTTTTTATATTTATGCTATTAGATCAAATAGGGACATTAGTAATAAAATAGGGACATGAGTAATAAAATAATACACATACTATTTTGAATTTGAGCTCTAGCATCATGCAATGTTATTGATGTCAAAATAGTAAGTGTATTAATGTATGATCTAATAGTAGAAACCTCATTGATCATTAGCTTTGACTCCTCCATCATTATAGAAGAGATAACTACCTACAACTATATTTCATAATTCCTCCTTTGAAGTCATAGGAATGTTTAACTATTGGACAATGAGATGATAGGAGTTTCGAATAGATTTGAATAAAAACTAAGAGTATTGAATTTTATCATGCAATTTTATTGTTGTCATTGCATGCTTGTTGCTGTTGTAGACCATATATTGTTTTATACATTGTTTATTTCATTGAGACTGTGATCTATTGTAGTTGACTGTATTCTTTTGGGGTTTGATCTATTGTAGTTGTTTCTTTTTTCTTTGAATCATTGTTTACAATTACTTTTGATGCAATATTTATGTGAAGAACAAGAACAAAATGGTGAACGAGTGTATTTGACAAAGATAAACATGACACATTTTGTTGGACTAATTGGGTTATCCTAGTACCATTTACATGGCCTGGCCAGATATTAAACAGTGAGCTCATGAACAATCATCCTACTACTTACACTGCAATTTCTATGTCCACTTACAATGATAAATTATAGAGTTTCACTGCAATTTCTATGTCCACTACCATTAAAATATATCACTCCTCTTTTTATATAGACATCCTTCTCATTAAGTGTTTCCATTAAAATATATTACTCCTCCTTTTATATAATGTATATGCATACTTGTTTAAAATGCCATACTTGTTGCTCTTAAATATTATTACCATTTCACTCAAATTTACATGACATTAAAGTCAAGCCCAAAATGTATACATATGTGTAAGTATAGGAGAAGCTGGATTATGAAACTATTGAAAAAAAAAACTATACCAATAGCAGCTTACGAGAAACTATACTTGTGCTTACCACACCATACCTCAGCATCATAATGCTTATCATTTTCAAGCTTCAACGAGGCTTCGTACCACATAGCATTCATAGATTTGTATGCAACATTGATTTAGGCTAGAGGTAAACTACATGTGTCATGTAAACAACATGGTTGAATTCAATCTCTTTTGCACGTTTTCAAGAGTTTTCCCACCAATACAAGCATAAATAACATATTGAATGTAATCTATGAACACTACATGGTATGAAATCTCACTGAAGCTTGAAATATATCATTCCTCATGTTATTGTCAAAATTAAATTCAAATATTTCTTAAAACATTTACTCTTGTAGAACTAAAATATCCTTATCTCAATAATAAAACAATCTTGCATAATAGCTTTTGAATCACATTAACACACACCCATGTTTTGTAGCATAGTTCATTTTAGAAGTGTATGGCTTGACTATGCACATGCATAATTGTAGATGAGGATCAGTAATAGGGTGCCAGGAATTGCTTAGATCCTTTGGATCTAACCCCATCTTTTCCTTCCTTGCAGGTTTTGGATCATACAAGAGCATACTAGATTGAAGCCTGGGTCAAAACTTCATTTCTTTAGGCAATTTTTGGTACCTTCATTATTTATGTTCATCCACTTATGTATGTTTGCATTCATTCATATTCTTCTAAAAGTTAATCTTTATGAGATCAAATTCCAAATAGTAAGTGTATTATTTTATTACTGATGTCCCTATTTTATTTCCAATGTCCCTATTTGATCTAATAGCATCACTATAACAAACAGAGCACCTACCAATCAAATAGGAACATAAGGTGCTCAAACAGTGAGCTCATAAAACAATATATTTAGTCTTAATACAATCTTATAAAACAACATATATTGTGTGAAGTGTTTGATCTCTCTTTATTTGTTTTGGTGTTAATATTCACTATGTGGTACACTCCGTTTATGATCATTTCATGAGGAAATATCTTGATGGCTTGCGAGCTGCAAGCTAGGGAATCATACATTGTTCATGAGCTCACTGTTTAATACTGGGATTGTTTACATCTTTTCATTTGGAATGCTTCATGACCCGTGAGCTTTGAGAGCTAGGGCATCATTTGTATTACATTCAAGGCATTGTGTGAAGTGTTTGATCTCTCTTTATTTGTTTTGTTGTTGATATTCACTATGTGGTACACCCTGTTTATGGTCATTTCATGAGGAAATATCTTGATGGCTTGCGGGCTGCAAGCTAGGGCATCATGCATTGTTTATGAGCTCACTATTTGAGCACCTCATGTCTCTATTTGATTGACTGGTAATCAAACAGTGAGCTCATAAACAATGCATGATGCCTGAGCTCAAATTCAAAATAGCAAGTGTATTATTTTATTAAGACTAAATATATTGTTTTATTAAGATTTTATTAAGACAAAGTATTTTGGGTTAGTTTTATGTTATTTTATAAGGTTGTATTAAGACTAAATATATGATGTAAACTCATAATTATACTTGATATATATATACTTCAAAGGAGGAATTATGAAATATAGTTGTAGGTAGTTATCTCTTCTATAATGATGGAGGAGTGAAAGGTAATGATCAATGCGGTTGCTGCTATTAGAACATATATTAACACACTTACTATTTTGAATTTGAGCTCGAGCATCATGCACTGTTATTGTTGTCATTTCATGCTTGCTTCTATTGTGCACCATATATTGTTTTATACACTATTTATTTCATTGAGACTGTGAGCTTGGTTTTTCTTTTAGAAGTGTATGGCTTGACTATGCACATGCATAATTGTAGATGAGGATCACTAATAGGATGTCATTCATTGCTTATATATTTTTTTATCTAACCCCCATCTCTCTTTTCTTTGTAGGTTCTAAATCACACAAGGGCACACTAGATTCATACCCGGGTAAAAAATTCATCACTTCAGGCAATGTCTAGAACCCTTATTATTTATGTTCATCCTCTTATGTATGTCTGTACTCTTGCATTTTCTTCTGAAATTTATTTTCCTTTTTATAGTATATACAATTTATTTTTCATATATATATACATGTAATCTTTAGATGCAAAAATTTCTTTTCCTTTACATGTATCTTTGCATGAAATGAACACAAATTAAACAAGATCATCTAATAATGCAAACTAGGGTATTGCAGTCACTCATCTAGTAATTAGTTCCCAAAATCATATTAAGGATTGAACATAATTCTAAGTCCCCAAATCTATTTTTATATGTATATAAAATAATATATGGTGCACAATAGTAGCAAGCATGCAATGACAACAATAATCTTGCATGATGTCCGAGCTCAAATTCAAAACAGTAAGTATATTAATGTATGATCTAATAGAAGAAACCTCATTGATCATTACCTTTCACTCCTCCATCATTATAGAAGAGATAAATACCTACAACTAGGGCATCATGCATTATTTATGAGCTCACTATTTGAGCACCTCATGTCCCTATCTGATTAGCCAGTGCTCAAATAGTGAGCTCATAAATTGCGACACCCATTTGGTTATAAACAAAAAAAAAGAAAAAGAAAGTGTCATTTTTAATTTGTGAATTCAAAGAGCTATCATGAAGATAGAACTACACTTTTTCATGGTGCAAAGAGGGCATTTGAGTTTGGCATGCGTGAAGAGGTCAGCACCATGTGGGAAGAGGGCACTAGCACTTGAGGTAGGCTGCTACTAATGACGATGATGTTGCTACTGATGAGGATGATGCTGCTACTAATGTTGCTATTGATGAGGATGATGATGAGGATGACGATGATGATGATGATGATGATGATGGTGATGACAATGATGAAAACAATAGTGGTGGTGATGATGTCGTCGACGACGATGATCTTGATGATGAGATGGATGAAGAAGAATATCAATGACATGAATGAAATGTACAATTATGCTAGATGTTTGGCATGTTCTAATGATTCATTTATATGTACTACTCTTATTAACCTTGTTTTATATGTCCTACTTATATATCTTTGATCTTTTGTTAAGAGAAATTTCATTCTAAAAGAGTGTATTTAATCTCTATATGCTTAAACAAACTCACTAGTTAAGATTGTTCTCATTTGTAGTGGGCATGACAAGAATCAAATCACTTGAAAGACACCAGTATTTAGACATGCACAAATTAGTGACGTGATTAATCAAATTACCTTTCTTTACAATTGCATGGTTGTCTTTGGTTTGTCATTTTGTTTTGAGTGTCTAGTGATTTAAACCAAAGACTTCGACTTAGCCAAAAAATGTGCAAGTCTACATTAGTATGTTTCTTTTTATTTTAATTATAATTAGTATAAATGAACAAAATAATGATAATGCAATATTTATCGAAATAGCGTCGATAACTTCCAATGTTCCTATGTGTCCATGTGGTGTTGTCCCATGCATGTTGAAGATGTCACGCACAAAAAGTAATCCTGGGTGTCAATTTTGGGTTTGCCCAAATAGGAAAAAGGTCTAGATACGTAATTATATTTTATGCTTAAAAATAATGTGACAACTAATCATTTTATGAAGAATTGATGTACATTTGGTATTGTCAAGGAAATACTGGATGTCAATACTTTTGGTGGGTTGATCAAACCACATTTACATCTACCATATTTCAATGTCTCATAAGTCACATCAAATGATCCACTTTCTGTAATCTAAGTCTCTCAACTCGGTTCACCAAGAAGAAGACTTCTCCCAAGTCATCACGGACACCATAGTGATCTACGAATCTATAATGTGAAAGTTATGCATGTCGCTCTCTCGAAATCACACCTAACTCATTCAAAACTATGGCAAAAATGGTAGATGATCCCAGTGATCTGTCACAACCCAATCTCAACAACAATGCAAAGAGTAGCTTGATTTTGTCTTCAAGCCAATCAATGCACAATCTACTCAAACTCTAACTCAAGTCACTGCTACACTCCATAGGAACAAAGCACATCAAATTCAGACCAAAGAAGTCAAGAAGTCACTTGAATCAGATCTGAATGCAATCAGGTCCACATATATCCCATGAACACATCAGGAAGAATGCATCTCTAATCACCACACTAGCTTCTTATGCTGGAGCCGTCACTATCACAAGTCTTGATTCAATAGGATCCATTCGAAATCCAAGTCTCTAGACTCAACTCAATAATCCATGACCCACTACCGAATCTACTACAAAGTTATCTCCGAATGATCCATAACCAAATCGTGAGCAAGAACCAAATCTGCAAGAACATCGTTCTGAATCAACAAATATATTTTTTTTTTTTAAAATTGATTTTCATCATAACTAAAAAATCCTCACAATAGCGATAGGTATTCATCACAAACATCCAACATCCAATCATCACATTAATAGCATCGTTGTCAGAAAAAATTGTAAATGATGGATATCTGTTGTAAATGTCCAATGCAAGTTCATTGCATGTACAGCATAGTCATCATTAAAAACCATAAATGATGGAAATCTATCATAAACATCCGATCAATATCTATTGCATTAATAGCATTTCTTTCGGTGAATAGGTTACAAACAATGGCTACCCATCAAAATATTCTGACGGATCGTCATCATTTGTATTTGTTACGACAGATAGGCATCACAATTTAGATGGCCACAAATAGGTGTGATGACAGGTTCTCTTTGTTGGCACCCTCTTTTTGCAATGGCCAAGGGTGTTTTAATTACAATGCCTAACAAAACCATCAATTTTTCTGACTGCAAAACTACGACACCGGGTGGTGTCACTTAATCGACAGTATACTGTCTAAATTCAGACGTTCGGCCATCAGAAAAAGGTCTCAAATGTACTAGTGAATTCTTCCACTGAGGCCATTTGGATTCAAAATATTCTCACTAATTTTGGTATCCAAATCAGATGGCCATCAGTCATATTTTGTGACAACCAGAGTTCCATTCAGATCTCACAAAATCTGGTCCATCATCAGTGGACCAAACACATAGAGGTCCACATGCACTACATTTGCAAGCTCATCCATGGCCATATCATTGACCTTCACTACTAGCTGACTTCCAAGTAGGTTGTTGATATCTTCACCAAACCATTCACTAAGAGAAATTTCCTTCATTTGTGAGCTTTTTTGGGGGTGTGGGATGCTTCATCTTCTGGGGTCCTTCTTCCTCTCACTTGGAGTCCTAACTCTCTCTACTTTTGGGGGGGTCTCTTCTCTCTCTATTTGGGGGGGGGAGGGGATTTTCTCTCTTTGGGGAGAAAATTTATGTACATGGGTACCTCATCAGGCTTGATTTTTTGGGACCCATTCATACATCCACCTAAGCTTCACTTATGGGGGGTGTTAGTGTAGGTTTTTATTTCCTAGTGGGTTATTTATTTTTCCTATATTATTAGGTTTTTCCTACACTTTTATTAATCTTTCTTAGGTTAATAAAGCATATCTTATTAGGTGAGTGGTTTCAAGGTTTCACCTTCCTACATATGAGCATTCATTAGCTATCTTGGGAAGATACTTTGCTATCTTTAGTCTGATAGATGGTCTCTCCTCATTGGTCAATGTTGCCACCTCCTCCCTCTTACTAGTCTATATAAGCATGCTACTTGGCTTGTACTTCATATCACTTTCTTTTTCATCCTCTTAATGATATTTTTCTTTTATCATTTTTATTACTCTCTTGGAGACTAACTCTATTTTTCTATTTTGATTTTGTATCATTTGCATTCATAGTTTAGATATATATATTCTTTGCACTAGTTTTCTGGGTTGATAATCTTTTCAGATTCTAACAGTAGGGAAACTTCTAAACATGTTATCTCCTTTGGTTGGCCCCAAATGGGTCTTTGCAAGACCACATGCTTCATCTAACATCACCTAGATCCTAACGACCCAAGAATCTCATAAAATGTTATCCCATGTGTCTTTTGTCAAACCATAATTTCCATGTTCGCATCCAAGTTATCTTGAAAAATCAAAGACCATCTCTATCATAATCCTCTATTATTGTGACCAATATTCACCAAAATAGTCATAACTCATGTAAAAGAACAGATAACGATCTACGATTTTAGACATAAGGTCTACACACATCCTTCATCACAAATCTAAGCTCACATATCCTAGAATGTTGTACAATATTTGTACCACTTTGTTAGACATTATTTTTCCTATCATTACCATTTTGGCTAAGAATTATATTTAAACCAACTGAAACATATGTTTACATCAATGAAAACACATAAATGTCAACACCTCAACCAGAAAATTTTCCAACAATCTTCCCCTTTGGCATTGATGGAAACATATGTGGAAAACCATCAACCCAAAAGATCTCCTCAATGACCTCTTCAATGCTCCTCCTAACACAATAAGGGTCTTTCATTTGTAACATTGCCCCTTTGACATCAATGGAAAAGGGTGCATAGTTTCTTCTTTTTCTCCATCTATACACGCCCCATCTTTGCAAGGTGTATCTTTTGTAAATCTTCATTGCTACAATAAACCAAGTTCTTGATCACACAAGTGTGCTCTGTTGTGTTCTACAATCGCTCCCCCTGAGGAGTGCATCCAAGCATCAAGTCCAAGGAATGATATATCTCTAATAACTATTGGATTGATGCATTCCTACATCATCTAGTTCATACAAGGAGGGGTTCTCACCCCAAGCATACCTCTAAGATATTCAAACGTATCTTTTAGAAAATATTTGGTGAATATTCTACTATTTTCTCCTTTGTACTAATGTACTCCAATATGACTTCCTTTTCTACAACCTTGTCTCTCAAAAAGTGGTATTTGATTGAAATTGGTTTAGTCTTTAAATAAATAACAAGATTCTTTGACATGTTCACTGTTCTTTTTTTATCACAATGAATTACAAAAGACTCTTCAAAGCTTACCCCTATGTCCTTTAGCATTTTCTTCATCCACACAATCTATGTGCAATTTATGGCAATGGTCACATACTCTGACTCAACAGTAGACTAAGCTATACAATCCTATTTTTTTCTCAACCATGAGACCAACCTTCTTCCAAAGTAAAAGGCACCACCACTAGTGCTCTTCCTATCATCTACACTTCCTTCCCAATCTACATCAGTATAAGAACATAACGTGAAATCATCATATTTATCATACCATAAACCATATTCTATTATTCCTTTTAGATATAATAATATCCTTTTAATATTATCAAGGTGATTTTCCTTAGGATTAGCTTGGAACCTTGCAACAATTCCAACTGCACTTGATATGTCTTTCCTAGTGTGTGTTAAGTATTGCAAACCTCCAATCATGGACCTATACTTTGTCTGAAAGAAAATTTTAGATTCATCAGTAGTTTATAGCTTACACCTAGTCACCATAGGTGTCCCAATAGATTTACAATCCTCCATTCTAAACTTCTTTAGCAACTCCTTAAGATACTTGGTTTGTGAGATGAAAATACCATGTTTATTTTGAATTATTTGAAAACCAAGGATAAATTTCATTTCACCAATCATTGGCATTTCAACCTCACTTTTTATTTCTTCAAAAGACTTATTACTCATCTCATCATTACCTCCAAAGATAATTTCATCCAAAAATACCTCAACAATCAAAATACCATCTATACTAGTTCTCAGATATAGATTACTATCTACACTACCTTTTCTAAAACCAAGATGCAATAAATACCTATCAAGCTGAGTATACTAGGCCCTTGGTGCCTAATTTAGTCCATAGAAGGCCTTCTTCAACCTAAAAACTATGTTTCCATCTTTCGTCAAAGGAAATCCATCAGGCTGCTATATGTATATTTCTTCCTCAAGATCACCATTCTGGAATTCAAACTTCACATCCATTTGATATACCTTGAAATTTTTATATGTTGCGTAATAAAAGAAAAATCTTACTACATCTAATCTCACAAAAGGTACAAATATTTTTTCAAATTCTATACATTCATTTTGTGAATAACCCTTGCAGACGAGTCTAGCTTTATTCCTCACAATCATTCCTTATTCATTTATTTTGTTTCTGAAGACCCATTTGGTTCCAATCATATTTTTGTCCTTAGGCCTAGGAACCAATTCCCAAGTGTTATTCTTCTCTATCCAATCCAACTCTTCCTACATTTCTTTAATCCATGAATCATTTTTACAAGCCTCATTAGTAGTCTTAGGTTCATCTTGTGAGATTAAACAGAGCTCATTTCTAGCCTTATACCTTTTTGTCATACCTTGATTGGTATCACCAATAATTTGATTTTCAGGATGGTTTATAAAAACATACCTTGGTGTTCTAGGAGCTTCCTTTTGTTCACTTAAGAAAACCTGTGTACCATTGTAAATCTCAAAATCTGTCTTGTCTCTTTATTCTCAGTCTTGTTCTTAGGGATTGGATCACACTCATACATCCTTTCTTGAATTTGAAACTTCTCGTCAATCTTCACATTAGCACTTTCAATTATCTTCCTCAATCTTAGATTCAAACATCTATATGCCTTACTTTTGGTGAAATACCCAAGAAAAATACTTTCATCACTCCTTGCATCAAACTTTCCTATTTCATCATCTCTTTTTATATAACACTTGCTACCAAAAATTCTAAAATACTTCAAAGAAGGAGTATGACCAAACCACAGTTCAGATAGATTTTTACCAGTACCTTCTTTGATCTTTATGTGGTTTAAGGTGTAGACATTAGTGTTAACCACTTCCCTCCAATTCATGTTTGTCACATTGCCTTCAATTAACATGTTCCTCGCAACAGCCAATATGGTTATGTTCCTTCTCTCTACTATCTCATTTTGTTGTGGAGTTCTTGGTGAAAAAGTCTGTCTATATATGCTATTTTCTTCATAGTATGAATTAAATGCATCAGATGAAAATTATCCACCTCTATCTAACCTCTAGAATTTTATCTTCAGACTTGACTCATTCTTAACTTTTTCCTTATAAATCTTGAACTTATATCAAAATATTCAGAATTTTCTCTAAGGAAAGAAACCCACATCATTTTTTAATCATAATAAAAAATGAATGAAATACCTTTTACCATAGTAGGATCTTGTTATTGTAGGACCACATAGATTTGTATGCACCAAATCTAGCTTCCCCTTTTCTAAAAATGATTTTCTCTGAAAGTTTCTCTTTGTTTATTTCCTCATTATGCACTCTCTCCACATAGTGTTAGTAGGCTTGATAATCCTTGGTAGATCTTTGACTGCATTTGTGTTACTAGGCTTCACAATGTTGTCAAAATTTATATGATAGAATCTTCTATGCCACAACCAACTATCATCTACCTTAGCCACAAAACAACTAGCTCTTGTAGTAATCAATTGAAACGCATTACCTCTTATCTTTGTGGATGATGCAATCAAGTCTCTTGTCTCACTTTTGATATTACATTTACCATCCTTGAACTAAAAGTGGTAAACCTTGTCTACAAGTTGTCCAACACTCAACAAGTTATGTTTAAGGCCATCAACAAAAAAAATATCATCAATATTAGTTTTTCCATCAAGGGACATTGATCCTCTACCAATGATCAATCTAGGAGTGTTATCACCAAATATAACCACTCCACCATCATATTTGTTTAGTTGAACAAACTTGTCTTTATCACTAGTCATATGATGAGAGCAACCACTATCTATAATCCATTATGATTTCTTTTCCACATGTCACACTAAAGATTTCTCTTCATCAACAGGTTATTCATCCTTAATTGCAACAAATCCAATCTCATCTTCATCATTTGTAAACTCATCAAAAACACCATTACTAGCATAATAAAATTCCTTATCCTTCTTGAAAAACTTAGGTTTGTACTTAGGAACTCTAGTAGGACATCTAGATATAAAGTGACCAATTTTATTACAAGAAAAAAAAACATTACTAGCAACTTTCCTTCAAACTTACCCTTACCTTTATTTTCCTTCTTTATAATTAGAGCCACAAGCTCATCTAGATTTCTCTCTTCTTCTTGTATTTTAGCCCAATCATCAGTGTATTCTCTGAGCTCTACATGTTCGCTACCTCTACTAGTGCTCACAAGGCTAGATATTGTCCTCTTTTCATTATGAATAGTAGTCTTAAATGCAATTTCTACTTTAGTTAATGCATCTTGTAGATATGTAGTTTCAAAGGTGATTATTTTAGAAATCAACATATCTTTGTTGAACTTCATAGTGAGTGGAATGATATCCTTAATTGCCTAAACTTTTTTCTTATAAACTAGTGTCAAAGATCTCAAAATCTTTGCAATCACTTCTTCCTCAGTATGTGTGCCTCCATAATTTCTAATTCATGTAACAACCTCAGTTACCCTTTGTACATATGCTCTGACATTATCATCATCTTGCATTCTCATGTTCTCCATATTTTATTTCCAATTCTGCAACTTCACCCTTTTAGTGTGTTGATCTCCTTCATATAAGGATTCTAACCTTGTCCAGATCTTAAGGATGTTATTCCAGATTTGGAAAGAAAAGTATTTTATCATCTTAAAATAGAAACACTTCCATGATAAGATCATTTAGCCCTCTGAGTAAGTGGTCTAGGGTCATGTTAAGTGCCTTAATCAAGTCTTTTCATGTATCTGGCTTTTCCCCCTATTCTTCTTTCTTTTGTCCCTGATTTTTACTTCAATCTGCATTTCCTAACATTCTGGGCCAGGATCCTGAGGTTTTTGACCATAAGGTCAAATTTGACCTTATGGGGTCAAAGTCAACCTCTATCCTAACTTGGTCAGGATCAACCTCGATCTTGACCTAGTCATATTCAAGCTTGACCTTGACCTCCCTATCCAAATTTCATTTTTTCTTGAATTCCGGGTGTCGGGTTTCAAGGATATTTGTTTTCCCGCCTCCGGATCAGCCATTTCGGGTTTCGAAATGGTAAATCCTTAAATTTCATTTAATCTAGGTATATTTTCTAAAGGTTAGGACCTAATTGGGATTTAATTCTCCAAGGTGGCCCCTCTAGAGGATTGTGCCCTAGTTCACTATAAAAGGAGGCCTTCCTCTCTCATTTTCTCATCTCATCTCAAGTAATTGCAATCTCTCAATCTCTCAAGTGCAAGAAAGTGAATTCAAGAAAGCCTTCAAGCATTCAAGTGTTCAAGCATCCATCCCTCAAGGAGATCCATTGTTAGCCATTGAAGGATTCAATCTCTTTGGAGCCCCCTTGAAGATCCATCCTTCTACATTCATCCAAGCCTCCTCATATGCAAAGCTCAATTCAAGATTGGTGTTGAAGATAAAATGTCATTGATTGGAGACATCCTACATTCATTCTACATCCATTGAAGCATTACTACTTGTGGATTTGAGGATTCTAATCCTCTACAAGGACTTCAACATAAGCAAGGTGAATTGTTTCAATTACTTTGTTTATGCATACTACATTCCAATTCTATTTCAAGGTTAATTACTAAATTGGGGTTTGACCAAGGCAAACCCCCCATACAAACAAAACCCCCATTTTCTTACAGGTACAGGTGCACAATTTTGGATCTAAGAGTGGATTTGGATACCCTTTTCGGTGAACTTTCAAGATTTGTGAACAAATTCAAAATTGACCTTCAAATAAAGAATCTAGCCTTTGACCTTTTATGAGGGTCAAAGACTACCTATTGTCATAAAGATAAAATATTTCTAGGTTTTCTTCATCTTGACATTTCTAGTCCAAAATAGGTTGCAGAATTGCCCGAAAGTACACATAGACATTAGAAATTGGCATTTTCCATATTTGCCCTAATTTGAGGTTAGTATTTGTATTTCAATTATTTCATATTTTAAGCACAATTCAACCATAGGGAAATATAGGGTTTCTCTCTCTCTTTCATATTCTTCACAAATTGATTTGATTGTGCATTAGCCTTTTGGTTGATCAAATTGGATCTCTCCTTTGGGAATTAGGATTTGGGAATAGATCTCATATTTCCCCCATACACATTACAATTTTACATTTGAATAGTGGTGATGCCATTTTACCCCTATTCAAGTATTTATTCCATATTTTCACTAGTACATTTTGCACCATTTTTCCACCAAAATTTTTTACCATGAAATAAAAAGGTTTTGGTTGGTCAGATAATAAAAGGAAAACTTTCAAATTTTTTTAATCCATGCCCGTGTTAGTCAAAATTTTGACCACTACCATGTATGTCAAAATTTTAACGAACACAGGCATAACTTTAAAAAAAAAGAACTCATTTCTAATTTCATTATCACCACGGTGAATTGTTTGAAGGAGCAGCGCGTGAAACCTCATCGGCCAGGGCAGATTTGGCATTGTGTATAGGGGTTGCAGTAGAATTTATTTCTCATTTGATCATTATCACCATGGCGAATGTTTTCAAGGGGCAGCGTGCGAAACCTCATTGGCCAAGGTAGATTTGGCATTGTGTATAGGGTTTGTAGTTTTTATCTGGACTTGGGCCTTTGATCTTCAAGCTTGGTTTTGGAAACTTGGCTTTTCCTCTCCTTATCAAATGGAATCTCATTGAGGTAGGGATTGTTTCATTATCTCCTCTGCATTTTGATAGAATACATTGCATTTGATCATTTGATTGAATACCATCATGTATTTTGAGGGCACATCTTACTGTGATATTCATTACTCCATGCTCTGTTGTATCCATGGCATTGAGTTCATTTCTTTGGATGATTTGATTATGGAATTTGCTATGTTAGTGAACTAGGGCATCATGTTAATGTGTTCATTAGATTCTCTGGTTACCCACGAGCTAGGGCATCCATTTATACAAGCTAGGGTATCATTGATTATTTCCTATCAATTATATGGCACTAGTAAGTCTTTCCTATCCCACACAATGGTTATTAATACCAATATGAATAGACATGGCTGGCATCATTTCATTATCTTACACAGTGATATGAATAACCACTAATTAGTTGTTATCGTAACACATTAACAATGTGTTACAATAACCATTAATTACTGGTTATCGTGTGATCAAGCAATTGACTAAGTCGATCTTAACAGTGACTGCATAATATATATAATGTGACTGCATAATATATTAACAGTGACTAGTTAATTACCCAATTCCAAAGCTCCCATTTTGGCATGGGCAGGGAGGATGCTGGCAAAGGTTAACAAAATAGTTTAGGACATTCAATGACTTAGGTTTCGCACACAAAGTAATTAAAAATTCTCCCTTGCACATCTAACAGAGAATATCATTAAAAGCATATAATCCAATTTCCAACTATTAAGACAAACTTAATGCATACTAAATATACTTCCAAACCTTCTCACTATAATTATAGCTAGCCTCTAGTTTCTCTGCTACTATAGATTATGTGGATTTTATTGTTAAACAATCAATCTCCTCTACAAATTATACAATGGCATTTTCATTTCATAAATTATTATAATTCATCTGCCTGAACTTTCTTATTCCTTCACAACATTCAAAGTTAATTTGAAGAATACATACAAAATGTATGAAAATTATTATATTTGAAAAAATAAAATAAAACATAGAATGATTTAAAAAGTATTTAAATAATTTTAAAAAGATAGAAGGCTATCTTAAGATAATATTTAAGGGTTATTTTACTAAGAATTTATTTCATTTTAGCCTATTTTTCTATCATATTTAAAATATCTTACAGTGACTACATAATATATATAGTGTGACTGCATAATATATTAACAGTGACTAGTTAATTACCCTATTCCAAAGCTCCCATTTTGGCACAGGTAAGGAGGATGTTGGCAAAGGTTTTGGAATTTAGCTTTACACCTACCATTTGCATTTGCTTGAAAATTTCTAAAGACTTTTCAAAAAATCCATTTTGTACATAGCCCGTAATCATGGCATTCTATGATACCACATGTCTTTGATGCGTTTTGTCAAAGAGTTCACGTGCCTTGTCTATAGTTCCACATTTTGCATACATGTCTACTAGGGCAATTGCAACTACAACATTTGACAAAATTTCTTTATCTTTTATGCTTTGATAAAAAGGTTTGATATTTTTACTCCTCCGTGTTACAATAATATTTATTTATTTGGTTACAGTAAAGGGAGCAAAACTCTTGGCTCCCTCCTCCATCAAGCATGTGGCTTGTCACTCTATGTTATTTCCTTTTAAAGTTTATTATTGTCACTATGTGAAGAGTACAAATATGTATTTGGTAACATTGAAGGATGAGAAAAATGGATTTAAGCAGAGTGTGGTTGTTGAATGCCATATGGATACTAAACCTTATCCCGCTAAAAGCCTAGCATTGTTTGGCCTCAATCTAAAACCAGGAGAGGGTGAATTTTGTCACTAGGTATCTAGCAATACACTTCTTTTTATCAAGAAGGTATGAATATCAAGTGATAATACTATCCAATTTGAATAAAGTAGCTTAGGAAATCCTTGATATAAGATCACAAGAGCAAGGAAGAACTAGCTTCAACTTATGTGTCTATAATGTTTATTATTCTCAAATAGGAGCTTTGAAATCCTATGATATAAGATCACAAGAGAAAGGATGAGATTGGCTTTTGCTTATTTCAATTATATCTATTGCTTTCAAATAGGAGCTTGGAAATCCTTCTTATAATCGAAGGATGAGATTGGCTTCAACCTATGTTAATAATATCTATTATTTGCTGCTCATTATTTTCTTCATTAGTGTTTCATTTTTGCAATTAAATGAAGATTGACCTATTACTATGCTTAATGCTTAAGAATTGATGATTTTATAAGATTAAATGCATGAAAATACTAGGGATGTATCAATAACCTGATACCTCAAGTACTTATAATTAGTATGCCCAACAAACAAAGACTTAGTAGTAAAAGCATAAGGTAGATATTTGTTGCTGATTTCATGTTTATCTGTTACATATGCTATTTACTGTAGAAAAATAGAATCATTCATGAATTTAGAAAGAAAGAAGAAGATTTACTAACTAATTCTAAGGATTAATATAAAACAGATTTCTATAACAAGGATTCAGAATAATATAGACTAATGTAAAACATATTTCCATAAAAAGACTTTATAATAATAAATTTTATATCAGATGTGGATGTGGATGTGCAACCTGTATAAGTCATCATCATCTTTATTATTTGTTGTAGAAAATACATCTGAAGCACCAGCAGAAGTACCATCAAGTCTATTTGGAAATCAAAATTCAGAACCAAAGCCTCGAGATTGATGTAGTGTTTGTGAAAAGGCTTGATACTTCTGAATATCAGTATCACTAACACTTCTTTGGTCATATTTCATCGACTCCTCAAAATGAGCAGCCTTTATTTTAGCTACCTCATCACTATCATCCTCATCCATTGCCTCGGGGTTCTCATTTATTTTTCTTTCACGTTCAATATCCTATAAAAGTGCAGAGGAAAGAGAACATGAAAAATTATCTAAGTTAGATGATGTTTGAGTTCCTACACCACCGCTTTGATGTTGATATTCATTGTGTTTCTTTATATTAGAGATTACTTATTATGATCCCTTGTGCTTGTTTTCATGTATTCATGATGAAAATATAAACCTTGTTAACTTTCAAAACATGAAAACATCAAACCTGTTCTTTGAGGGCTCAATGTCAAAGATGCCTTTTATGTTGTGTTTAATGATAATGCTTGTCATTTGTTGTTTTAGTTTTCCTTATTTTGAAACATTGCATTTTTTTACTTCATGATATTGTAAAATACTATTTTGATCACTGCAGCTATGTATTGAAGCACCTTGCTATCCTATACTTTGGAATGCTTTAATACATTGATGACTATTTGGAAAGTATTTGGTGGCACTAAAAAACAAATAATTTGTGTCACTATTTCTTTTCTCTATGATTGATTATAAATATCATGGTGTTTTATGGAACTTTCATTAATTGTATCATGGTCATGCTCTACTATTGTACTTAACCTTTAACATATCTCCAATGATTACAATGATTTGCACATGCTTGTACCTTATGGTTGTTCTATCTTCTTATTGTGATTGGTTCTAATATAAGGCATGATATGTCAATGTCTTCTTACTGTATTTATTCTATTAGGACTTCAAACTAAGTGACATTTCCTTTTCACATAAGCATAGAATTCAAAATTGCCTCTATAGAAGAAATTGTTCATTAATAGTAGATAGATGTGTTTTTCCCTATGATCTCATGATAATGGTCATATTCAATAACTCTATAACATGATGGTTGTTCCTTTTAAGAGAGATGGTTGTTCCATTGTTCTAAAAACTACACTTTGTTGTCCTTTTGACATGTAGCATTATATCTCAAAAACTTTGAGGCTCTCTTACCTTTTGTATGTCATGGCTTCACCTCTATGTAGCTAATCTCACTCTGAAAATGATCTTCTTTTAGGAAACAATGAAAATCCTCTATGGGTTCATACTTATTGTGACTTCCCATGCCACACTATCATTGCTTGTACACTATATTTTTCCAATACTTTTAAAGTGTCAGTCTTTGAAAATTAATGCCATATATTGCTTACATTTGATTCAATTTCCATATTAATTACTCTCTTCAGTTGTATTAGGAAATTTTTCCTTAAGCATGTGTGATGCAAACCTAGATATAGATGGGCATTAATGCATTAATTCTCAATTGAATGCCTTAATGCAGCTCCCAGAGAAAGGCCATCTAGAAGCTTTAGAGGAAATAATTTGTACTAGGTAAGGAATCAACTCCACTACAATGCCAAATTCTGATGTGTTATTATCTTCAATTGCAAGTTTCTTTTGCAAAAATATATTTTATATCTTTACAAACTAGACAATGTGACTATACAACTCTAGAATATATTCTCTATAATCTCTAATTTAGTAGTCTAGTGAGGAGATTTGTGTAACTCCCAAAATAATAATAACTCCCAAAATACTTATCCTTTTCAATATTTTGTGGTCTAGTGAGCATGATTTGTGTGTGTATTTGTAAATCCTGTATAATCTTATAATATTTTATTTATTTTTATCATATACAAGATACTACTAATGTTTGTATGTTTACATTTTGTATATTTATAGCCTGTGAAGAAAGTCCACACCTGGCAATATGAACCCAGAACAAAATAACAAGACACTTGCTAGATTGTGGTCTCAATTCCAAAGAAAAGATGTTGAAAAATGTTATTGTCCTTGCAAAAAGCGTAAGGGCTTAAATAATCAAAGAATTATAATCAAAATAGCCCAGAGTCATTGTAGGCAATACGGTCACATTGAAGGGGGCACGATTTTCATTGATTGGTGAATGTGGATTTCCAATTGGAGGAACATGGAGGTGTGAATATCCAAGCCAACGATAATGCTCCCATGGAAGAAGATGATCCTATGGAAGAGGAAATGATTGAAGATGGTATTGGTGTAGCTGATCAAGATGATCATGATGATGGTACTAGCGCATCTGATAATGATGAAGAAGATGGTCTTGATATAGCTATAATTGAGAAGGCATATGAGCCCCTATACCAAGGCTCCCAAGCAACTCTTCTCTCCGCTATAGTGTTGTTGGTGAACTTCAAGGTTATGAATGGTTTATCCAATGTAGCAATGTCACACATGCTAAGGTATGCCATTTTTGTCATCTTCAATGTTAGCATACCATTATGATTCATTATATTAACAATTCATATTTGTTGTTGTAGATTGATAGGTGAGTTTTTCTTACCACCATCAAACATTTTGCCTCATTCGTATGGAGAATTATCTACCATTATGAATCAAATTGGAATGCAGTATCAAAGAATACATGCATGTCCCAATGATCACATTCTATATCATAAACAACATGAATTTGCAACAGAATGCCCTGTTTGTCATACTAGTAGATATCGATCAGATCAAATAACAAAAAAGGTGTCTCACAAGAGTCTTTGGTACATTCCCCTTATTCCACATCTTCAATGATTATTCAGGTGCACTAGCTTGGCACAATTTATGGATTACCATGCATACAATAGAAGTCAAAATGACATTATGTGAATGCCTATGGATGGTTCTGCATTTACAGACATAGAAACAACATGGCCACACTTTAAAGAAGAGCCTTATAACCTCAAGATTTCAGTGGCAGCAGACGGTGTCAATCCATTTAGAGATATGAGATCTACTTACTCAATGTGGTCTATTTTTTTTATTAACAATAACATTCCTCCTTGGATGTCCATAAAGAGGGAGCACATAATGTTGTCAATGATTGTACCAGGTATTTTTTCATTTATAGTTATGTAAATTAATTTATAAACACCACATCAAGATGGTCAATAATTATGTAATGTTTTTATTCATTCAACTAGGTAAGTACCAAGTTAAGGGTAAGTGCACATAGATGGGGGACCAAAAAGATGCCACTTTTCTTTTTGGCCCCCCATTGCACACAGTGCGCATGCACTAAAGGGTGTTCACCCTATAGGGTGCACACCCTATGGCTTGGGTTGCCCAAGCCTTAGGCTTGGGCAATGCAAAACAAAGTGTGTGCGCCAAATAGGGTGCACACACTTTGTAAAATCCAAAACTTTTCACCCCTCGTGTGCACTATGCAATGTAATCCATATTTTTACATAGCGCGTGCGTGCTATGAAAAACTAGAAAGAGAGAGAGAGATATATAAGGGATAGAGAGAGGATGATAAGGGGGGGGAGAGAGAGAGAGAGAGAGAGAAGGGGTAATTTATACAAATATAACATTTAAGTATAAGTTTGATAATTTTAATTTCTTATACTTTAAGTTATATTTGTATAAATTATAAAATATAATGCTTTTAGGATGTTTGGGATAGATTCCATCTTCATAAGAGTTAACATGCATATTCTAGATTTGAAAAATTCCATACTTAGCCAAATTTCAAGATTCAGCAAGCCTTCAGTAGGGTTACCTCCAAAAATCCATCATGGATTTCTAAGGTCAAACTGAAGCTGGCAAAAGGATTCCCAAAGGGTTTTAACTCATTTTATCACAAATCACTCAGTTTCAACCCCATCTCTACGAAAGACTGAGCTTAGCTCTCACCCAAATCTCTCTCTCTCTCTCTCTCTCTCTCTCTCTCTCTCTCTCTCACACACACACACACACACATCACCCTCTCTCTCTTTCATTACTCTCTCTCTCTCTCTCTCTCTCTCTCTCTCTCTCTCTCTCTCTCCCTTTTATCTCTCTCTCTAGAGTGACAGAGAAGGGAGAGAGAGATAAGGGAGAGAGGGAGAGGGAGAGAGATATGGTGATAGAGAGAGAGAGAGGGTGTGTGTGTGTGTGAGAGAGAGAGAGAGGGTAATGAAAGAGAGAGAAGATAAGGGGGAGAGATAGGATGATGTGAGAGAGAGAGAGTAGATAAGGGGCAGAGAGAGGGTGATGTGAGAAGAGAGAAAGAGAGAGAGAGAGAGAGAGAGGGTAATGAAAGAGAGATATTAGATAAGGGGGAGAGAGAGGGTGATGTGAGGGGAGAGAGAGAGAGAGGGTAATGAAAGAGAGAGAGTAGATAAGGGGAGAGAGAGAGAGAGAGAGATATGGTGATGTGTGTGTGTGTAAGAGAGAGAGGGGGGAATGGAAAGAGAGAGAGAGAGAGGGGGGGGTAATGAAAGAGAGATAGTAGATAAGGGGGAGAGAGAGGGTGATGTGAGGAGAGAGAGAGAGAGAGAGAGAGTAGATAAGGGGGAGAGAGATAGGGTGATGAGAGAGAGAGAGAGATAGAGAGATTTGGGTGAGAGATAAGATAAGTCTATCATAGAGATGAGGTCAAAACCAAGTGATTTGTGATCAAATGAGTTAAAACCCTTTAGGAATCCTTTTTCTAGCTTCAGTTTGACCTTAGAAATCCATGATGGATTGTGGGAGGTAACCTTGTTGAAGGCTTGCTGAATCCTAAAATTTGGCTAAGTCTAGAATTTTTCAAATCTAGAATCTGCATGTTGACTCCTATGAAGCTGGAACCTATCCCAAACATCCTGAAAGCATTATATTTTATAATTTATACAAATATAACTTAAAGTATAAGAAATTAAAATTATCAAACTTATACTTAAATGTTATATTTGTATAAATTACCCCCCCCCCTCTCTCTCTCTCTCACTATATAAATCTATATCTTACATAGGGCGCACACCCTATAGGGAACATGCCCTATGTAAATTTATGATTTTCATAGCGCAAGCGCGCTATGAAAATCATAAATTTACATAGTGTGCATGCCCTATAGGGCATGTGTGCTTTGTAAAGAATTTGAATTTACCAATCCTAAGGCTCGGACGATTGAATAGGCCTGAGACATGTTTTCCAGCAGACATACAAAAAAATGACATCTTTTTTTTGTGTGCTCCTCGTCATGTTTACTCATGGCTCAAGAACGTAAAAATCAGATAATGTGATATTGCAGATCTCTCTGTTAGCTATCTAAGCATATAATTTATTTTGAATTCTGATTATGTTAAGTTTTTCAACTCTAATTTCTTTTGTGTGTATGTCCATTTTTTGTAAAAAACCAAAATGCAATATTTTGGGCACAGATTTTGGCTTGTTCATCAAATTTTGCAATAAGTTACATTTTTAGAAACTAGACTCCATTCTACACACTTTAAAAAAAAGAAAATTTAATTTTCGATTAGTTTTAAATGATTTCTAGGGGGAGCACATAGAAATTTCATGTTTTCAGGATGTGTGCACTTCGTAAATTCATCAAAAATTATACGTTCATCAAAAAATTACCAAAAAAATCCAGGATAAACTATGTGACGTTAGCTAACTTCTCACTGGAGTCATTAAAAAAATTCAAAAAAAAGGTTAACATTTTAGGGGGAGCACACCAGACACTATGTTATGTTTTTGGACCAAAAACAGGACCACTTTTTGTGCTCCCCCTTTTTGAGGGCCTTAATCTGCACCATTTTCAAAATAAGTTAGTAGTTTAGGAACTAAATTCAGAGTATTACAACTCTTGTTTTTGTCACATCCTAAAATATTGAGTCTAACTATCTTCAATTTCTTGTTAAAGTTTAGAGTTTGTTGATTTCAGGAAAAAAGTGGCATCTTATACCCCCTTTTTGGTCCCCCATCTTTGTGCACTTACCCTTAAAGATATGAACATGTATATTGAGCCCCTTATTGACGAGTTGTTGATTTTATGGAATGGGATCACTATGTATGAAATCTCTAGACCAATAGGAAAAAGAAAATTTCAATTCCATGCAATGCTTGTATGGACAATAGATTATTCATGTTAAGGTCACATATTTTTTGTATGTGATAGTACTTATACATTATTGTTGTATGTTTAAGTTGTGCATGATAATTGTACATGATCCAATTGTAGGATATTTTTTAGGTCTTCAGACAAAGAGTAAATTCGCATGTCTAGTTTGTGGTCCGAAGATGAAATATCATCATTCAAGAAGTTTAGGAAAGCAGGTGTTCGATGAGTTTAGGCACTTTCTCCACAATAATCATAAGTATCGAACTATCAAAAAACATCTTTTTAATAGGAAAGAATAGACGACATCAAGGCCACAAATAATGACACCTCATCTATGGAAGTTGGAATATGATAGACTAAATCAATGAGGTAATGTCATTCCATCTGATGATTTTTGTTTGAAATTTAGATTTTGATATTGTCTTTTATTTACTAATGATGTTATTGATGCTCGTGAAGGTTGTCAAGGCATCAATGACCAACTTCCTAGAGAAATAAAAAGTTGTCCTAGTCAATTTAGTAGGTTTTCGTACTACAAGGATCTCTCAATCATGTATTTGTTTGATCCTATGCATATTGGAAAGAATGTAACAGAGACACTATAGAAAATATTGGATGGAAGGTGTGACAAAGAAAAAATGGCCAAAATTTGTAATGACATTCATGAATCCAATCATGCACTGAAAACTTTCATCGAATCAAATAGAAATGGAGACCGCATAAACATGAGTGCCCTTCCTTGGTTATTCACTGAGAAACAAAGTGATGCATTAAAAGAAGTCATTAAAAAAACAAAATTTCCAACATGATTTTCTGCAAATATAAGAAGTCTTTATATGTTCTTGCGAGTTGAATCTCTTTTAGGTAGTTATCATCTAAAGAAATTGATAAAAAAGATATAAAATATTGTAAGAGAAAAATTCCCCAGCTTATGTGTGAAATGCAAGAGTGTCTACCTTCAACTTTTTTCAATGCTCAAGAACACTACCTCATACATCTAGTTGAGGAGATTGAATTGTGTGAACCTGTACAAACTAGGTCAATGTGGATGGTTGAGAGGCACTTGAAATTTATGAAGGGTTTGGTTTGACAAAGAGCACATCCTGAGGGTTCTATGGTGGAGGGATATATGGTATACTAGACCATGGTGTATATTAGTGAATATATTCCCAAGTTTGCAGAAAATATCCATGTAGATCGCATTTGGGATCCCAACTCTATTAACAAATTTGAAAGGGAGTACTTGATGGGGAAAGGTAGATTGAGGAAAGTGAAAGGTAATTATATGATGTTATTATAGTTTATTAATTCTTATAGATCTTCAATATAAGTTGTTTCTAAGTGGTCTATTTATTTTCTTTACAGTTGATCGTAAGTAGGATGCACTACATTTGTATATTGCAAACAATTTTGATTGGATGATGGTATGGATTCAATAATCTCAAGAAAATAGTCACTCATTAACATGGGATGGTGTTGCATCATTGGTTAAAGAAGCTCATCGTAATGGAGATCCCAATGTTACGCCAATGGTACTTGATCTAGCATATGGTTTAAGAGGTAGAAAGGTACATATAAGTTTACTAACCATGACCCATAATTTTAATATCAACTCACGGATCAATGCAAATAATCTTGATATGTCTGAATAATTGCAGATCAAACACCATAAAGCTATGTACTACCATGGCCGTAAATTTCGCATAAAAAAGTTAGACAACACGAAGAAAACTTGTGATTCTGGGATAAGTGTAGTCTTTGAGGTCACTAATATTTCATCTAGAAATGACATACATCCTCAAAAATCTAAAAATTGATACTATGGCATTTTGGATGATATACTTGAGTGTGACTTTAACTCATTCAAATTAGTTCTATTTGTCATCAAATGGTACAGGCTACCGCTGAATCAAAATAATCCTGATAGGACTGTTATTGAACATGATAGTGGATTTACAATGATTAATACAAGGTCATTTGAGCCAGTTGGAGATGAGCCCTATGTTATTCCAAGTCAATGTGAGCAAGTGTTTTACTTTGTCATTCCACATAAACTAGGTTGGTCATTTGTTGTTAGACATGATCCAAGAGGAAGGTCAATGTAGTATAATGTGATGGAAGAAGAAGATACTGAAGAATCAGAAGATGAAGTAAATGATGATCACAGATGACTGTTACACAATGAAGAAGAAGAAGAAGAAGAAGAATAAAATGATGATCATTCCAGTGATGCTGATGATGGTCATGAAGATGATGGTCATGATGATGATAGTCATGATGATGGTGATGATGATAGTAGTTGTGATGATGATGATGATGATGATAGTCATGATGATGACATGGATGAGGAGGATGATGAATAACACGATCAATGAAATGTATGTCAAGGTATGATAAATGTCACGTATGAGGTATTGATTTATTCATAGAAATTTGAATTAAGTTATTATGTGTTGAACTCTATAGTCATGGAGTATATTTTGCATCATGTAAATTTTGTCTTCTATGTAATTTGTAGCTTACATATCATGTAATTTTTAGCTTACATATCATGTAATTTTTGGCTAACTTAAGATAAATGATTTACATATGTAGGAAATTTAACACCTTTCACATGGATCAACAAGTATAATTTATTATTTGGTTTCCTTCTCTTTAGTCAGCAAAATATATAGATCTTATTATGTCTCTCATTTGATGGATTACAGGTATCACCAAATAGGTATTTGTCTTATCTGTCTTCCTCAAGTGAGGAAAATGCGGGAATAGAAGACAAAAGTGAGACATATAGTAGGTCTAAAATAGGGAGATCAACTAGAGGTCAAAAGATTAGAATAAAATTTGATAAACGAATGCAATTTTTCCTTGCTGAGGGGGGGTCATGTTCTTATGATAATGAGACCAAAGGCGACATGAAGGTTTCCTTAAGGTACACACATCTTCAGAAAGAATGGGTACCCAAGGAACTACCTCTCATTAATACTAATTTTTATGTTAACGAAAGGATATATCGCATAGCTCCATCTTCATTACATGATTTGGGCTTATTTTCCATGGATGGCATAAAGATTAGTTATAATCAAATTGTTGAATTGATGGAGTATGTACGACCTTGTTACAATTACAAGAATTGATGCGGATTGTGCAATATAAAAAAAGTATGCATAGGTATGCATTGTCAGCAAATTATATACAATGCAAAGAAAATGATGAAACTAAAAGCCTCGCTATGTATATTGATGGAAGGCCAAAAGCAACAGGGAATATTGTAGGTTTTATAAATAGTTCTCAACCCATGTCAACTAATAAGCAGATGAATTGTATATTCAAGGCATGCAAGGGAAATCGTGTATTTGTATGTGCAATAAGATCAATAAATGCAGGGGAAGAGCTTCTAATAGATTACAATTTGAATCGTGTAGATACAAAAAAAATCCCTATCATGGGACTGGTAAGTATAACATTTAAACCTATTTCCTCCAATTAATATTGACTCCAATCACTTCTGATTGATAAGAATTACTAGTCTTTGTCACAGGGTGACATGGATATTCCACCTCAAGCTATAGGCGGGGATGTTCCTCACAGTTACTTTCTTTAGCAAAGGTAAACCTTAATTAGTGTAATTCTACAAATTATATAGAAATAAATGTCATATTATTATGTTCTTTTCTTTATGGCTTTGGAGTTATTTTGATAGAATTTTACTGATATTGATGTCACAACTTGATACTTATTGATAGAGAAAAGCAAAAGAGGCAGCAGATCTATTTTGATCTGAAGTTGACGCAGCATTTAGAGATGACGTAGAATCTAAATCTAACCATGTATTCATGGCTACTCAAATAGAAACTAAATATGGTAATGAAATTATTAACCTTCTAATGGAAACAAATGAAACTGAGGAGTCAAAGGAACTCAAAGAATAATTGACACGTAGAGTCAATTCTATTGATGTAAGCAGTAATTAATCTTAAGCAATAATTAAAGTTCAATAGATGTTTATATTTTATACTATCTTATGGATCATGATCTAAAATATGATGTGTTCTTATTAAAGAAATTTTTGACACGTGTGAAACGTCATCAACATGGTGAGGGTTGTAGCACCACACAACCTTCATGTAAATAATCCTTAAACCTTTAACCATTGATTTAACCTTTGTATGCATTATTGACTCAACTTATGTTTGGGATGCTTCTAGTACCCCATTTAATCTTTATCCATTTCAAATATCTTTGCTAACAATGTATTCTATAGCTGATGATGAAGTGCCAACACCTCCTTCAGTTAACATTCCACATTCGATAGCTACATTGTCTGCAACAAGGTGCTTGCAGACATCTTCCTCTATACCATATACAACTAGTAAAACCTTATTTTTCTATATTTTGTTATGTGCTAATCATGAATTGATTATTTTTCTTGTGTGAATTTTATACACTGTATGGACCTATTTTGTGTACTAATAGATACACCTACACCTGGTACAAGAATAGATTAGACCAGTACCAGTGAAGATCAACCATTTCCTGGATTATCCCGTGTTACTAGTACTGGTTCATTTGCAGGGACATTGTTGATGAACAAGAACAATATGGTTCTGTTAAAAGTACCAAATCTTCCAGGTGCTCTAAAATTGTTATTATTTATAGTGTAATTATAGTTTACTTATACATAACTCATTTTGGACTGATAATCCCATGCTATTTTTGTAGGAAATGATGTTTTTTATGAACATCTTTTTGAAATGACATTGAAGCTATTTGGGCCCACCATACGTAAAAGGTATGTAGCTTCATAATTTTGGTACAATATTTTTCTTATCTTCCATTTATTGTACTATATTAAAGTTATGATATCTAACAATTTTATTTTTTCAAAAAAGGTGGAATGATCAGGATGCTAACTTAAAAAATTAGCTCATTAAATCTTTAGAGGACCTCTTTGGAATTAAAAGTTTTGACAGAGGCAAGATTCTTACAAGAGCATGCAAACATTTAAAGACTGTGAGGGACCAATATAGAAGGGCTCTAAAGGATAACCCAAAGTATGAGCGTCCTCCTATGATTCCACCGATGGAGTGGAATGAAATAATGGAAGATGCAAAAGAGAAAAGGCTAAATGGTAGTGGAATTCAACCAGAAGACGGCAAAAGAAGGTATGTCATGATAGTATTAAGTAGAATGTAATCATGCACTAATTAGGGATCTTTGTAAATATATAATCTAACATGTTTCAAACTTTTCATAGACTGCAAGACACATCAAAAGCCACACAAGCAAGATTAACAAAGTTTGGCCAACACAAACTTGGCTCTGGTGGCTATATGAAACTTCACTCTTGACTTGTAAGTAGCAGCATTGTAATTTCATATCAAATTTTTATATATAAGGTTGCAAATAATTCTATTTAATCAAATCATACATGTAAAAGTGGTGATATTAAACAAAAAATGTAGGGCATAGAATTCAATGTAGAGCCCACAGATGAAGACAAGAGAATAGCCTTGAAGGAAGGCTATGCAGTCATGGCTGCATGCCTATGCCAAGCATCCCAAAGCCATAATGAAGAATCTACTGCACCATATGAGACACAAGTAAATTGGTCAAATGAAAAGTAAATCAAATTGAATAGTTAATTTCGAACATAAATTGACTATTTCATGATAACAATGTGCATGACATTTCACTACAGCCTTCAAATCCTACCACAAAACCTAGGCATGACAAAGGCCATGATGTGCATCATAGTGTTGGAGGTATTAATTTTCTATTGGAAATAAATTATGTAATTATTAATAGAATTTAACATCTTTAATTGCAATTGGTCGTGTAACCTTTTTTGAATATTTTAGAGCATGTTGAACATGTTGAGGTGGTAGAAGATCAAAATGTTATTGTACATGATGATGTGTCATTTTTAGGTAAATAAAAATGCATGTTATGTTCTACTAGTTAATGAAATACATGTGATAGTAAAAAAAAGTATGTGAATTTAACCCATTTACTTGTTATTGCAGCAGACCCCCTTTAGTGCAGTGGCAATTTCCTCCTCAAGACATGAGGAAGCATCATAATTTGAGATCACAACCACAAGAGGAGGAAGATAATATTGATGGTCCTATCAGCCTTTACCTAAATAAGAAAAACCTAAAAAAGAAATGATTTCTTAAATATGCTCTTTGATAAAACTTGTTTGATTAACTTTGTTGGATAATGAAAGAATGTTGTTTTAAGTAATTATCTATGAATGTTGTGTATTAATATTGAGTTATATGTCATGTTAATGAATATTGTTATGTGTTAATGAATTCTTGATTAGCGTTGCGTATTAATGAATGTTATATCATATTAATGAATGCTATGTGATTGTATTGATTGAATGTTATAGTTCATAAATGGATGAATGAAGTGTGTAATTAGATGTTAATGGGGAATTTAGATTGATGTTAGGGGGAGGGGGGTGAGGCCAGATGAGCTTCCACCTTCACGTGGTTGGCCTTGTTAAGTAGAGAATATTAAAGTATTCTCGAAACCAAGTGAAGCTCAAACTAACACACCTTCATTATTTAATCAATTTCATTCATTCTAGGTCTTTGCTCATAAGTTCATTTTGAATGTGTCATTGTCAGGCAACTATAAAATAAAAAACTAGAAGGTCCAATAGTCAACTTCTCATTGTCATTGTCTGGCATGATTCAGCTTCATTTTGTGTAAGTATTCTTTTATTGAATGCATCAACCTCTCTTGGCCTAATGTGGATTTTTTCATTGATTTGTGTTTTTGAGTAGGTGAAGTGTTAAATCAAATATCAGTTGGATCTATAAGTAGCATAGATATTCTATAGCTAATAGCCTAATACACCCACGTGAATGAATTTAATTTCTATCCCCTTAGGATTTACTTAAGAAAACAGTCCTTATGTGCTCAAAATCAGTTATTTTAGTGCTGCAATTGTAGATGATTGTATGCATGAATTCAATGACAAAAACTGAACATTTAGGCTCTATGATAATGCTTGTCATCCTTATATGGCAAGAAAATGAATCCAAGAAGGAAGCTTTCAGGAAATATTTGGAGTCAAGCGGTGTGCTTGATACCCTCACAAAAGGTCTATGGAAGTTCTTCTTATATGATGAAGTGCTGAATCTAGAAAATTAATTTGTGAATTTGCATCTATTTGTGAGATAATATATTAATATTGACAGTTCCTCTTATATGATGAACTGCTGATTTTAGAAAATTAGTTTGTGAATTTGCATCCATTATTTTTGGATGTCTGAATGTTATGTTTGCCTTGTGAGGATTCAAATTAATTTGATTGATATGATCTTCGAAATGGTGTAGTAGTCTTTTAGATTAATGTGGTTTGTATTATCATATAACATCTCTTCTCTTATAAACTACCTTGTTTCCATGTATGATTTACAGTTATTCGTTCCAGTGTTCCAAAGATGAATCTGGATGATATCTTTGAGAAAAAGAACGAGGTTGCTAAAGTTTTTGAAGAAATTGAAAAGGTTGATATATTCATATCAGTTTCATTTATTTATTGATGTGTATTGTCAATTGATTACTATAAAATCTCTTAAATATCAAACAAGATAAAATTTGAATGCAGTATGATTCAATCATTCATTGCTATGCTTACAGGCTATGTCAAACTATGGATATGAGATAGTTCAAACACTTATTGTGGATATAGAGGCTGATGTGCATGTCAAGAAAGCAATGAATGAAATAAATGTAGGCAAGACTTTTACGTCCAATAATAAATGTCCTTTTTACCATGATATTGTTGGAGATTGCTAGCATATCCTTTTGCATTTTGTAAATGGGTTGATGGTATTCATTTATTTAAGAAAAACCCAACTCATTATCCTCAACTTTGTTCATATTTTTTTTCTATATCTGTTTAGTTTATTTACACAAAATTTCTCTCAATTTCACCATCATTCATTTCATTCTTTTATATCAGCTGCAAGAATGAGGGTGGAAACACAAGAAAAAGCAGAGGTAGAGAAAATTTTACAAATCAAGAGAGCAGAAGCTTTCCTTATTTTATTTGTCAGTATGCATCAACACTTCCTTTTATGTTATATATGTATATTTTATAGATTTGTATGTAATATATATCGGGTCTATTTGTAGCACCAATAATGAAAACTATTTTCTTGGTTGTCATACCATCCATCTCCATCAACAACTAGGTAAGGACTCTGTCTGCGGCACCGTCAGCATCCCCAACATTGCTTCCATGCTGCAAACATGCAAACCAGTTATGCATCACCAGTCATAGAGCCTATCTAAAATAGTTCAAACAAAATTCCTACTCAAATCAATCAACTTGAACTTCACTCAAAAAATCAACACACTTGTGTAGCAATAGAATCAAGCTCGTCAAAAATAAGGACGCAAGGAGTTGATCCTCTAGCTTTATCAAAAATTTCCCTCACATTAGCCTCACTCTCTCCAAACCACATTATTAACAAATCAAGGCCCTTCACACTGATGAAATTGGCCTGACATTTGTTAGCAATGGCTTTAGCAGATGGATTGCTAGCTAAGCCCAAAGCAGTCTGGAAGTGCTCATTACTAACGGCCATGGAGTTTAGAATCTCAGTATTTATTGTCTCATCTTATAAGTCTATAACATCCATCTTTTCCCTAATGCACTCAAGTGTAGCCTCAGTACACAAAGCAGCAAGATCTACTCCAACATATCCATGGGTATCCTTAGCAATCTTTTCAAGATCAACCTGTAACAAGAAAACTAAAGATAAATAGATACTCCATCAAGAATCATAAAGATTAATAAATGCTTTAAAAATCCAAGAACTATTTAACATTAGATATAGAAGTACAAAAAATAAGGCCCCAATATACGTACATCATCAGAGAGCTTCATATTCTTTGTATCGATGCAAAGCACTTCCAACCTATCCACTTCATCTGGAACCCCAATATCAATCTCCCTGTCGAACCTTCCAAACCTTCTGAGTGTTGGATCAATACTATTTGGTCGGTTAGTTTCTCCCATAACAATAACATGGGCACATGATTTAAGTCCATCCATAAGTGTAAGAAGTCGAGAAACAATTCTCCTCTCAACTTCACCGTGGTTTTTTTTCCCTCTTGGGAGCTATAGAATCAATTTCATCAATAAATATAATGGACAGGGCATTCTTCTCAGCCTCCTCAAAAACCTTCTGGAGATTGCTTTCACTTTCTCCAACCAACTTTGACATGATCTCAGGTTCATTAATACAGAAAAAGAAGGCACCAATTTCATTTGCCACTGCCCTAGTAATTAAGGTTTTCCTAGAACCAAGAGGCCCATAGAGCAGAATACCCTTTGGGGGCTTCACACCAATAGATTTGAAGAGTTGTGGGCATCTAAGAGGAATCTCTACCAATTCATGGATCACCAGTCAAAGCCTATCTCTCAAATAGTTCAAACAAAATGAAAAAACCAATAGTTTCACGAAGAGCAGAGCAGATGGATTGCTAGAGCCCAAAGTAGTCTGGAAAATAGAACGAGTAGGGACCTGCTGGCAACAAGCAGCAGAATGAGTGTGGACACCTGAAGATAAATATCTAGACTAATCACCAATCAGGATGTCATTGATGATTAGTCTAGATATTTATCTTCAATTGTTTTTTAAACACTCTGTGTTGCATCAAAATTTTGACCCACCTACGTCGAAAGTCTAGCCTAAAATTGACCATTCTATGTCGAAATGTGGCATCACGGATTTGGCATCCTGGTTTGAGCTGCTAAATATTTTGACCAAATTTGGTCGAAATATGACCGTCGTGAGTTTGGCATCTTGGTCAGAGCGGCCAAGTTTTTCGACCCATATTGGTCGAAAGATCGACCAATACACAAACACTTACCAATGTTATCTTCATCCTAGGTTGCCCTCATTTTCGAGCAAAAGAGGATTTGATCATTCGACGGGTTCAGTAATGGGTTGATATTTTGATGCCAATAATAGTGGAACCCATTGGTTGACCATTCGACCAAGTTGGGTAGAAACTTTAACCAATAGTGCGTTGAAAAATGGTGCAAAATGTACTAGTGTTTGGACCCTTGGGGTAGGTTCCTGGCCAAGAAAATCTTTCTAAAGTAGTCTTTATCAAGGTACTTAGCTTCTATCATTTTGCACCAGTCATCAACTCCCGAGACTAGCCTCCAGGTGATTTTAGTCATAAGACCCTTATTTAGACTGGTCACCTTCTGAAGCTTGAGACCTCCCAAAATTTTGGGAGCGCAAACTCTATCCCAGTTGTCCAGAGAGAGTTATTTTTCTCCTCAGTGCCAAACCATAAGAAGGTACACTAGATTTTATCTAGTTTGTTCTCCATGCCACCTGAGATTCTAAAAAAAGACAAGAAGTAAATTGAGATCCCCTAGAGGGAGGCATCAAGTAACTAAAGCTTCCAATCACTACTGAGGATCTTACCTTTCCACCCTATGAGTTTCTTCTAAGTACATTCTAAGATAGAGTTCCATAAATCAATTCTAACCTCCTTGACTTTTAGGGGGAGGCCCAGGTAGGTGGAGGGGAGGTTGGTGGATTGACGACCAAGGATATCCAAAAATCTAAGCTAAATATCCAAGTCTATGTTGAAGAAGAAGACTTTGCTTTTATGATAGTTGATACATTGACCAAAAGTCACCGCATAGTAGCTGAAAAAGGATTTCCACTTTCTAGCCTCCACCACTGAAGAAATACCAAAGAAGAAAGTGTTATCTCTATTTGTGCTTTAAGTGTTGTCATTAGTATCAACTAAGATTAGTCGGTAATCTAAGTTGATTAGTCGGTAAAAGATGGAATAAGGAGCTATAGAAGCTAGTCAATTAAACTTACAAAGCCTTCATACTGAGCAGTTACAAGGTAGAATCTAAAGAAAAGAGAACACACGTTTAACTGAGTATGTTTACCAAGAATCAGAGTATACCTGTATACACACAAAAATGGTCACCTAGACTATTAGCCCCTATTTGCTAAATCATCAATTGCTTGTTCTTGATCAAATCCTAGTCCTATCATTTATTTGATTATTTTCTATGGGCTAACCATCTTATCCTAAGTTTTTATTTATTTAAAAGGAATATTTCATCCCCTTTTAATAAATAAAAAGCCCCCACTTTTCCTCTTATCCTAAGTTGCACAAATAAAGCATTATTCTTATTTTATAAAAAGAGAAAAAGCACTTTTTGTCTCATATGGATACAAAAGTCAACTCTTATTTTCCCATTGGAGGATATTTGTGCACATGGATTGCTCCTCTTTCAAGCTCCACCGTTGATTAGATCTTTTGCCTCTTAATCTCCATGGTCTATTCCTTCTCATTTCTTATAAAAGGAGAGCTCTCTTCTTCATTTTAGATCCCCAACTTTTTATGCTAATGTTATGCTGCAGGTTTTCTAGGTCATTTGGAGCTCTTTGAAGACATTCTTGCATTCAATCTTTGGAGACCATTGTTGCATCACATTTACATGCTTTCATAGTTTCATTTCTTGCATAGTAGCTTCATTCTTAGCTTAGATTTCATTTATGCTTTACATTAATTCATCTAGTTTAACTAGGAGGCTTTGTAATACTTGCATATTTCCTTTCATAGCTTAGCTTGCATTTCATCTTAATCTAGATTGCATTGCATTTTCATTCTTATTTCTTGAGGATATTGGCATTCTTGCCCTTGTCTTCATTGAATCTCCCATTGCATGGTTTACTAGCAAGGTTATAGGCTAAATAGCTCTAACTGAGAGCATTCTTAAAACCCTTGCACTCCATGCCTAGGGAGCTATGGATTGATTTGTGAGGGCTCATTCTTGAGTTTTCTTGCATGTAATGATCCATAGAAGTGCACCATTTTAGTGTGTACATTTTTGGCGCCCACCGTGGGGCAGAGTAGATAGACTTTGTTCTTTAAATTCTGCATTTTCGTCAATTTCTATCAATTTTTAGAATCTATTTTTTTTTGTCTCAGACTATCATATGATGCTTTCCAGAAGTATCATGTGATATACCTCTGTATGCGCGTGCGATACTTCGCCTGTTAGAAGTATCGCCTGGCTATAGTAGAGTATATCGCTTGGTCTCGGGCGAAGTATCGCATGGTGTTTACGGGTAGAGGGACCGATAGGTTCGTGCCCCATGTCCCATGTGTGGGGCATTTCTTCATTTCTTGATGGTTATTCTATTCTCTTTCTTCGATTATGATTTCTAGTGATTTGATCATGTTTCTCTTGCTTCTACATTCCCTCTACCTAGATTTCACTTTCGATCCCGAGGGGGCAGACACATCATATCTTATTGGCTATCTCTTTCCTAAGTGTTCAGCACTATCACTGCCAGGCTGATCATGCAGGATTTGCTATTTTTTTGCACTTCATTCTTTGGAGTCAGATCACTATCTGCTTCCCTTTTTGGCTATCTCTTGCCTTCTTGGTTGATCTGAGTTGTTTTGTGATCCCAAATCGATCTCACATTTCAACTTTATTCTTTGACTGCATATGTTCCCAGATCGATCACACATTAGTCAAAGAGGGGCAAATGTATACACCCAAAAATGGTCACCTAGACTATTAGCCCCTATTTGCTAAATCATCAATTGCTTGTTCTTGATCAAATCCTAGTCCTATCATTTATTCGATTATTTTCTATGGGCTAACCATCTTATCTTAAGTTTTTATTTATTTAAAAGGAATATTTCCTCCCCTTTTAATAAATAAAAAGCCCCCACTTTTTCTCTTATCCTAAGTTGCACAAATAAAGCATTATTCTTATTTTATAAAAAGAGAAAAAGCACTTTTTATCTCATATGGACACAAAAGTCAACTCTTATTTTTCCATTGGAGGATATTTGTGCACATGGATTGCTCCTCTTTCAAGCTCCACCATTGATTAGATATTTTGCCTCTTAATCTCCATGGTCCATTCCTTCTCATTTCTTATAAAAGGAGAGCTCTCTTCTTCATTTTAGATCCCCAACTTTTTATGCTAATGTTATGCTGCAGGTTTTCTAAGTCATTTGGAGCTCTTTGAAGACATTCTTGCATTCAATATTTGGAGACCATTGTTGCATCACATTTACATGCTTTCATAGTTTCATTTCTTGCATAGTAGCTTCATTCTTAGCTTAGATTTCCTTTATGCTTTACATTAATTCATCTAGTTTAACTAGGAGGCTTTGTAATACTTGCCTATTTCCTTTCATAGCTTAGCTTGCATTTCATCTTAATCTAGATTGCATTGCATTTTCATTCTTAGTTCTTGAGGATATTGGCATTCTTTCCCTTGTCTTCATTGAATCTCCCATTGCATGGTTTACTAGCAAGGTTATAGGCTAAATAGCTCTAACTGAGAGCATTCTTAAAACCCTTGCACTCCATGCCTAGGGAGCTATGGATTGATTTGTGAGGGCTCATTCTTGAGTTTTCTTGCATTTAATGATCCATAGAAGTGCACCATTTTAGTGTGTACAATACTGAGCACTGATTCAGTAAACACTGAGCATCAGTTAATTTACTAAATAGAGAATGTAGTATTTACCGAGTTGTTCAGGAAATGACATAGTAATTAGTAAACGCACATATCTGTATGCAAATGGTCTACACAGATCTATAAATGTTTTACCAATATCGAGGCACATTTATTATGGATGTAATCATTAAATATTGTGATGATTCCTATGTAATAGTTAGATCTAGGTTATTTTTGTACATTCTAGATCTTAGGTTTTCTAAGATGTTGTAAACCTAATTAGGTTAAAGAAATTTTCTATATAATTTTAATTGATGTCATTTTGACATAAGAAGACATGAAAAGGAGATCATTAAGTAGTAGCTGCTTACAGGATGTTATAATTCAGACAAGGGTTTACATGAATGAGCAATTATCAGAGATAGTATTCTATTTATCAGAAATATACAAGGCTACCGAGAAGAGTAGAGAGTAATATACTACACATCAAGGTGAAATATATTTAGTATTTCATAGATATGATTCAAACAAGTTGAATTTGTCAATTGTAGATATTTTCTATTATCTTTTAACCATTATAGGAAGATTGTAAATCTCTTAATAGAGTAGTCTTAACCGTATGTAGTAAATCTCCTAACCGAGTGTACACTTATTTGGTGTTGCTAATATCCTTTTACGGGGTAGATCTAAGTGATCTTATGTTACTCCTAATAGGGTAAGATCATCAGAAGTGATCACACTTGTATCCTTAACCGACATACTTTATTTACCGTAGTAGTGAAGAATTTGTGGGTGTCATCCCCACCGTAGTTTTTACCTTCTAACAAGGGTTTTTGCGTAACTAAAATACTTGTGTCATGTGTTACATTTCATGAATGATTTATTGTTTTTTTTTTCATGCACTTTACATTTACAAGTTATTTGAATGTATGTTGCAAACAATGGAATCGGCTGGTTAGATAGACACTACTATTGTAGATTGTTAATTTAGTAAAAGTTTTTGAGGGTACTGATTCACCCCTCCCCTCTTAGTACTATATCTTTCCTATTCCAACAATTGGTATCAGAGCTAGATCTCTTATTTGGAAGTTCAATCAATGAAGAGGAAAGATCTAAGGATGGAAAGATATAAGTTGGATAAGACAATTGAAAATCAAAAGATTTAGATGCAAATCTTCATTGAACAATACAAGAAAGGAAGGGATGAATTGAAGAAGTTACTGGTTCAGAGAAAAGATATGGATATTTAGCACTGTGAGACTGATTATCATGAAGAAGATATTGATGACCCATTTGAGAATATTGAATCTAGTTCGGGCAGTATATCTAACATATCTAAAGGAAGTTTATCTGATTTATCTGAGAAAAATCTTCATCTAACTAAACAAGTTAAAGTCCTGCATATCGGATAAGAACTACAAATGGTTAGAATGATTGATGTGATGAATAATTCTAGACAGACTGAACAAGAGAGAAATTTGGTTGTTGATGATAGAAGACAAATGTCTGAGAAACTACAAGAAAAAGAATCTGAAATACTAAGACTTACCCAGCATCACTTTGAGATATCTAATCAGATGGTTGTTTTAAGTAAAGAAATCAACCGATTAAATAGTGAGCTGACAAGGAAACTTGAAGACATTGGTGAACTCAGAGAAGAAAATGAAAGACTGAAAAACAAAGTCAAAATGTAGCAACAACATAATGAAATGATTACGAAAGCTAAAGACAATTCCAAGAAAATTGATGAATTTTTTATCAGTCAAAGAGGACTTGAAAGTAAGTATACTGGATCATGATATACCAAGCAAGGAGAATCATTTAAGAAATATAAACATATGAACACCTACAAGAGTCAAAGACCTAAGAAACTATCATGCTATCGTTGTGGTAAACTAGGCCACACATCAAATGTTTGCAAGAGTAAAGCTAAAGGTAATCCTAAAACCACTCCTAAGTTCAATGGTCATTGTTATAGTTGTAACAAGTATGGACATCAAGCACATGAGTGCAGCTCTAAGTTGAATAGGACTCCTAACAAACCCTACATGGAGAAACACTATCACACTTGCAACATGCATGGACATACCTCACAAGAATGGAGAACAAAGATGAAGCAAGTTTAGACATCGAAAGGACAAAACAATACCTATCAACTAAGAAAACAAGGTAATGCTTATACTTGGAATTATAACACATGGGTTAACTATACAACATGTGGAAGATATGGACATATTGTAGCTAACTGCATGAGGAAGAATTAGAGAGGAAGATCTTGTAGCTGGACAAGTACTGGTATGACATGTTTACACTATCACAAGGTCAGTCACTTAAGTAATGATTGCAGAGACCGAGCACCAAAAACATAAATCTATGAGAATGGTAATACAATTGAAGATATCATGAGGATAAGAAACGCTATGTGGAGAAAAGCATCTGGTGATAATGCTCAATCAAGTAATGCAGTCGGTGACACCTAGTCCATTGGATTGGGTGACATTGCCACCTCCACTTAAGTTGAAAAGGTATGTATGGAACTTATAATTGTGATGTCCCCATTTTAAATAAGGTTTGATAATCAAATTATTATTATTATATTTTTTTATTAAAATATATAAGTATGATTGTATAAATATAATAATATATATTAAAAGAATAATATAATAATATAATATATTATTAGTATGGTAATTATAAATTATAAATTATAAATAAATAATGATAATATTAAATAGTAATATCCCAAACATAAATAATATAATAACAATGATATAGTATTATATCATAAATATAATAACAAGATATATAATGAAATAATATAAGAAATACAATATAATAATACACATCAATATTATTATTATTATGTATATATATCAAAATATAAAAACTAGAAGTAACATGTCTAATATTATCATCGTAATATAATTAAGGCATAGGCATAAACAAATAATTACATGCAATACCTCAGCGACCAAAGGTCACAACTTTCTTGAAGTCGCAACTCCTCACGGCGATAAGAATGGAGGAGACAACAAAAGTCAGGAAAGAATACACAATCATCCTTTCATATATACCCAACATCTAATTAGAAGACGTCACAAAAAAGACACAGTCAATCACGCAATCAGCATGTTTATATCTACTCAGCCCTTGATACAATCAGAGGCAACATGCGGAGATACTAATAGTCACATTGCATATATAAAGAATTACATCGAGACCCTACGTGAGTCGTCACTGAATGTCCCCTCACACAATACCTGTATATAAATAGAGAGGCATATGGGAATGAAAAACAAAGATGTACATAGCTTGGGGTGCTTCAGTTAAAGGTCGTATCTGGAAAATGAACTCGGCTTCACACCAGGGATGAGATCTTTAACCTAGCAGTTGAGCTTGAAGAACAAAGGCATGCCACCGCAAGGCCCCTCTATTGTGTGCACAGCTATATATCAATCATATCCCTTTCGTGAATGGTCAAATAGTAATGAGCAAACACAGTCGATGCAGAAGTACATATTATTGCCACATATATAATACTTATGATGACTTACCGATACACTGATCGCATAATCGACCTCCATTGTTTGGCAATCATACTGGGTTATAGGACAATTCCTATAGCAACATTATTACAATATTTGTGGAACAGCTCGCACATAATGTCTTATCTATATATGGGCGCAAGAATGGGAGGAGCATGATTCATTGGTCACAATAGTCTTACTGGGCCCTAAGATTACCAATAATTCTGAGACATCGACCCGAAAAGGCATATGTTTGAGATGTAAAGATGTAGAGACAAGTATTGACATGTACATCTCATGAATGAGCTGCAAAGTTAGTTCATCACGGGGAGTATAATGAGATTATGATTAGACAGGGAGTTGTTACACACAACGACATCATTGGAGTTGTTAAGAAGAACATAATACTCATATATCGGTGGAGAGTTCATATTAGTGTGTGATCAATTGATAGAAAATAACCATCCATCTGTATACGATTAAAGATGATAAGAGTCAATCCCTTCCATCAATCCCCACAGAGAAGAAGGTTATTAAATATATTTAGTAAGCATTACAAAACCTTAATTCAATTTATATAAGCAATTCAATAACAAATACATCAAGGAATTTTATCCATATGATACCAAGTCACTTCTTGAGAAGTTACTCATACTCGGATCTACGAATGAAAAGGAATGAAATCTTACTTTCTTGGATCGACCCATATTTGGAAGTACTGAGAAGTCAAATTGTGTATGGTAGCTCAAGGAGAGAATGCCATTAGAATACTCAATAGGTTATAACAAGTAAATTGCATGACAAAGACTCCCATTAAGTACTATAGTATAAACAATAAATTTGAGACCGCAATAGGACAACTTTAAGTCTTGGACATTCTATACAACTATTAATAAAATCTAAAAAGTGATCACCATAGAATAGAGATAGATTAAAGTTATACATATACCAAAGTAGTCAAAATAACTCTTACAAATTTAAGAAACAAGTCCTGAAATTCTATAGGACCAAATCAGGGACATTACAATAATTCTGATTGGTTATATCTATCATACAGTTTCTTATATCAAGTGTTCACATACCAAATCTACATGAATTAAGATGCATTATGGTTTTAGATGTTTTGAGATTTAAGTGTTTACAGTCGGTATATGCTCAACCAAGTGAGAAGTTGCTAGTCGGTAACTATCAACAAGGTTAATTGAGTGCCGGTATTATCTGAGTGGAATTTTCATGTGTTAAGTGAGCTTATGTTATTTCATGGTATACATAAGAGTGACAGTTGTCACTGAGCCATGTTAGGTCAAGCATTTATTACAAAAAAAGGTTTGAGTGGGAAGTTGAAAATGTTATAAATACACGAAGGACTTGGTTTATTTTTCACTGCAATCACAAAGAGCTAAGAGTCTATAGAGATAATTTGAGCAAAAGATTTCCAGAGGGATTGAACAAAGATTTGAAGGATTCCGAGTAGTTTTTATCGTTGCTATGAGTAAGTGTTATCTTCATCGAGCTATTTATTTGATATTTTATGAAACCCTAAATGAAGAATAATGGTCTGCATCTAAGGTTAACAAATCCAAGAATGTAGATGAGGAGGAACTTAAATTGATCATCTCTGCTACATGTAATGAGCTGAAGTACAAACTTCACCCCAAATTTGCTTCGTAGATTGAAAAAATCAAACCTTTTTTTAGCATACTGCCTAGGGTTTTTCTAGTTGAAGACATATGGCCTACATTCACTATAAGATTGGTGAGATTGGTGATTTTGAGCTCATTTCTACATTTCAAGAGCTAAGTGTTAATGGGAAATAAAAGGATGACCACAAGCATTTGAGAATCAAGGGTTTGATAAATGCCCTACATTTCCCAAAGGTTTTCAAGAATGAGTGGATAAGAATTGTTCTGAGTCATTTTCATGATGGGAAACTATGGATAGATGAGTCCATGAAGATCAAGAAGGATATCATACACGCAGTAATAAGTTACCCAACCACTGACAAAGTCAAAGCACTGAGGAGTGCACCGAGAACCGAGATAGAGAAAGCTACTAGAGCAGAATGGGATGGTAGAGGACTGAAAGTTAACACAATCATGGATCAAATCTATTAGATTTCCACAATCCATGAAATTGTTGTGTAAGTTTCTGGATTAGACTATGTAGAGTTTTTTTGTCATCAACATTTCGGATCACACTATGTGATCCATCATCAGGATGCAAGAGAGAAAGGAACAAAAAGATAGTTGATTGCAGACCTATCAGACCATAAAAAGGAAAAGGGGGGTGTAGGAAGGGAGGGAGGAGAGAGAAGGGGCACCAAGCTCGAGGTTGATAACACCACCTAATACAATAAAAACCAAAAAAATAGGAAGAAAAAGAATCAATTTTTTTTAATAAAAAATTAAGAACAAAAATACAACAATTTTTGTCCTTAATTTTTTATAAAAAAATTTTGATTCTTTTTCTTCCTATTTTTTTGGTTTTTATTGTATTAGGTGGTCTTATCAACCTCAAGCTTGGTGCCCCTGCTCTCTCCTCCCTCCCTTCCTGCACTCCCCTTTTCCTTTTTATGGTCTGATAGGTCTGCAATCAAGTATCTTTTTGTTCCTTTCTCTCTTGCATCCTGATGATGGATCACGTAGTGTAATCTGAAACGTTGATGACAAAAAAACTCTACACAGTCTAATCCAAAAACTTACACAACAATCACGGATCCTGAAACTAGGTTTGGAGCTTATGTAATTAGGTACAAAGTTTTTTAATCAAGCAAACCCAATAGTGTACTGTGTGGAGCAGTAGATATTGCATTCAAGATGGTGAAAAAAGGATTTCAGCTAGACCGCGCCGAGTTGTTGTTGAAACAAGTTGAGGAAAACATGAAAATAATAAGGTCAACGAAATCCAATTCATGTAAGTTTGGATCATTGTTACTTTGAATATTATTTTATGTGCAAAACTTTTTCCCCTCCATCGGTAATATTGACTGGACTACTAACAAGCCTGTGACACAACAAATAAATAATTTGATAAAGAGTTTGGGTGATAATTTTGAGAGTATTTTGAGCAGTTTAAGGACAGGATGAATGCTAGGAGTAGAATACTGAGACAATTGGTAGAAGAATATGAACATGACATATGTTTCCCAGTGGATATAGATTATACACTAATAAAAGAAGTTGAACAGAGAACAAAGTGGTTAGCCCCAATGGGATACGAGATTGATATTGACTGAGCTTCAAGGTCAATCAAGGCTTTACTAGCAGAGCCTAAGGATCCAAAAGATACTGGGTTTGGAACCTATAAGGAAGAGAAAAAAAGAATTAAAATGGATCTACTTATTGGGAAGGCAACAAAGAAATAAAGAAAAATGATAAACAAACTGGTTAAACAATTTGGAGAAGATGCAGATGATGTTGAGGCATCTACAAACATTTTGGTTGAAGTAGAAACTGAGGGTCAGTTACTTCTTTCTGACACTACATATGATGAAGAGGCAACTGAGTTTGACAAAGATGCAGAATCTACACTAGTTAAGCCCACTCCTAGTGGATATAGATTATACACTGATAAAAGCAGTTTAACAGAGAACAAAGTGGTTATCCCCAATGGGATATGAGATTGATATTGACTGAGCTTCAAGGTCAATCAAGGATTTACTGGAAGAGCCTAAGGATCCAATAGCTACTAGGTTTGGAACCTATGAGGAAGCGAAACAAATAATTAAAATGGATCTAGTTATTGGGAAGACAACAAAGAAATCAAGAAAAATGATAATCAAATTGGTTAAACAATTTGGAGAAGATGCAGATGATGTCGAGGCATCTACAGACATTCTAGTTGAAGTAGAAACTGAGGGTCAGTTACTTCTTACTGACACTGCATATGATGAAGAGGCAACTAAGTCTGATAAAGATGTAGAATCTACACTAGTTAAGCCCACTTCTAAGAAGAATTAGGTAGTAGTTCAAACAAGAGCATGAGTAAGGTCAATCACTGCATCTTCACCACCACCGAAGAAAGGAGTTGTAAATATTTCTAGGCCTACACCGAAAAAGACTTATCAGAAGAAGAAAGGTACTCAAGCTACCTCTGAAGCACCAAAGAAAAGAAGGAAGCTAATAAGAGGAAAAGATAATATTGATGATGAAGAAGAGGATAACATAAATCAATTCAAGGTTTTTGTGAATAAGGATCATTCAATTGATGAGGTTGCAGAAGCTATAATAGACACTGGAGGTCTTAGTGACCCAAAGATAAGTCGGTTTGAATATCTGTCAACTAAGGACCAGAACAAGATAGAGGAGGCAGTAATTTAGATGATGATTATATTCAAAAAGGTACCAATAGAGTTTTCAAAGTATGTACCAAAAAGTTTATATGATAAAATATCAGCTAGATGGACTTATGCTTTAAGCACCTACAAGAAAATGAGGGCACATTCCCTAGTATTGGCGATGCCAACACTGACAGTCCCTGAGGTTAATGAGCTAATGAAGTAGTACTCCAAAATATTTTTGGTTAAAAGAAGAGCATTGCAAATACTTGATAAAAATTTGGCAGAAGTTGATGAGAATAGTCAGTTCCTATTGACTTCTATTCTCCAAGCCCAAGCTAAAGCAGAAAAGATGGAATTGGCCATAATACTTGAGAAGAAGTCTAAGAGAAAAGGAAAAGGCATCCATTCAGATGATGTGATCTAGCCACTAAGAACCCCATAGATTTATCAGACACTAAGGTGCCTGATACAAATATTGACACTGACTACCAAGATGTGTACCAGGATGCACCTGAGCATGTGATAATAACTAGAATCAATGATGGTTCAAATGATGTTCTTATTGAAGACATCACTAATGGTGATCCTGAAGACATTAAGGATGATAAGGAAATCACTGTTGTTGGAGCTACAATAGATGAACAAGTTCTCACCGAGACAACAGTAAGTATTATACTAGGTGACCTTCCTATATTAGTTCAAGTAGTAGAAATCATATCACAAAAGGAACCCAAAGGCTCAATCCTTGAGAAATAGAAGGATACAATAGGGGAGCAAGGAACAAGCACACAAGGCACTGCAGAATCAAATGAGCCTAAGGATAAAGAGGCTAACACATAGGTATAGGAAGATCCTAAGCCTACAGACACCACCAAAACCAAAACCACTGACACTACATCAGAAGCCCCCACTCAATCGACTAAGACTTAGGTCACCAGGAAATAGAAGATGGATGATACAGTGTCAACTGAGCAAGACAAGACAAACTTAGAGGTAAAATTCTCTAGTTCCATTTGTTAAGTTATCTCCACAAGAGACCAAGAAGAAGAAGAAGAAATATGGAAAAGGGCCAGTCACCTTGGATGAGATAATAGAAATTCTAGGATGTGACCCAAGGACTTTGGACCTCGAGGAACTAAGAAAGTATGGAGAGTTGTGTACAAGAAAGGCATCACAACAGAATCTCAGGAAGGAGAGTAAGAGAAAGCATATTTTAGAGGATGTAAGAGAAATTATTCAGAAGGTTGTTCCCGACGTCCAAATAAATGAAGATACACCTATTTTGGACCAACTTGCATCTCTTACAAGTCATATAAATGCCCCAAACATAGATGCAGAGAAAAGGATAGAAGAGAGGGAAGAAGAAAAAAACTAATTCAAACTTGCAGAGAAAATCATCCAAGAAGTGGCTATCAATAAGGTAAAGCTTTATGAGGTTATAACCGAGCTACAATCAATAACTCATAAGATTATAAAAAATTTGTTTAAGTTATGCACTGTGGACACATTCACTGTCGAGTTAAGTGAAAAGATCAACAAGCTAGATGCAGATATCTTGGCCAGTGAAAATGCTTCTCTAACCAAGCCAAATGCTTTCCATAAGCATATCCTTAAAGTACAAGAATTGAGGCGGTTGAGAGTAGACCTAAGGAAGCAGGAAGAAATCATAAGTGACCAAGTCACCAAGTTACAAGTTGAGTTGCTTCCTCACTTAAAAATCATGGAGAGACAAATTAAAAAGGCTAAACTATTACTTACAACCCCAGAAATATCTATTTTGGAGAACATATTTGATATGCATGCACAAGTCAGTCTTGAGCACATTGTTCTTACCTCTGTGTGTGTGAAAATTGTACCTAGCTATGGACACAACACTTCAGTAAAACATTAGAGGTTAGCAAAATCAAAATCCTGCAATATAAATGAAACTAGATAACCAAGTGATTTACTATCTTCTAGTAGGTGTGAGTATGTTATTCTCAGATTTAGACCGAGATCAATGATGATGCAACACCTAAATGAAAGATTTAAATGATTGAAAGTAATGAAATATGAATGCAGATTAATCTTTTCTTTTTTTTTTGGATTTTGTCTGCAATTAGGATGAAAAACTGTATGAATCTAATCTAGAATGTATAAAATTGATATGCAGATTATTCTAACAGTGATATGAATTGATATGAAAATGAATGCAAAGCTATGAAAAATAATGAAAGATCTCACCAAATTGCCTATTCGCAGGAGCTTGATTCTTCAGATGCAATTTCGCCAGAGTAATTGTGCAAATTCGAGAGATGTTTTTGTGAAGAGTTGAGCCTTGATTTTATAGAAATCCAGGGCTTGAGGATGCATTGAGAAAAGCCATAAACTTAGGTTGATTTTTGAGTTAACAAGAAATCAGGAAGAGATCCACTCGTAAATTCATGCAAAAGTAGTTTTTATCTCAAAATAGAGTTTAGTTCACTTTTTCAACTCACAATCACATGTTGAGTTTAGAAAGTTAACAACTTGAAATTGATAATTGATTTAAAGTTGATTGCTTTTCTGATTGTGCATGATTTAATATGAATTAATTTAAAAATAAAGTGATTTAGTCTCAACTTAACTGGTTTTGAATTAAAATAATTGATTTATGGGTTGATCAATTATTTAATCAAACTTTTATTCAAAACTATATTATTAAATATTGACAACTTGATTTAATTAATTAAATAAGAATTTAATCAATTATTCTTAGGATTTTTTATTTATTGTCAAAATTAAATAATACAAATTAGGAATAAATATAATTGAATCTAATTAAATAATTAAGTGGCAGAATTAAATCTAATTAATTAAATATTCAAAATATTCAATTAATCAAATTTTAGGATAAATATGATTTATTGCCAAATAATATTCAATCAGGATAATTATGATAAATTAGGAATATTCAAAGAATATTCCCCGATGTAGAAGTAGGATAAAATCAATTGGGGTTTTGATAAACTGATGTGCAGATGTGCCTTCAGTTAGGACTTTGATGTTGATTTCATTCAATTTGATGATGTAGGAGGTTAATGAACCTATAGCCCATTTTTGGGGTATTACATTTTACCCCTCTTTGAATTACTGTGCGAAGCGCAATGGTTCAAAGATTAATCTATTTTTTATAATGATGAGGACTCAGTTATGTGGTGGACAAACTGATCTTGAGAGATTAACCAATTCCAAGACAGAAACTGATTGATAGATTTGAAGATGTTTGATTTGGGTCCTGATTGACCAAGAATCGAGATGATGCTAACTATATCAACAATGAACCAGTGATTATGAAGAAGTATCAAAATGCCTGATTCTGAACCTTATGATTACAAAGAAGTGACTGTCCTGACTCCAGACTTGATTGTCCAAAGGCATCACACGAATGCCAAATCTAAACCCTTCAGTTACAAAGAACCAAGGAAATAACACAACTGAACTGATGGTTACGAAAAGCTAATACAATTTGCAAGTTTGATTAGGATACCAGATTGCACTGAGGAAAGAAATTTGGTTTACAGATTTGATTGATATGCAATATCATGTCCCCTTTGGGATGAAAATCAAAATCTGACAAGAAATTTTAGCGTTAAATAGTTTAGAAGCATGTTAATTGATTTGACAAGTGGTTACGCACATTCGGAGATGCATTCTACATCATTTAGAGGTCCTAAAGACCAAGTTTGACCATGAGTTGACCATGGTTGACCAAGTTGAAATTTTGATAGTTTGATGTGAGATAATCAGTTAAGTTGAATCCCGGATTTGTTTGATGTTTAGAAGGTTGATTATGCAAGCAGTCGGTCGTCCTAGGTCCAAAAATTTTAAATCATGATTTTGATAATATAAATGATCTCAGATTTCAATTTTGATCCCAAAAATGGATTCATAACATTGAAATTAGCTAGGGGTGCCTACTTGGTGATCTGTTAAGAAGACCTTCATGCGATACTCAGTCCTTATGATATGTTTAGCGTTGAAGAATCATTTAAGTGTCAAGCTGATTTGGCAATCGTGAGATAAATGCAATCATGCAAAGTGCAAAGTGACATGCAGAATGAAATGCAAACCTAAGACCTAGGACCTAGTCACTGATCATGTGTCGATCATTTTCATCATTGAATGTTTATTAAGTAACCGAATAAATCAATACAACATCCACTAATTAGAAAACTATGAACATATGAATATTGATTTTTGTGTCAAAGTCAATACAACTCCCACTAGCTAGACAACCATGGACATATGAATATTGATTTTGTTTTTCAAAATGTCAGATTAGATGTAAGCACCAAGGCACCAATGCCAGGATGACCTGAATATCATGTCCATTTTTATATAGCAATTTGTATAAGCATCAAAACATAAATGTTGTGATGACCTGAATATGCCTTGCAGAAAAACACATCAAGCTATCAAGAGATCATTCTAAATATGTTGTGAATTACCCACAATGACCCTTTATCATCCACATCCTTGGGTAAGATCATGTTTCATACTAGGAGTAAGAACTCACTCCAAAGATGAAGTTAGATCAAACCTCCTTGAATTTTCTAGGTATCAATGGTCGAGGTACTCATGGCCATCCAATATGAGATGGAGGCTCTTATAGATGGACACCATTTCAATCCAGAATTTCCAAAGTTGTTATATTTTCACTCAAAGCAGAAAACAAAGAAAAGAGTATGTCCCCAGTCATCACTCTCTAAATCCTATAAAGGACATCATCGAGGAGCTCGAAAGGACACAATATGCAAAAATCTCAATGTGAATCAATAAGCATACATGGAGATAAAAAAGCATGTGAAGCATAGATTATTTTTAGTTTGATGTTGAAGTTTGTTTGTGTTTGATGTAGATGCAAAATCTTTTCTGGAGAGGAGACTGACTGACTGACTCGGATGAAGCTTCAAAGGAATCTAACTAGATATGAATTGTCTGAAGTATACTGGAGACCATAGGATATGACATTGATTGCCCCCAAGTTTGAAACATTGATAGGATACAGACATTTGAGCTGATTGGTGCACAGACTGACTTTATTGAAAACGGGATGTGAAAGAAAACTGGGAGATATATACAAACTAAAGCAAGACTAAAAGCTAGGAAAGACCAAGATTGCACTGATAGATGGAGCATTTTGAACAAGTGGCACCCGTTTGCCAGTTTTTCACCATCTTGGCAGAGATTCTATCTTTGCTACCAAGGTGCCTGTTTCCAGGTTTTCACCAAGGCACTTTTTCTTTTTCTCATTTTTTTGTATTTTTCATTTTTTAATTTTTTTGTGAATCATCAAGGTGCCTATTGCTAGGTTTTCACCAAGGTGTTCATTTTTTTATGACTTTTTCTAATTTTTATGATTTGTTCAAGACATTTTACCATAGACTGAATATCTTAGGCATAGAATTTTTTTAGATAGAGAACATTGATTGGTTCTCGAAGTTGTTCTCCTTTAGTCATTGAGAGTTGACAGGATCCAAAGCCAAAAGTAGCAATGACAACAAAGGGAACTAGCCAGTTGGGTTCAGACTTCCCCTTGCGTTCTCTATGTGATTGATTTTTAGGATTCTCTCTCAAGACCAAATCACCAACCTAAAATTCTTTGTGTCTGACTTTCTTGTTGTATCCTCTAGACATTATTTTCTAATATACTCTGAGATGATCATATGTTGCTTGTCTACGCTCATCTAGTAGTTCAAGTTCTTGCAACCTAGACACTTTGTAGTCATCATTAGTTACTAGACCATGCATTCTAATTCTTAGTGATGGGATTTCAACCTCAATAGGTAGTACTACTTCAGACCCATAAACTAAAGAAAATGGTGTAACCCTAGTGGGCATTTTGATACTTGTTCTATTAACTGTACAGTGCAAGATTTTCAACAGATTCTTGTTAGATGCCTCTTCTTGTCCATTCCCTTGAGGATAGTAGATTGATGACCAATGTTGTGTAATCTTGAATTTAGTGCTTAAATCATCTAAGTCTCTGTTCTTGAATTGGCCACCATTATCCATGACTATAGATTGTGGGATTCCATACTGACATATGATGTAGTTCAAAATGAACATAGAGATTTTCTTGTCAGTTGCTTGAGTCAAAGGAACTGCTTCTACCCATTTTGTAAAATAATCTATAGCTATAATGATATGGGTATGTCCATTAGAAGAATGAGGATATGTATGGCTCCTATGAGATCAAAGGCCCATTGTTGGAAAGGCCATTGTGTAGTAAAGGGAATCATATCTCTCCCTGGTGCATGAATCAAGTTCCCATGGGCTTGACACTTTTGACAATTCTTTGCATATTTGATAGCCTCTGTTTCCATGTCAGGCCAATAGTGCCCAGCCCTAATAATTTTTTGAGCTAGTGTTAAACCATTTGAATGTGATCCACATATTCCATCATGGACTTCCTCTAATGTGCATTGAGATTCATCATGTTCTAGACACCTAAGAAGAGTACCGTCTAGACTCTGTTTGTATAGATCGTTGCTAATGATAACATATCGAGATGCATTTCAGTTAAGGTTTCATTTCTCATATTGGTTAAAGGATTAGGGGATGATTTGGTCTTGAAGGTAGGAAAATAGGTGTTAATATCTAGAAGAATCATGACCTACAACAGTGCAAATCATTTGGGTTTCAGGGGAATCATATGCAGGGAATGACAGTACTTCCACCAGGAACTCATAATGTAGCTCTTGTTTGGGCTGCTATAGTAGAGATGATAGCATTTCCATAGCATCAGCAACCTTGTTCTCTGTTCTAGGAATCTACTCAAATGTGATAGATATGAAATATTTCTTTAATTCATCAACCATGCATTTGTATGGAACAACTTTCTCATCTTTTGTTTGGTACACATCATTGACTTGGTGTATGACTAGCTGTGAATCTCCATGAATGTGCAACTCTATCACTCGCCACTCAATTGCTATCTTCATGCCATTAAGTAGAGCTTCATATTCAGCAATATTGTTTGTGCAAGGAAACTTTAGTCTAAAATCTTTGGGTATTGAGTAACCTTGTGGTGTGATGAATAATATGCCTAATCCAAATCCATTATGTGTGTAAGATCCATCAAAGAAAAGATGCCAAGTCCTAGAAGATGCATGACGGATGAATCAGGAAATTCCATCTGTAATGGTGTATCATCAAACAATGGTGCTTCAACCAGTTGATCTAAAATGACTTGTCCTTTGCTGGCTTTTCTCTCAACATAATCTATGTTAAATTCACTCAATAGCGTCACCTATTTAGCTAGTCTACCTATGAGGGAAGCTTTTCTTAGTAGGTACTTCAATGGATCAATCTTAGCTATCAATTGTGTTATATGAGCTAACATGTAGTGTCTTAGTTTCTATGATGCAAAGATCACATATAGACGAGCTTTCTCAATCATTGAATAGTTCTTCTCAAATGCTACCAATGTTCTGCTGATATAATAAATAGCTCTTTCATTCTTGTTCTCATCATGTTGTGCTAGTAATACCCCCAGTGATGTATTTTTGGCAGAGACATATAGGATTAGTGGCTTCCCTTGAATAGGAGGCATCAAGATAGGATGATTTGATAGATGTTACTTGATGTGGTTGAAATGCTTCTCACATTCTTTGTTCCATGCAAAAGTCACACCTTTATGTAATGTCTTTGTAAAAGGATGGGATATGTCTACTAACTCAGATATGAAATGCCGGATTGATTGCACCCTTCCTTCTAAAGTCCTCATTTGACTGATATTTTTAGGAGGTTGCATCTCCATGATAGCTTTGACCTTAGCTGGATCTACTTCAATGTCTTTCTTTGAAACAATGTAGCCCAAGAGCTTTCCAGAAGTGACACCAAAAGAACACTTTTTAGGGTTTAGTCTGAGACTAAACTTCTCCATTCTATCCAATATTTTTCTCAAATCACTCAAATGTTCAGATCTTATCATTGATTTAGCTAAGGTGTCATCAACATAATCTTTCATAGTTCAATACATCATGTCATGAAATATAGATGTCATAGCTCTTTGATATGTAGCACCAGCATTTTTAAGGCCGAATGACATGATATTCCAACAAAAGGTACCCCATGCACATGTGAAAGAATTTTTTTCTTGAGCCTCTGGAGAAATTTTGATTTGGTTGTATCCAGAGAAACCATCCATTAAAGAATACATCTCAAAGCCTGCAATCATGTCCACTATCATATCAATGTTTGGTAGTGGAAAATCATCCTTAGGGGATGCTTTGTTTACATCTCTAAAATCTGTGCATACTCTTATAGATTTATCTAGTTTTGAAACAAGAAAAATGTTGGAGATCCAATCTACATAATCTATGACTCAAACAAATCTGGATTTTAGTAACTTTTCTAGCTCAGCTTTGACAAGCAGTGCTACATGTGGATGCATCTTACTCAACTTCTATTTAAAAGGTTTCACTCCTAGGGCTATAGAGAGATGGTGCATTATAAGATCAGGATCCAATCCTAGCATATCTAAATACTTCCATGCGAAGTTGATTTTCTTTTTTGTGAGAAAGGTGGTGAATGCTTGTTTTTCTTCTTCTGATAAAGATTGTGCTACATGAATTAGTTGTGGTTCTTCTGTTGTACCCAAGTTGATAGATTGAGTGGGTTCAATCAGTACTAGAGATTTGTTCTATAAATGACACAGAAGGACACCAAATATCTAATCCTTAGGCACCTCAAAGAGGTTTTCACCTTCGGATACGTCTTTTATTTTTACTATTTTTGGTTCTGAGACTGCCACAAAGTGGTTTTCACCCTCATAACTCTTTTTATTTTTTCTTTTATTCTTTTGACTGAGATATTTGATATCTGACTCTGTCATGCTAATGCTAGGCTCACTGATGTAAGTCTTCATAGGTTCAATGACATTGAGATAGCACGCAAGGGAATAATTCAATTTGAAGGTATAGATGTCTTGGTTTGGATTTTTGGACATTTGGTATATAAGTTTTGGATGTTGGATAGTAAGCTCAGGAAGAGACTGGCTAATCATATTAATGCACATGGTATGGGCATCATTGGAAATGATCTGAATAATGAAATCAAAGGTGATACTACTAGTCGAGATGGTCAATTCATTAAGAGTCTCAACATCATTATTGGATTCCTCTTCGGGAATACGTGGATCAAACTCGTTAAGTTCATTACTTTTCTCTAAACTTATGTCAGGTGTAAGCACATATTGGTGAATGACATCTACATGTTTCTCTATTATGAGTTCATCTTATTCTGGAATGACTCCCCATTCATAATCATTAGATTCATCTTCTGATTCTGGACCTCTAGGAAATCTAAGGACATGGGTGAAATCTAGATGAATTCCCCTAGCTAGGTTTCCTTCTAATTTTGAATGAAATTCATACTCATGAGAGTTTGTCTCAAAGTCACTGGTGTGTTCCTCTTGTTTAGATTCAAGATCAATCAATTCTTATGTGGTGACTGTCATTTGTGTAGTAGTAGGTTCTTGTGTGTCTACTGTATTGATCCTTTTTATCGGTTCATCTTCAGCTTTGAGCATGTCTAAAATGTTTTGAGAAACATGTTCATAGGGGAAAACATCTGTAGTATCAAAATCATCATTGTCACTCTGGTTTTTTTCCTCTACCTCATTGTTGTTCTCCTCTAGTTCAATCTATTCTATTACATGAGAAGAATTACCCTTAAGATAAAAGGGTTTCATTCTATAGCCTAGGCGAGTGGTATCTTTGTTAGGATGACCAGTATGTGCAATAGGTGCCATGAGACCTTTTCCCCTCACTCCTAGAGGTCCTTTTCTAGGATATCCCATTTTAGCTATCAATTTATCCCCTAGACCATATGACTTGGAAGGAATTTTTGGTGTTTTAGAGTCACATGTCTAAACAGTTTGGGTTTGAGACTCATCTTTGTATAGCCAGGCAAGCACATATTCATCCTCTTAAAATTCTTGTTTGGACACTTGTTATGCAACAAAATTTCCCTTATAGGTAGCAAGAGGTTCTTTGGATTCTAGTTTGGACTATTTTAAAGACTATCCATAAGATTTAGGCGAGATGGGGAGAGATTTTAGAGAGAGGACTAGTTCCATAGTATATTCTCCCATGCCATTGTCTTTGATTTTGACTTCTTTTGCAATGTCTTCCATCTTGGATGTAGATGCCATGTCTATTTTCTTAGTGGAAGATTCTCTGTTATTAGGAACAAGTTTATCAGCACTTTCTTTCAATGCATTGCAAGTTGTAGATATGTCAGTTGGGATTGTTACCTCTACTCCTTCATAAGGAAATTTCACACATTGATGATATGTGGATAGAATAGCTCACATTTCATGTATCCAGGGTCTCCCTAGAAGAATGTTGTAGGCCAAAGGTAGATCAAGAACTTGACATGTGATGTCTCTGATAACTGGTCCTGTTCTGATAGGTAATACAATTATTCTTTTGGAAGATCTTTCTTTCTCATCATATGCCTTTATAGTTATCTTCTTTTTAGGATCAATGGAAGCTTCTGATAATCCTAGTTGTGTGATCAAGTTGTAAGAAAAAATGTTTAGACTAGTGCCTCCATCTATCAACACACGTTTGACTCAACGGTTTTGGATCAAGACTTCAATGTGCAAGGGCTGGTTATGCAGATGAATCAATGAATTGTCATCTTCCTCTAAAAAGGAGATATAATGGGGTGATGTCAGATGACCAACCATAGTTTGGAATCTGTCTAGATCAAGATTTTCAAGAACATTGGAACTAAGCAGAGCTTTATCTAGAACAGCCCTATGAGCAGAAGATATCCAAAGCAACTCAAACATGGATATTTTTGCATTGGTAGGCTGGCATTATTGGACAATACTGTATGATGTTGGGCTTGTATCTTTAGGATTTTATGATTTAGAGGCAACCTTCTACTTAGAAGCAAATGAAATATTAAAAGGCACCTTAAGGACATTTGATGAATCTGAATTTTGTCCTTGTAGATGCGCCTGAGCTTGTGATTGAGTAACTGCATTGGCTGATTGATTGTCTCTATCCTTTCTTACAATTGTGATGACATTGCAACATTCAAATAGGTATGGTTCCACCATATTTATGACAACATTGTTCCTAGAATAGGCATAATTAACTTTAGCACCCATGTTAGGCTGAGAAGATGAATCTCCTTGACCATGTTGCAGAAATGGTTCCGTGAATGCCATATGATCATTGTTGGTTTTGTGACTATCAATTACAATTTCTCCATTATCAATTTTTTCTTGTATGAGGTGCTTCAAGCATATGCATTTATTGGTTTTGTGACCTTATTGCGATGGAAGTAACATAAATCATTCTCTTTCCACCATTTTGGTTTAGGTTCATGATCAAATTGTTGGATCTCAGGCAATGTGATGATTTTGTTGGCTAACAGAGTTTTCATGGTGGATTCCAAGGACCTTCCAAGAGGATTAAACTTGCATTTAGGATCTATAGCCCTAGGTTTATAGTCATATGGCTTCTTGTTTGATTCTATCACTTTTACCTCTGAGGCTTTGATGGCTTGTGTACCAACAGTGAGATTGAAAGCGGGTGCCTTGGATGGGGCATGAACATTATCAACAACACCATCTGATATGATGCCTTTATTCTTGTTCCAATTTTTTCCTTTGTCTTTGGAACTAGATCTAGATTCATACTTGTCTTTTTGAAGTGATATGTCTCCTTTTTGCACAAGTACTTTCTCAATTTTGATTGCATTTTCTACCATCTTATCAAAGGATGTATGATTTTGCATTTGCAGATGGTAGTTGATTTCTGGAACAAGATTTTTGATGAAGATTTCCAGCTTCTTGGTTTTTGGAATAGGTCTAGCATATAGAGAAAACTTCTTCCTCCATCGTTTGAGGAAAGTCAGGAATGGTTCTCCTGAGTTCTGTTTCATATTGCAAATATCGATCATAGTGACCGAATGCTGGATGTTTTAGGAGTATTGTTGATAGAATAGCTTGATTAACTCCTCAAAGGTTTTAATTGTTGGAGGAATTTTTGAGAACCAATGAATGGCTTCTCCTCCTAGAGATTGTGGGAAAAGATGCATTACGTAGGTTGGTTCATGCATGAACTCCATGGATTGAGTACATAATTCTCTGACATGATCTTGAGGATCAGAGTTTCCATCGTACTTATCATATTTAGCCATCTCCACTCTTTTCATGAATGGTGGCATGTACAAGTCCTTATCAAATGTAAAAGGGCATAGACCCTCCATGGAGAACTCCTTGGGTTCCTTCTCTTTTTCCAGTTTGTTGAGCTTGACTTGCATGGCATGCATCTATTTCATCATGGCTGTGATTGGAGTGTCTTCCTCATGTGTGATGATATCTTCAACATTAAAGTTTGGAGTAAGTTTAGCCCCTTGTCGAGCTAAGTCTAGGAAATATGCCTCTTTCTCTTCACACAAGAAGTGTCTCATCATTCTTTTGAAGTTATCATCATTCTGATATTGGGCAATTTTGGAAGGTGTGGGTTCTTGATCTACACCATGTTGAGAATGGTGTCCTTGGGAGCCTTTTTTTTCTCCTCCTTGAGACATCGTGTTGTTATGAGGACTACCAGGGATTGATTGATGTGGAGTTTGTTGAGCACATATGTGAATTGATGCAGGAGGGGTGACATACCTGACTTTCAAAAAGAGATTACCAAGAGCATCTTCTCCAAATTTAGTTGTGTCATAAGGTTGATGAAATATCTGAGCAATCATAGAAGATGTTTCTAAAGAGAATTTGGGTTGTTCTCCTTGTTTTCTTTTTGAGGAAGCTCTAGTTTCCACCATTAACTTTGAGTGAAGCAAAAGAGAAAGATTAAGACAGCTGAAGAATGACTTGATTCAAGAAGATTGAATGACACAACCTTGTCAATATTGGGTTGATTGAAGATTGATTTGGATGTAAATGAAGGATACTATGCCCTAGAGATATGGGTAGATGTCCAAAAGATGGTGGACACGAGCTCCAATTTGTAGCCGTGTTTGTTGAAGATTGAATTGAAGATGATTTTGACAAGGTTTTGACACAAGATGAACGAGATTCAAATTGATAGATTAGAAGGCTGGATCAAAACTCAAGAGACCACTTTTGGAAAATGATTGGATTCTTTATGGTTTTTGCTCTGCTCCTAACACAATGAATGTTCTGACAGAATCTAGTAGTTGGCTGTAAAAACTAGATTTCTAACAAATTCTAGACCTTTCTAACAACTTTTGAAAATTTTGATACAAGTTTCTCTAGGCTCGTACGAGTTTGGGTTGGCTCTGGCATGACAATTGACAAAACTCATATTACAATTGACACCAAGGTTTGATTTTGCTTGATTTTTGAGACAAAACTCATACAACAATGTATAGGCTCCTGTATGACAATATAGGGGTTCTGACATGACTTTTGGGAAAACTCGTACAACTTTCTGAGACTGCAGAATGACTTTTGACTCCAGAAAGGAATTTTACTTCAGATTTGCAATTTTTTCAATTTTCAGAATCAGTTTGTTTGTAAGATTTTATGTCCAGGTTGGTAGATTCTTGTAAAAGTTTGTCTCAGATTTGTTTGTTTTCAATAACCAAGTAGATAACAAGCACGCAGAACAACAAGCAAGTGATTTCAAGCACATCTAAGAATAATGAGCAAGTGATAAAGTAACCTTGCACATGAACAATCAAGTGACTTATTGTTCTAAACCTAGGAATACTACTTGTGTATGTTCTCAAAAAGTTTTTCAATAACGCAAATAGACCTAGAAAATAAAAATTTGGCCTCGCTAGGGTTTTTTAGTAATGGTCTAACTCTACAACTTTTGTGATCTCAAGAGGGAGAACTCCAATCTAGGCGCACTGGGGTTTTGACACAGTCTGAGAATTTAATCAATCAGGAGCTTCTAGGGAGATCTGACAGCCCAACAAGAGACCACACTTGTGGAGATTTCTTCCACAGAGACATTTATATAGTGGTTGCTACTACGACAGCAAAAATGGCTATTACCACTTGAGGTTCCATCCACGTGGTTGACCCAATAAAGTGAATGTCCACTATGGTCAACCCTCTCTAAAGGTGACTCACAAAATATACCACATGGAGACTTGGTCCAGATTCAAGGATCTGAGTTTCTGATACTACCCAAAAAGGGAGTAGAGCATAATCCTCTAGCCTTTTCACTTTTACCCAAACACAGCAGATAGATTCTTTCACATGCTAAGACTAAAATCACCTCACCAAGATTTGTGATGTCAACAACAATGTCTACCGAGCTCTCTAAGTAGGACCAAGAGAGAATGTACCAATCAAAGTTGAGGACCAAACCAATTAGAACATGAGATAATCACATTAACCTCCCTACCTACAAGGGGATATGTCATCAAGAAGAGCTTCACATGCAAAATAAGTGAATGAAACCCACTCTCTCAAGATCATTTGTAAATAGTGTTCATAGGGCCTAATTACTATGTGTAACAGATATGCAGAAAGAAAATCTTTTTTTGTTTTAGAGCCCAAAATTGAAGTCTATTTTATGAAAGAAGAAAAGGCACACAAGCTTGACATGTGAGAGTTCATTTTCTATCCCAAATTGAAGTGTTATTAGATAAAATAGAATACCTGAGTTCCTTTGCAATGCGCTTAGTAGATTTTACCTATTTTATAATTTTTGTTGCACTTTTTCAATCAAAATTAGCAAGTACCAATCAGAAATAGAAGATCTCAATTGTTAGGGTTAGCTTTTAGTCAAAATCCAAAAATCCAATCTGGAAAACTACCTGAAAATTTGAAATGACAATTGAATTTCTGATGCCAAAACTTGTACAACAAATAGTTACCTCACGTACGATAATCCAAGCCTGATACAATAATGGATCTATGCACACACGACAAATAAACCTCCAAATGACAATGTATAATAAGAGGCATGAGTCTCAAAAACACCAACTGTCATATGACAATCAGGGGGTTCTGGCACGACAATCTGCCAAAACTCGTATGAAAAATGTATGAACAAAAAGTAAAAAAAATCATAGTTTTGACAAAAAATGATAGAAAATTGATAGAAATTGAACTTGATGAAATGGAAACCCATTTCAGGGCCCCACAGTGGGTGCCAGAAATGTGTGTGTGAAAATTGTACCTAGCTATGGACACAACACTTCAGTAAAATATTAGAGGTTAGCAAAATCAAAATCCTGCAATATAAATGAAACTAGTAGGTGCGAGTATGGTATTCTCAGATTCAGACTGAGATCAGTGACGATGCAACACCTAAACGAAGGATTTAAATGATTGAAAGTAATGAAATATGAATGCAGATTAATCTTCTTCTTTTTTTTGGATTTTGTATGCAACTAGGATGAAAAATTGTATGAATCTAATCTAGAATGTATGAAATTGATATGCAGATTATTCTAACAGTGATATGAATTGATATGAAAATGAATGCAAAGCTATGAAAAATAATGAAAGATCTCACCAAATTGCCTATTTGCAAGAGCTTGATTCTTTAGATGCAATTTCGCCAAAGTAATTGTGCAAATTCGAGAGATGTTTTTGTGAAAAGTTGAGCCTTGATTTTATAGAAATCCAGGGCTTGAGGATGCATTGAGAAAAGCCATAAATCGCTCTTGATGAACTCAAGTTGATTTTTGAGTTAACAAGAAATCAGGAAGAGATCAACTCATAAAATCATGTAAAAATAGTTTTTATCTCAAAATAGAGTTTAGTTCACTTTTTCAACTCACAATCACATGTTGAGTTTAGAAAATTAACAAATTGAAATTGATAATTGATTTAAAGTTGACTGTTTTTCTAATTGTGCATGATTTAATATGAATTAATTTAAAAATAAAGTGATTTAGTCTCAACTTAACTAATTTTGAATTAAAACAATTGATTTATGGGTTGATCAATTATTTAATCAAACTTTTATTCAAAACTATATTATTAAATATTGACAACTTGATTTAATTAATTAAATAAAAATTTAATCAATTATTCTTAGGATTTTTTATTTATTGTCAAAATTAAATAATACAAATTAGGAATAAATATAATTGAATCTAATTAAATAATTAAGTGGCAGAATTAAATCTAATTAATTCAATATTCGAAATATTCAATTAATCAAATTTTAGGATAAATATGATTTATCACCAAATAATATTCAATCAGGATAATTATGATAAATTAAGAATATTCAAGGAATATTCCCCAATGCAGAAGTAGGATAAAATCAATTGGGGTTTTGATAAACTGATGTATAGATGTGCCTTAGGTTAGGACTTTGATGTCAATTTCGTTCGATTCGATGATGTAGGAGGTCAATGAACCTATAGCCCATTTTTGGGGTATTACATTACCAACTTGAGAGAGGAATGGGAAAACCTCTTGGCTTTGTTGCAGAAAACCCACAAGAACATTTTTGATAAGTTGTAAGTACATTTTGTTTTGGCATTAATTTCAAAAAGGGGGAAATCATGTATATGCCAATGTACTTCACTACATATCAGGAGCATGCACCGAGGGGGAGTTTTTGGAGAAGAGTTAGTAAATTTTGGAAGTATATGTATATATGGAGTTAGAATTTTTTTTTGAGATTCGGTACATATACATTATGATTTTGTTACTAATGCCAATGGGGGAGATTGTTATCTCTATTTGTGCATTAAGTGTTGTCATTAGTATCAACTAAGATCAGTCGTTAATCTAAGCTAATCAGTTGGTAAAAGATGGAATAACGAGTTATAGAAGCTAGTCGATTGAACTTACAAAGCCTTCATACTGAGCAATTACAAGGTAGAATCTAAAGAAAAAAGAACACAATTTTAACCAAGTATATTTACCGAGCATCAGAGTATACCAAGCACCGAGTCAATAAACACCGAGAATTCTACACACCGACCATCAATTAATTCACCGAATAGAGACTGCAATGTTTACCAAGTTGTTTAGGAAATGACATAGTAATCAGTAAAGGCACATATCTCTATGCAAACGGTTTAAACAGATCTATAAATGTTTTACCAAGATTGAGGCACATTTATTATGGATACAATCATTAAATATTGTGATGATTCTTATGTAATAGTTATATCTTGGTTATTTTTGTACACCATAGATCTTAGGTTTTCTAAGATGTTGTAAACCTAATTAGGTCAAACAATTTGCTATATAATTGTAATTGATGTCATTTTGATATAAGAAGACATGACAAGGAGATCATGAAGTAGTAGTTGTTTACAAGACATTAGAATTCAAACAAGGGTTTACATGAATGAGCAATTATTAGATATGTATTCAGTTTATCATAAGCATACAAGGCTACTAAGCAGAATAGAGAGTAATATACTACACATCAAGGTGAAATATATTTAGTATTTCATAGATCTAATTCAGAAAAGTTGAAGTTGTCAATTGCAGATATTTTTTGTTATCTTTTAACCATTATAGAAGGATTGTAAATCTCTTAACAAAGTAGACATAGTAAATCTCCTAACTGAGTGCACACTTATTTGGTGTTGCTAAAATCCTTTCACATGATAGATCTAATTGATCTTGTGTTACTCCTAATAGTGTAAGATCATCAGAAATGATCACACTTGTAGCCTTAACTGGCATACTTTATTTACTGCAGTAGTGAAGAATTTTTGGGTGTCATCCCCACCACAATTTTTACTTTCTAACAAGGGTTTCTATGTAACCAAAATACTTGTGTCATGTGTTACATTTCATGAATGATTTATTGTTTTTTTTCATGCACTTTACATTTACAAGCTGCTTGAATGTATATTACAAACAATAGAATCAGTTGGTTAGATAAACACTACTATTGCAGATTGTTAATTCAGTAAAAAATTTTGAGTGTATTGATTCACCCCTCACCTCTCAGTACTATATCTTTCCTATTCCAATAGAAAGTATCATCTAGAAATTGTTGTAGTATAGAAGTGGGGAGAGTGGAAGTAGGTTTGACGCCTTTAATTCTTCCCAGGGAAGCAAGATGCAACATATTCTAACCCAAAACCTCTACCACCATGACAAAGAGGTAGGGAAAAAGAGGGTCCCCTTGCCGCAACCCTTTACCAGGAAATACATTCTCCATTATTGGGATTATGGAAAGATAAGTACTAAGAGGGGAGGGGTGAATCAATACCCTAAAAAATTTTCAAGACTAAAAACTTTGCAAGTGTAGATCTCAATTAACTGACTGAATCCATTGTTTAAAACATATATTCAAATAAATGAAAATGTAAATTGCATGTAAACTAAACAATAAGTCATTCATGAAAATTCATACTCATGACACAGATATTTTGGTATTGTAGAAACCCTTGTTAGAAGGTAAAAATTGTGGTGGGGATGACACCCACAAATCTTCACTACTGTAGCAATAAAGTATGTCAATTAAGGCTACAAACTTGTGATCACTTCTAATGATCTTACCATGTTAGGAGTAACAATTAGATTGACTAGATCTACCCAGTTAAAGGATTTTGACAACATAATACATGTGTGTACTCGGTTAAGAGATTTACATGAGAACGATTAAGTCCACTCTGTTAAGAGATTTCAATTCTGCCACAATGGTTAAAAGGTAATAGTAAATGTATCTATAAATAGAAACTTAATCTTGTCTAATTCAGATCTATGAAATATCAAATAGATATCACCTTCTAGTGATATATGTGTCCCTTTGTTCTGTTCGGTAGCCTTGTGTGTGTTCTGGAAAACTGAATTCTTCTTTCATAAACCTTTTGTCAAAAACCCTTTGTATGATCTCCTGATGTCCTTAGTGCATCTACTCCTTCATGATACTTGTTCATAATGACATCTTTACATATTTTATATCAAACTGACTTGACCTAATTAGGGTTTACAATATCTTAGAAAACCTGAGATCAACGGTGTAACAAAATAGCCTAGATCTAACATTACATAGGAATCATCACCAAAAATTTTAATGATTACAACCATATTTAGCTATGTCTCAATATTGATAAACCATTTTTTGATCAGTGTGAATCATTTGCATAGATTTTTGTGTCATTTCAAATTACTACTATGTTTCTTGCTTTACTCAGTAATCACATCATTCTCCATTCATTAAATTACTAATGCTTGGTTCATATGAATTCTCGATGATCACTAGCTTGGTACTTGGTAATTTTATGTCACTCAGTCAAACCCTTGTTTGGTTATCTTAAAGATCTTCCTTGTCTTTTCTCAATGTGAAGGCTTTGTATGGTTGACTGAATGTCCTATTTGTCTCCTTTACCAATCTTTACCGATTGAATAACTGATTGATACTAATGAAAATCCACAAATGCTCAAATAGGAGTAACATTCTCCCCCTTTGGCATTAGTATCAAAACCTTATGTATATGTACTGACTGCTAAAACAAATATATACAAACTCCAAAAATATACTAACTCCATATATATACTGACTCCCCCTTTGTGCATGCTCTTGATGTGAAGTACATAGTGGCATATATATATATATAGACTTTCCCCCTTTTTGAAATTAATGCCAAACAAAAAATAATGTACTTAAAATTTATCAAAAATATGCTGATGGGTTTTCTTGAGTGAATCCAAGAGGTTTTCTTATTCCTCTTTCAGGTTCTCAAGAGCAATGTGGTCTAAACTGACTTGAGCATGCATGCCAAACATATTTTCTAGCACATAAATTTCTAGGGTGGAAACTGAATGTTTTTCCTTATTGACATGATGTTCCATGATCTTCAGATGTGGAAGCAACTTAGCTTGAAGCTCAGTTATTTGATCACTTATAGTATCTTCTTGCTTCCTCAAATCTATTCTCAACCGTTGAAGTTCTTGAACCTTTGAAATATACTTATGAAAAGCATTTGGCTCAGTTAGAGAATTATTTGCACTGACCTTAATCTCTTCATCCAGTTTCTTGATATTTTCACTAACCTCAGTAGTGAATTGGTCCACGGTGCATAACTTGAACAAAATTTGAGTTATCCTATGAATTATGGTTTCAAGCTCTGTAATAACCTCAGAGAGCTTAACCTTATTTATTGCCACTTCTAGGCTTATTTTCTCAGCTAATTTCAATTTCATCTTTGATTTTTCCCTCTCTTCTATTATTTTCTTTGTGTCTATATCCAGGGCATTTATATGACCAATTAGAGTTGTAAGTTGATCAATGATGGGAGTTTCCTCATCAACATTGATCTCGGGAACTACTTGCAGTAGAATATCTCTAACTTCCTCCAAAATTTGTTTACTTTTATTCTCCTTTTTCATCTTCTCTTATGCAGCCTTCCTTGTGCACAATTCTCCATATTTTCTCAATGCTTTGGGGTCCAATGTCCTAGGGTCACATTTAGGTATCTTAATAACCTCATTAAGTGTGACAAGACCCTTACCATGTTTTATTTTCTTCTTCTTCTCTGGTGGTGGTGATGTTGTATAAGGAACTAGAGCTTTTGTCTCCAGATTTTTTTGTTCTATCTCAGTAGACACACTTTCTTCCTTATCTTGCCCAATGATCAGTGTCTTGGTAGCTTGTCCTTGGGCGTTTGTAGTGGTGTCTCTTGTAGTTGATTCTACCAGTTTATTCTCTTCTGGTGCTTGTGTTGGTGCCTTTCTATTCTCAGGATTATTGGAAGATTTTTTCTCTGTGGTACCCCATCCTTTGGGTGTATCCTTGGGTTTCTCAAGGGCAAAGCCTTCTGGTTCCTTCTGTGTTACAATTTCAACTGCTTATACCAATATCGGTAAGTCACCTAGAATTTTAATTGTTGTTGCCTCAGTGGGTACATTTTCTTTGGTGTTATCTACAAAAATGTTTATATCTTCATCATTGTTTATGTCATTAGGATCTCCATTTGTGATGTCTTCAATTAGTACATCATTTGTCCCTGGTGTGACTAACTTCTCGAGAGAATCTTTATATTCTTATGTGTATTCAGTCAAGTAGAAATATATAGCAATGGTGTTATTTACTACCTCTGTGTCAAATAAATCAATTGGCTCCTTGGTGGCTAGATCGGTATCATCCAACTAAATTCCTTTTCCTTTCTTCTTATTCTTCTTCTAGGGAATTATTGCCAATGCCAATTGATATGCTTCTACTTGGGCTTTTAGAATTGTAGTCCATAGAATCTTATTATTCTCATCAACCTCTTCAAGGTTTTTGACCAAAATTTTAAGGGCTCTTCCCTTCACTAAAAATCATTTAGAGTATTGTTTCATTAACTCTTCTATCTCAAGAACTGATAAAGTAGGCATACCCAATATCAGTGAATGTTCCCTCATTTTCTTTTTAGTGTGCAGGGCATATGTCCACCTAACTGACACTTTTTCATACAACTCCTTTGGTACATACCTAAAAAATTCAATAGGTACCTTCTTAAATTTTATCATCATCTATATGATGGCCTCTTCAATCTTTTCCTAATCCTCAATGGTTATATGTACATACTGGTTTAATTTAGGGTTACCTAGTTGACACGTTTCCTTTATGGTTTCAAGTAGTTTATCTACCGACTAACCTTTATTCATAACAACTTTAAATTTGCCTTGATCTTCATCTTCATCAACATCATCTTTTTCTCTTATCAATTTCCTCCTCTTTTTAGGTAGCTTGGAGGTGGCTTGGGCACCTCTTTTTTTCTTTTGATAGGTCTTGGTGGGAGTTGGCCTAGATATTTTCACTATTCCTTTCTTCAGGGGTGGAGAAACAGCTATTGAGGGCCTTGTCCTTGCTCATGTAGGTGCTTCTTCTTGTTTTCTCTTCCATGTGGCCTTGACCGGTGTGGTTTGAATATCTTTATCAGACTCAGTCTCCTCCTCATCATGTTCACTATTACCAATTAATAATTGTTCCTCAGTTGCCTCTTCAACCAGATTAGCCTCTGATGTCTCTTCTTCTACAACTTCATCACCAAACTGCTTCACCAATTTATCCATCATCTTCTTTGATTTCTTGCTTACCTTAACTTCGACTAGATCCATCTTGATTCTTAGTTTGGCCTCTTCATAGGTACTGAACCTAGTTGCATGCAAATATTTGGGCTTGGCCACTAATGCTTGTATTGACTTGGAAGCTCAGTCAATATCTAGTTCATAGCCCATAGGGATAACCAAGAAGTCCTTGGTTCAACCGCCTTGATCAAAGTGGAGTCGGTGTCCACTAGGAAGAAGATGTCATCCTTATATTGTTCAACTAGCTGATCTGGTATCCTACTTCTTTGGTGCATTCTATCCTTAAATTGCTCAAAATAAATATCCATCACTCACAAAAGTTTGACCCAAACTTTGAATATAATCACTAATTTGCATAATGACCAATCAGTCAACATGCTAGTCAACATTACTGACTGAGGGAAAGAAGTTTTGTACATAGAAACATATGCAAATCAGTAGGGAACCAAACTTATAGGTATTTTTCTTTGCCGACATGATGGTTCTCATATTTTTATCTAATTGTTTCAATAGGAGCTTGGCTAGGTCGAATTGAAAACCTTTCTTGACAATCTTGTAGGCGATGTCTACTGCTCCACAAGGCACATTATTCAGCCTGCTTGATTGGAATATCTTATAACCAATTGCATAAGCATTGAGCCTTGTCTCGGGATCAACACTCCAATTGTCTTCTCAATCTTAGTTCTTGGCATACTCCTTATAGATTTTACTTCGTCAATGATGGGGTAACCAATGACTATATATATAATGTCCCTTGTAATTTTTACCGGTTCATCCAGCCATAACTTTCCTTCATGCACTCGACTTAACACAACCCTAATCCATTCAGTCTTAAACTCTCTCAGGAAATACATGGCATTCATTAAACCCTTCACCTCCAAATTTTGATGCTCATCCTTGAGCTTTCCATTCACACTTAGCTCCTAGAAGGTGGATAATAGCTTGAAATCACCCATTTCACCGATTTTGCAATGTATGTATGCACATATATCTTGAACCAACAAAACCCTAGGTAAAATACATGAAAACGTGCCAGTTTGATCAATCTGTGAAGCAATTTCAGTGTGAAGCTTGTACTTTGGTTCATTACAAGTTGCAGACTTTATCAAAGTGACCTTCTTGTCATTTCCAGACTTGGATTTTATAACTTTGGACAAGGATGCCATTGATTCTAAAATTTAGAGCTTCACAAATATGTAGTGAAGAAACTAGGTGGATGCAAAACTTACTTTGATCGTGAATAAATTTCTCAGAAATCCTTCAAATCTTTGCTAAAATGCTCTAAAAAAATTTCACTCAAATCTGCTCGAAATCGCTCTGATTCTTCTTAATCACTATGTGAAAAATGACTAAGTCCATTGTGTATTTATACTAATATTTTCATTTCCCGCTCAAACTTTGCATTTAATGCTTTTACCTACCACATCTCGGTAAACATAGTTGCACTTAGTTTACACTTTAAAATACTTTAGCTTAGTTAATGCATAGATATTACTCGGTTGATACCATGCTTGGTTAACCTTTCCAATATTCACCGACTAGCAATATTTTACTCGGTTATAATGCTTTTACCGACTGTACACTATTTAAGCTCTAAACATGTAATCCCATATTGCATCTTATTTCATGCTGATTTGGCATGAATTATCTAGATATAAGGAAATATTATATAATATAACCATTTTGAAATTCAGTTCCATACATACTTTTATGATTTAGGTGGAAGAGGTGATGTCACCTAATCTAATGGATGAGGTGTCACTGATGGCAGTGCTTGATCCAATATTATCATTTGATGCTTTTCTCCACATTTGATTTCTTATCCTCATGATTTCCTCTATTGTATTTCTATTTGCATTTGTTTGTGTCTCTGGTTCTTGGTCTCTACAATCCTTGCTTAGTTGACCGATTTTGTGACAATGTAGACATGCCATACCAGTGCTTGTCTAGTTACAAGATCTTCCTCTCCAGTCTCTCTCATGCAATTTACTACTATATGTCCATACCTACCACATGTTGTGCAATTAACCCATGTGTGTAATCTCAAGTATATGCATTACCTTGCCTTCTCAGTTGATATGTTTTGTTCTATTCTTTCAGTGTCCAGACTTGCTTCATCTTTGTCCTGCATTCTTGTGACATGTGTCCATGCATATTGCAAGTTTGACAATGTTTCTCCATGTAAGGTTTCTTAGGAGTCCTATTCAACTTTGATATGCACTCATGTGCATGATATCCATACTTATTATAGTTATAGCAATAACCATTAAACTTAGGAGTAGATTTAGGAATACATTTTTCTTTACTCCTACAAACATTTGATGTGTGGCCTGATTTTCCACAATGATAACATGATAGCTTCTTTGGCCTTAGATTAGCATAGGCATTCTTTTTTTCAACTTGTCTTAATGATTCTCCCTGCTCGGCCTAAACCAGTTGTGCTATCAAGTCTCTTCTAACTTATCAGAAATTCATCCATCCTTTTAGTATTGTCTTCAACTTTCTTGATCATCTCATTATGTTGTTGTTGCATTTTTACCTCATTCTTCAATCTTTCATTTCCTTCTCTTAATTCACCAATGTCTTCTAGTTTTATTGTAAGCTCACTATTTACTCGGTTGACTTCTTGACTTATGACAACCATCTAATTGGAGATTTCAAAGTGATGCTTGGTGAGTCTCAATATCTCATATTCCTTCTCTTGTAGCTTATCAGTCATTTGTCTCATTTCTTCAATAGCCAAGTTTCTTTCTTGTTTTGCTTTCCTTGCATTGTTCATGACATCAATCATCCTAACCATTTGTGTCTCTTGACCAATGTGTAGAGCTTTGACTTGTTCAATAAGATGTAGATTCTTTTCAGATATATCTGATATGGTTCCTTTAGATGCATTAGATATGCTACAAGATCCAGATCTAGATCCTTCAAATGGATCATTTATTTCCTCTTCTTGATAATCAGTCTCACTATATCGAATTTTCATATCCTTCCTCTTGACCAGTAACTTCTTCAGTTATTCTTTGGCTTCCTTTAATTTTTCAATAAATATTTACATCTATAACCTTTGATTCTCAATAGTCTTATCCATATTATATCTTTCCATCCTTAGATCTTTCCTCTTTAGTGCTTAAACTTTCTTAACAAGATATCTAGCTCTGATACCAATTGTTGGAATTATGGAAAGATAAGTACTAAAAGGGGATGGGTGAATCAGAACCCTTAAAAAATTTCAAGACTAAAAAATTTGTAAGTGTAGATCTCAATTAACCGACTAAATCCATTATTTGAAACATAAATTTAAATAACTGAAAATGTAAATTGCATGTAAACTAAACAATAAATCATTCAAGAAAATTCATACTCATGACATAGATATTTTGGTATCGCGAAAACCCTTGTTAGAAGGTAAAAACTACAGTGGGGATGACACCCACAAATCTTCACTACTGCAGCAATAAAGTATGTCAGTTAAGGCTACAAATTTTTTATCACTTCTGATGATCTTACCCTGTTAGGAGTAACAATTTGTTAAAATAATAACAAAATATAGAGACAAATAGGAACTTGTTTAATCAATGAGCTTAGGAATAGGAAAATTTACCATGAATTAATGCAAAAACTAGGAGCATTCACCAAAAATCTAAGAAACAAAGGAGACAAAATCTTGAAGGGGGAAAAGCATTAAAAAAAACCTGTGATATAATGAAAGTGACAAAAAATGCCTAAGAATGAGAGAGAGAGAGAGAGAGAGAGAGAAGCTCATACAATGATAATAAAGAAGAAGAATCTCATAGAAAATAAGAGAGAAGAGCCATCTCTTAATAGAGATGTGATAAAGGAGTTACATTGTAACTCCCAATTCTATGTATGCCACATTTCACTAGTGTGAGACAAGTGTAGGATTCCTCATAAGGAGGAATATCTATTTTCCTTAATAAAAGAAATTATAAATATTACATGTTCTCCCACTTGGACTAGAGGACAAATACATTAGGATACCTTGGTTTATCCTTTAAATACATAATTACCAAGGAAAGATTAAATTCTAACACCCCCTTTTAATCTTTACTTGGGGTAATTACATCAAGGGGTATCAAACCCAAATTTTTACAATGAAATTCAAATTTCTCTCTAGAAAGAGGTTTTGTTAAAATGTCTGTAACTTGATCTTCACCTTTGCAATGGATGAGGGAAACTTTCTTTTCTGCAATGTGCTCTCTAATGAAGTGGTGGTGGAGAGAAATGTGCTTTGACTTTACATGGTAGACTGGATTCTTTGCCAAGGCTATTGCACTTTGATTGTCACAATACAATGGTGTGGGTTCTTATTGAGGTAGACCCAAATCTTCAAGTATTCTTCTAATCCATAGAGCTTCTTTAGAGGCATGAGTACAACTTTTATATTCAACTTCAGTAGAACATAGAGACACAAATTATTCTTTCTTACTTTTCCAAGATATAGAACCTGAACCAAGAGAAAAATAATACCCAAAAGTAGATTTCCCATCATTGGGGTCTCAACCTAGATCTGAATCAGTAAAGCCTTTTAAAGAAAAATCAGAATTTGCATCATAAAATAATCCTAAGTTAATAGTACCTTTAATGTAACGTAATATTGTTTTAGCAATTTTGAAGTGAGTTTGTTGAGGTTTTGACATGAATCTTGAAACTAAACCAACACTAAAAGATAAATCAGGTCTAGTGAGGGTTAGATAAATTAAACTACCTACAAGTTCTCTATAAGGAGTAGCATCTATGAAAGGAGATTCTATATCTATCATTAATTTAGTTCCTAAATCACATGGAATTGAAACGGGATTAGCATCATTCATATGAAATCTATCTAGGAGGTCTTTAGCATATTTACTTTGAGAGATGAAAATACCTTTAGGGATTTGCCAAATTTGCATTCTTAAGAAATAATGTAAAAAACCTAAATCTGTCATTTAAAATTTTTGGTTGAGTTGGAACTTAATATTAGAAATTAAATGGTTAGAACTAGAAGTAAGAATCAAATCATCAACATACAGAATGATAATAATGATGTCATCTTCACTATGCTTGATATACAAGTTAGGATCATTTTTACTTCTTTCAAAACCTTGAGAAATAAAGAAAGCATTAATTTTGGAATACCATTCTCTAGGAGATTGTTTTAAACCATAAATAGACTTTTTTAGTTTGCAGACTAAATGTTCATTACCTTGTTGAATAAAACTAGGAGGTTGAGACATATAGATTTCTTCATGCAAATCACCATTTAAGAAGGCACTTTTAACATCCATTTGGTGAATAGGCCAATTCATTTTAGCAGCTAAAGCAAGAACAACTTTAATGGTAGGCATTTTAGCAACAGGAGCAAAAGTTTCATTATAGTCTATTCCTTCAATTTGAGAAAAATCACGTGCAACTAATCTAGAGTTAAATTTACTAATTTCATTGTTGAAATTTAACTTAATTTTATATAACCATTTGCAGGAAACCAGATTTTTACCATGAGGTAGAGGAACAAGATCCCAAGTATTATTAGAAATTAAACTATCATATTCTTCTTGCATAGCAGTTTTCCAATGAGGTTGATTTTTAGTTTGAGCAAAGGTTTGAGGATCATTAGAATTAGAGAGAGAAGTCATAAGAGCATAATTACAATAGTTTATCATTCTAGGTTTAAGTCCACCCATTCTAGCAATGTAATCATCACCCTCATTAAGTAAATCTTTAAACCATTTAGGATTTCTCCTAGAATTAACAGAGATATTACTAGGAGTAAACAGATTATTACCATCATCATCATCATCATCACTGCTACTACTAGAAGGGACAAAATCATTAGAAGGAGTATCATTACTATCTATTTGTTCATCATTATCTGATACCATGTTAAAATAATAACAAAATATAGAGACAAATAGGAACTTGTTTAATCAATGAGCTTAGGAATAGGAAAATTTACCATGAATTAATGCAAAAACTAGGAGCACAAAATAGCACATGCAAATGAGAGGTAGATCAAAGCTGAAAGTGAGCAATGCTAACGATACAGAAAGAACGAGGAAGGATAAGAGGAGGCGGGCGGAGGAGAAGAACGTAGAGGGGTGGGGTGGGGAGAAGAGGTGGAGGGGAAGCAGTGGAGTGAAGCTGCTAGAACAAGGGAAACGGCTAAGGCACGAACGAAGGAGTGAGCGGATGCTAAAGCTGTCGAAAAGAGCAGCGCTCTAAGAGAAAAAAAACAAATAGAGATAAAACCAAAAAAAATACTGCCTAAAAGGAGTAGAATAAATGTTTTACAAAGACTGCAAGCAAATAAAAACAAATCACCGAGCTTGAATTGAATCCAAGAAGGAAATACCCGATAACTTAGAGATGGAACCGAATATAGAAGTGAAAGAGTTTAAATGTCGTAACAATCCCAAGTATTACTTCTTGCTGTGATATTTAATTTTTAGCATGAAACCAAAAAATATTTAGCTTTCCATAGACCAAAATTTCTGCAGTGAGTAGATGCATGCGAAAACAAAATGGATTGCAAAGAAATAGATCAATTCTTGTTGAAATTTCTTAGAGTTATTGCTTTCCAATGAAGCTTTAAATAATAGCAACTGTAAATTTTGTACATGGTACAAATAACCACTGCTAGATTGTGCTTCAAAACAACTGTGCTAAGCAAAAAGTAATACGATTAAGATAAAGTATGTCAAACAAGGGAACCTTCAAAAGGGGCGAGAAGGAGGAGGCTACTCAAACCCGATATAGAGACTATCTAAAAAGATTAATATGAACCCCTTGAAATCTTACAGAGAATGAGTTAAAAGAGGTCTCCCTTATCATTAAAAAGTTATGCCTCAATGAGAGAAACTGCAAAAAAAGAACCGAGATAGCATGCAAAGAAAAACCTAAAACCTAAAGTTAGTAATATTATAGAGAAAGGTAGCACACACAATAAATGCAATGAAGAAAGAAACGCATGTAATGAAATTATTTTCAAAATGCCTGCAAGGAATAGAACTAAATTTAGAAACTAATAATTGTAATTTGAAAAAAATCATATTCATGCAAGAACCCGAATTTAGAAACTTTTAACTCTTTAAAAGCTTTCAATATTATAATATTAATAAATTCTATATAACCAGGAACCGATAAATTAGAACAAGGAAAAAATGAAGAAGCTTTAAATTCTTTGAATTCTATTAGAATTTAAAAATATTATAATATTAAAACAAAATTTAATAATATGATAAAACGAAGATTTTGATAGATTTATTTGCATAATTTTCTTTATCAGAAATGAAACCAAACCTGCACAAATTAAAACAAAAATGAGACCAATAGTTAAATGGGGTTTGGCGGTAAACCAGCCAAAACCAAAAAAAAATTTGATTTTTCTCTCTAAATCAGATTAGTAAAAAAACTAGTAAAGAACTCTCTCAAGAGTCTCCGATATTGGAGTGCTCCAAGATATGGTAGCTCCTTCACCTGTACACTCAATAAATGATTAAACCAACCGGCTTTGATACCATGTTAAAATAATAACAAAATATAGAGACAAATAGGAACTTGTTTAATCAATGAGCTTAGGAATAGGAAAATTTACCATGAAATAATGCAAAAACTAGAAGCATTCACCAAAAATCCAAGCAAAAAAGGAGACAATATTTTGAAGGGGGAAAAGCATAAAAAAAACCCCATGATATAATGAAAGTGGTAAAAAATGCCACAGAGAGAGAGAGAGAGAGAGAGAGAGAGAGCAAAGCTCATACAATGATAATCAAGAAGAAGAATCTCATAGAAAATGAGAGAGAAAAGTCATCTCTTAATAGAGATGTGAGAAAGGAGTTACATTGTAACTCTCAATTCTATGTATGCCACATTTCACTAATGTGTGAGACAAGTGTAGGATTCCTCATAAGGAGGAATATCTATTTTCCTTAATAAAGGAAATTACAAATATTACATGTCCTCCCACTTGGACTAAAGGAGAAATACATTAGGATACCTTGGTTTATCCTTTAAATACATAATTACCAATGAAAGATTAAATTCTAACACAATTAGATCGACTAGATCTACCTGGTTAAAGTATTTTAAAAACACAATACATGTGTGTACTCGGTTAAGATATTTACATAAGAATGGTTAAGTCCACTCTATTAAGAGATTTCAATTCTGCTACAATAGTTAAAAGGTAACAGTAAATGTATCTGTAAATAGAAACTTAATCTTTCCTAATTCAGATCTATGAAATATCCAATAGATATCACCTTCTAGTGATGTATGTGTCCCTATGTTCTGCTCGGTAGCCTTGTGTGTGTTCTGGAAAACTAAATTCTTCTTTCATAAACCTTATGTCAAAAACCCTTTGTCTGATCTCTTGATGTCCTTAGTGTGGCTACTCCTTCATGATACTTGTTCATAATGACATCTTTACAAATTTTATATCAAACTGACTTGACCTAATTAGGGTTTACAATATCTTAGAAAACCTAAGATCAATGGTGTAATAAAATAACCTAGATCTAACATTAAATAGGAATCATCACGAAAAATTTTAATGATTACAACCATATTTAATTATGTCTCGATCTTGGTAAACCATTTTCTAATTGGTGTGAACCATTTTCATAGATGTTTGTGTCATTTCAGATTACTATTTTGTTTCCTACTTTACTCAGTAATCACAACATCCTCCATTCGGTAAATTACTGATGCTCGATTCATATGAATGCTCAGTTATCACTAGAACGGTACATGATAATTGTTTGTTGCTCGGTGAGTATACTTGATCAAACCCTTGTTTGGTTATCTTAAAGATCTGTCTTATCTTTGCTCAGTATGAAGGTTTTGTATAGTTGACCAACTGTCATGTTTGTCTCCTTTACCGACCTTTACTGACTAAATAACTGATTAATACTAATGAAAATCCACAAATGCTCAAATAAGAGTAACATCCGCAAGAGTGTCATTCACAAGAACAAATAATTTAATAGTTTCCACACATTCCTCAATAATATTGACAAATTTCTCATTAAAGCCAATTTTAGACAAGACTTTGTAGAGGAAAGGTCAATTAACTTTATCATAAGCCTTAGAGATATCCAGTTTGAAGGCCATACCTACATTTTTGCTTCTATCCATTTAGTGGATTATCTCATGGGCGGTGATGGAAGCATCCATAATCTATCTACCTAGGACAATTTACCTTTCTGATTGGGGCCGATAATCTTTTCTAGCAATGGGCTAATAAAGACTTTTATTATCAATATGTTCCACAAGTATTTTTGAGATAAAGGACTAAGGAGAAAAAAAAAGTGTTATATTGAAGAGTTTAATCCCACTCATAATCATCATTAAAAGCATACATAGGGGGGTGGTCCCACAATACTATGTCCCACTTTTTTAGACATGTTGATTTTTTTTGAAATAACATATTTTTAATAAAATATGATGATTTAAGCCTTGAGAGGTTATATTTGAAGGAATTAACTATAAATGGTTAGCTCAAAGACTCTTAGATTAAAAAAATATTGATATAACATCTATACTCCTCATTCATACCTACAATGGAGTCTCCTTCGCACCTATTAAAATGCTGACAAAAAATCACATCGACTTTATATTTTGGTAGATCAAATGAATCCATTTGAAAAACCTATATATGTAGTATGATGTTATTTGGAATAAGCTTTCTAATGAATATAATTTTAATACATATTAAGTTCATTATCACTTTTAAATATTACTTTAACTAAACATAGGTTGTTTGGTCATTCAACAACCCGTCTCTTCAAAAGTTTGGGAAAAAATAGTAAATTACAAAAATAAATTATGAAAAATACGTAGGAAAAGAGTATTTGTGTTAGTTACCTTTCTATGAGAAAAAATAAAAATTAAATTTTGATATACACAGATCAAGTTAGAGTGATCCAAGTGACCTTATGTCTAAATTACAGTTATTGTCACTTTAGAACTTAATAAACTATTAAATATACACCCAAAATGAATGAAACCAATTGCATCCTTTAGATATTGAAGTTACAAATATAATCTCGAAAGAATTATATTGTTATCATATTTTTTTTTAAAAGTTATGTTGATCCAAGGGACTGTAACTCCTTAAAAACATAGTTTTTCACACAAATCACTTTTCGAAGGAGAAGGAAAAATAAATTTTAATTATTTTTTTTTAAAAAAAAATTAGAAACTAGAAAGAAAATTATAAAAGACTCTAGTTTACATCATCTTCAAATTCCTAATAGTTTTGCGGCAACAGGTGTTCGAAAGTGAAGTTTTTTCTCAGAATGTTGATCTTTGTGTCAAAGTTGGCCAAAAAGTGGGACACACTAATGTGGGACCACCCAGGGATCAATATCTCTTGAAGACCCAAAAGTCTTATTGCTAAGTTAAGGTATAACTCTCATCAACTTCATTGTGAAACTTAACATTGAGAAAGACTAAAAAAAGCTTGGGAAGAAAGAGTGCACATTTTTCACACTCCTGAAAAAGTGGAAATAGATTAAAATTTCATTTTAGAGGAAACAACTAACTCTTTGGATGATTAATTCAAAGGGGGACAATTGAACAATTAGGAGCACTCATCATCAAGCTACACAAGAAAAGAGTCCAAATGGAGAAAACAATTTGTGAGGTAGTCTTCTGGGCATTACCTATTTTTAACCTCAATATTAAAAATAATTTCTTTAATTTTTTCAAATATTAAATTTTTTTTCCAATCATTTTTTAACATTTTATTACTCACTCTCTTTTCTCACAGGATACTTTTTTTTTTTAACCTGGGCTATCCCCTTGACCTAGCCCACCTCTTTAAATCGAGATTAGATTCGAACCCAAGACTATGGGGAACTACCCACAACCTCAAGCCAACTCTGCTACCCCTCTCGCTCCCTTTCCCACACAATACTTGCAAATCTAGAGAGAGAATACACTAAAAGATAGAAAAAAAATGCAAACAAATCTACAAATGCAAAAAATACACATATTTACTCCATAGGTGTTTCCATTTTGAAAAGGCCCAACCTATTTTTGGAAGCTAACGGATGTAGGTGCTGGGATAGGTAATGACTACCATTGAAAGAATCTTAGTTGTCCATAATTTGGTAAGGAGAATATGACCTTTTGTATTTATGCCAAGCGCTCGTTTAAAATATCCAATCGTACGCTGTTCATTTCACAGTTTGGAGAGTACTTTACATTACTTGGCAGAGATGCTTTAAAACTATTTCAATTTAGCCACTTTTGTTAGTTCACATTCCATAGCATGGTAATCATGTCCCTATCACCATTTTGTAAAACCTATCGTTCTAATCTATTTAGTGGTAATTGAATGCAAGAAATAATATCTAGATATTTCTCCCTTCAAATATTTTCATAGTTTCTCTTCTTTTTCTTTGAGGCATCGTCTCTTACTTTAGACTTGAAATACTGCAGAAATTTGTTGATTTTGAATCACAAAAAGGATCATTTCAGTGAAATTTGGTAGCCTTAGTCATTAATGCAAGTTTTGAGTGTCTAAGGGTAAATAATCTATGTTAGAGTAAAGTATTAATTATGTTAATTAATCTTTACTCCCTTCTTAAGATGTCAACTCTTTTGCTTTAGTTGTTTATATTTAAACACACATGCACTAGTTGATTTAAACTTATGCACTTGCATGCATTAGTCTTATAATAATTTAACTAATTATTACATGCACTAGGGTTTGCCTTTCAAGGCTTCTGATCTCCTTTATAAGGATGATCCATTTTATATTTAATTCATTCATTATTTGAGGATATTTTCTTCTTCATTTTTTGAGTCAAACCATTGCCCTCTTCTTGTCTCTACTTCCTTGTAACAGGTTTTCATATGCAGGTGATCTTCGGGTTTTGTGGATTTGTATTGTTCAAATCCTACATGGTATCAAAGTCTAATCTGCTATAACTTGTTCGTGTTTGAAGGATTCAAAGATTAGAAATTTATCTGTTTCATATTAAGGCTTTTCTTTTATTTTTTATTGAAATTAGGGGGTCCCTAAATTTTGGTGCACTTTTAGCTCAAACAGACCTCACTGTTGAGCTCACAGCACCCAAAAACCACTATTTCAATATAAAACACGTCAAATTTGGAGAACTTTGCATTTTGGGGCTTTTTGGTACTAGACAACTTAGCACGCTTCCCAAGGTAGAATTTGTACGAACTGACATGATTCACGAGGTAGAATTCTCTGCTTTTGGTACGCAAATTGAGACAAAAATTTTGCTATTTGGCACACAAATTAGAATATTTTTTTTAAATTTTTTAATGGCACGCAAATTGAGACAAAAATCTAAATAGTCTGACACGAATCCCAAGTCGCACATGCGAATTTACAATTTTTTAATATTTTTTTATAAAAAAAAATTTGGCCGTCAAATTTAAACTAAGCAAATGCAGTTTTAGCTCCTAGTCATATGGCGACCAAGGGCCCAGAATCTTAGCCCCAGGGGGCTTGTATGCTACGACGACCATTTGGCCATCAATTTTAAGCTTGTGAAGTGCTAACGTCAGCACATATAGACACCATTTTGGGCCCTCCAAAGCACTCGGTGGTTTTTTGCTCATAACTTGAGCATACGATGTCGAAATTGGGCAAACAAGATATCGTCGAAAAGATGGTTCCGAGCTCTATCCAAATCTGGAGGTTTGAATTTTTTATTTTTCTTTTTTTAATGATTTTGTTTACTGTCAAAGCTAGATGTTCATTTTTGCACTCTGGAAGCTCTATCTTGCGCATCCGGACTCCGTTTTGGGAAAGCGAGATATCATTGGAAAGCTTGTTTTGAGAGTTTTCTAGTACTATGAGTCATTTTCTCAAATTTTTCTCTAGGGATATTTTATTCAATTTTTTGCATTTATGCACTCTAGTGGATATCTTGGATGTTACAGCTCCTAAGATCTCTTCCCTTTAGAGGATGGATCTTCTTAAGTTGTTCTTTTGTTTCAACAACCTTCGCTCTTCTTTGAGCAATGTATATTTCACTTTTGTAACATTCTTTTATGCACATGCACTAAGATAAAGTGTCATTTTATTGCATGCTTAGAATCTTGAACATTTTTGTGCTATTTGTACTTGCACTCCATTATAAAGTGCCATGGGGGGTTTGACGTTTGACCTTGTTTTCCATCTACCTTTGTCAAGTGAGTGTTCCTTCCACGACATTAGCCTTAAGATACCTTTATTTGTGTTTGTACTTTCACTGTACCTTCGATGTTCCTGGCTCTTCACATTACAGTTCTTATTGGCACTATTTTCAGTGTACTTGTCACCTCTCCCTTGTCAGCATTATGGGCGGAGGTTCTACTGATCATTCTTCTACTTCCTTGGTTCGATAGTGTGAGCTATGTATTCAGTATTTGTCCATATGTACTAGGCAGATGCAGTGGCTAGGTACCTATGCATTTCGGTGAGATGGATCATTTACCATATAAACACTCTTTCTTTCCTATTTTTAGAGGCACTCTTCCATCTTTCATTGATCAGCTCTTCAAGCTTTGGTGTTTTATACCATCTGTATCTTCGAGTTCAGTTATTTGCCTTTGTTTGCCTCCTGATTCGAGTTGTGTCATTTGAGGGCACTCATACAGATTATAGTCTTCTCTACCTGGTCATGCTCTATTTCAGTGGAGGATCTTCAGATCAACAGTTACTTCTTGATAGAGTTTGCATCTTCTTGCTTCAGTGATGTTCTACATGTTCATTCTTGTTCCTATTTTCTAGAACATTCCTAGTTTTGGAGGCTTCTTTAGTCCTTCAGATTAGTCTTTGTCTCCTTTTGGAGTAGAATTTTTCCCATGTGGTTTTCTCTATTTCTCCGCTTTATAGAGACTCTCTTTTGTACTTGGGTACCTCATCAAGCCATGTTGCTGGGACTCATTTATGCTTTCAACACTGTAGTTTCCTTTTCTTTCTTCTTGCATTGTTTGTAGCTGCATTGTTGCTCATCTTAAGGGGGAGTGTTAGAGTAAAGTATTAATTATATTAATTAATTTTAGTCTCTTCTTAAGATGTCAACTATTTTGTTGTAGTTGTTTATATTTAAACACACATGCACTAGTTGATTTAAACTTATGCACTAGTTGTTTAAAATATAAACTTGCATACATTAGTCTTGTAATAATTTATCTAATTATTGCATGCACTAGGGTTTTCCTTTCAAGGCTTCTGATCTCCTTTATAAGGATGATCCATTGTACATTTAATTCATTCATTATTTGAGGATATTTTCTTCTTCATTTTTTGAGTCAAACCCTTGCCCTCTTCTTGTCTCTACTTCCTTGTAACAGGTTTTCGTATGCAAGTGATCTTCGGGTTTTGTGGATTTGTATTGCTCAAATCCTACAATCTCAAAGAAACTTAAGTCCTGCTCTCTCCCTACTCAAGCTTTTCATACAGAATTTATATACACCCATTAAGGTTTTGTTTGAACTCCTTTACATTGTGTTGGCTCCTATGGAATACTCTCAAGAGGCCTTTTGTGGAGCCAAAGCTATATGTTGCGTCCCACTCTTGGTTTAGTTTTTCTATAGCACAAGGTGATGCATTAAAATAAGAAGAGGCGTGGGTACATGACGAAGGAGTATTTATCATGCTAGGAATTCCATCAGAGTTTTTGGATATGGGACCACACATGAGGCTGGCCTCCCTTGATACAGTTTTATGAGGGAACAATGTTATTATTTTCCTTCACATGTACAACAACTTTGCTCTTGCGAAAATGGTGATTTGTTGTAAGGTTTCCGTGGAGAAGTAGTCACAAGGGCTCCTTTTTTGTTCTTCATTTTTGGTATATTTAGGCTTTTCTATCACCAACTTCACCTTTGTTTTCCCTAAAGTCACGTTCTATTGCTACTTCATATCATCTACTACTGCATTCCAGACATTCAAACGCTATATTCTTTGCTTAATTTTTACGGTGCTACTGGAAGCCAAAAATTTTATACTACAAACTCTTGTTTTCTCTTCTTTGAAAGATTTTCTTAGTTGTCACACAAAAGATCCTAAAATCTACAAAACTTTTAAATTGGACCTTCCAAGTTGATTGAAGAATTTGCTGACTAAAATCCAAGATTGGAACAAATTAAAAATTAGTACATATAAAGCCCAATCAAAATAAGACAAATGGAAAGCTTAGCTAATCTTATAGTTACCGCACTTACTGTTTACATCGACCTAGTGAAGGAGACATAGTATTATGGACAACGTATCGTAGAATATAATTATTGCAACCTACAATACATCATACAAATGCAATGAGTGAAGAAAGATACTCATCTGATGGCGCAGAGAGGTACAATTAGAGGCGGCGATTTCAAAAGCAGAGCCTACGATGATCAATTTCGTTTACTGATTAGAGTCAATGCAATCCCTTTGGTAGTGTTATCCAACATATTTTGGACATCTCTTAACATAGTAGATGACATCCATCTCATACGCATGAAACATAAGTGAAATCTGCTAACCTCAGCATGCACAGTACACATTTCCCGATAACAACTCTGATTTTCTTGCAATGACAATGGATACATCATGTTGCCTTTTCATCCAATGGTTAGCAAGTTTGCAATGGTCGACCACACCATATTATCCCCTATCAACTAATATGTAATAATATATAATAGATTTTAATAGATTATTAAAAATTAACAATAAAAAACACTATTTAAAAAAACCATTATTAATAACAAAATAAAATCAATTGCAAAGAAATATAAGGAAATTGTTCAATTAAGATTATGAAGGCTAACACTATTAATTTGTTGTTATTTACACATTACTAAGAAAGTGGAATGTAACGGGCACACAAATTACAAATACGTGTTCTAATTTGAATTAATTTCTTGGATATTGTCAAGAAAACGGAATGAAATGGACAAGAATGGCAAGAAAAATCATACATTTGTGTTCTTGAATTGCAATCAATTTCTTGTATATTGTAAAGATAGTAGAATGAAATAGAAGAGAAGGTGTAAATAAATTGCAAATCTGCTTGCAACCAAATTACCTAATAACAAGCACACAGATTGTGGTATAGCAAAAAATTTCAATAAGACAACTATAATTTACTTGTGTTTCCAAGATGGCCAAAAACATGTAAATTGCATTTTGAAATTCAAATCGCTGTATGGCGGAGCTCTAGGGGTTTAGATGTCTCGATTGAATTCATTGTTAGACGTGGGCATATTTAGATGACGATGAATGGTCTATTCAATAAATATTATTCCAATCGATCTCATTAACTACACAATTGTATAAAAAGACCATTTTTTCTAATAGACCTTTCCAAACATTTGTTTTTACATATTTTCCTGCATTTTCATAAATGCATGTTGTATGGAGGATAACGGCATCCAGACTCCCACAATTGCAGCTATGCAGCCATATGGTTAGACAACTTACCAAGGGGACACTTTTCATAAAAAACTAAGTGTATGAGTTCCCCTTGGTAAGTTTTCTAACCGTATGACTACATAGCCGTTGCCGGCTCCCACTCCCACTCACACTTATGAGGGCCCACCTAGCACCGACAAAAGAACTGCTTCGTCATAACGTCAGGGAAAAACGGCGAAGATATCTGACAGCTAAATATTAGAGAAAGTTTCTAAATTAACGCTTCTGAAAAACACAGACTCTGGAAGCTGCAAGACCAACAGGGGACGCGGAGTTCTGGATAAAATTGAGTCGAATCTCTAAATAAAACCCACGCACACGCTTTCTATTGAGCGATTCCTTTTTAAGTGAAGGGCAAATCGAAAAAAAACCGAGGGACATCCAAGCAGCCAATTTCACATCTTCTTTGCTAGCTGTGAATTCAAAATTTGGGGTTGGCAATAACAGCTTATTCATTTCAAAGGTATTCTTTTAACTCTATGTTATCTTTCTGACCAATAATTTTGTTTCAGATTTCTCACTGTACAGTTGATTTATCATGCTATGTAATTAGGGTCCTCTGCATGCTTGCTGACTTCAATTTCTTATCTTGCCTAGAGCGGCTTATACATTCGAAAAATACTACTAAATTGATTCAATTTGCAATATATTACAGGAGTTCATCAATGGTGGGAGTCATGTGCATCCCTGAACGAAAGCCTGACAATGTTCTTGCTGGTTTATCACCGTCTTTGGCTTCTTTTATGCAGCAACTGCCGCCGTCTAATGGTAATTTTAGTAAACTATAGTTTGATTTATATTTTATTTTCTTTTTGGGGTTTTATAGTTAACAATTCTAATTTCTTACTTGTCGGCATCCTCGGACATGAGGTAGATGCGTATATGTCATTCTTTTTCTTTTTCTTTTTTAGGAACCATTAGGGTTCACAATGATTTCCTCAGGGTTTGTGGTTCCATAGCGGAGGCAAACTGGAATATTTCCAGTTACCTTTGCGGACAAAACTTAGGAGCATTTACTCTTGGGGTTTATCATTTACCAATTAACATTAGTTTTTGTGGCTATTTTCATCTTCTTTGTTTCGTTCATGCATTTCTTCTATTTGTAATGTTTCTACAAAATATACCTTTTTGCATTTCTTCCTTTATAGCGACTCTTGGGGTTTACCAATTAACATTAGTTTTTTGTGGCTATTTTCATCTTCTTTGCTTCCTTCATTTATTTTTTCCATTTGTAATGCTTTTACAAAATATACCTTTGTGCATTCCTTCCTTCCTACTGTACTGTACTATATTCTCCCTTCCTGCTTTTATTTCTTTTCTTATTTTCCTTATCATATCTTATCATGGTACCATCTCTAAGTTTTGTTACCCAATTAATAGCTGAAGTTTGGAATACGAATTCTTCATTAGTTTTAACTGTATTCTTTGGATCATTTGTAGCATCTTGTATATGCCCCTTTTCCCCTTTCAAGGGTCTCTCTACTTTTTCTACCTCATCCTCTGTTTCGTGATGTTGGTTGCCTACTTCAACGCTCTACTCAACAAACCTATTCATTTGGATATCTTCCTCTATTTCCTAATTGGAAGGTTCCTATGTGCGTTATCAATTTTGCTTCTGTATCATCCTATATTTCCCTATGTACATTAGTAATCTCCGTTAGCTCTGAAACTTGCATGCTAAGATCGTTCTGTCTTCCATATTGATTTCATGAACTTCGGTTGTTTTGGAGTGCATTGGCGACTACTCTTGTGTTTTATCTAACTCATTTCTCTGTTGTTTATCTTTTTCCTTTTTGCCCATTTGTGCTCTTTTCTTTGCCTTTCCATTCTTCATCTGCTATTCTCTGCTTTTGTTTTTTAACTTTTTTTCATTTCTATTTTTCGCCCCATCTTCCTCACTTTGTTATCTCTATAACCACTCTTCATCTTATCTTTTTCCAGACATTGGACCTGATTTGTCTCAGCAATTGCACCTCTTTAGGATCCCGTCCCTTTTCATATGCCATTCGCCAAGTGCCTAGCCCCTCAAGGGATTTGGTTATCTTTTCCTGTATGGTCTTTTTATCTCTTATTTACTTATCTAATGTCCTATCCTATTCAATACATATAGGTTCTATTAGGCTAAGGATATGTTCCATAGATCTGTTCTTAGATAACAACACGCTTGGGCAGTACCAAGCTGGTCGTGATAAACTACACTTAGCAGTTATAATTGTGGATCCTTGCTGCAGTAGCAATCTCCTCAAATCTGGTTATGGGCTTTAAGCTATATATCTTGTCAGAAAATGGAATAGAGGCCTAATCAGGCTGCTTTTTACTTAGATCCACTTCCTCTCCCATTGATAGTTTTGCAAGAATGGCCTAAAAGTTTAGACAGTGTCATTTTTGGTGAGGCAATGCAGGCCTTAAGCATGCATTTGCACTGCACACTGTATCAACTCAATTAATTGATGTCATCATAATGAATAAAAGCTATCTCAACTCTGTTAAGCCTAACAAATGTACTGTTACTTAAGCAATGGCTTCTAATACAGAGAAGAGGCGTACCAAATAACTTTAACCTGTCATATTCATTATTTCATGGTGATGCATTAAGATACGGTAAATACCCAACCTGGGGATGAGATGACTAAAAAGACACTATGCCCCCTAAGGTGTGGTTTAGTGTACTTACTCTCTTTTACCCAGCTAATCAGCTCTTCCAAGTTATGTCACAAGGTTTATTATCTTTGTGTTTGTGTTCGACAAAGATAAAAATTGCCAAAAGAGATTCATGATTCATGATTAATTTCAATAATTTAAGTTTTAATGTATTAATTCTTAATATTAAAATGAGAATATGAAGGACATGGCAATAAATTTAAAATACATTGGAAGGACTGAAAAACAGCAGAAGAATATAATGATAAAAATCAATGGGAGTCGGGAGTTGGCTGAATGTAAATATACAACATGAATACAATCCAGACTTGAAAACCCTAAACATAATGCAATACATAGATATATTTAAAGAAAAGAAATGTAACAAAGTAAAGTTGCTGGGCACCTGGCACCCTTAAATAAATAAAAAAAACCTGAAGTTTAACCTCTGCCCCCTGCACATCCTCCAGCCATTTCATGCAGGTGCCAACTCCCCACCATGCAGATTAGTGTGGGTCAAGCTTACCTATTCAGAGTTGCAGCTGCTGCCTCAACATAGACTGTTAAGCTCGCACAAATTGTTCTTTGATGTGTCGAATTTGTTCGACAAATCCCATGATATTTCATATAATTTGCTCAACATTGAACAGGATACTCTGAATTTCAACTCTGCAACAGGAAGCACGCACCTTGGCCAATTTGTTCAGCAAGGTGAACTTTCAACCTTGGCAGACAACAGGCAAAGACACTCACTTTTTATAAATATATTTTAATAAGAAAATCTTAAGGCCTTTACCATATGAATTTTAGGGCGAATTACAACAGTTCTTAAAGGTTTTCTTTAAGTTTGCTTAGTTTTGAACTTCAAGCAGTAAATTTGGCCTACTCTGTCACATAGCTTGTAAGGCCTTCTTGTGGTTGCATAGGTTGACTATGTAGAGCTATTGTGTGGGATTGTGCAACACCTGCACCATATTCTTCACCTGGAACCCTTATTGGAATGAGATAAAGGAGAAGTGGAAAGGGATTTTGTATCACTTAGAGTAGGGATTTTATCTAATACCCAATTGGGTGTATGTCTTTTATCCACTTTCATTGTTGCAAGCAATGACTCGAACTAAACTATAAGTTCGTTAAAGTTTAAGATAGAATACAAATTTATACTCTCTAATATCCAATTTAGAGTATGGCCTTTAGAAGGGGTGTCATTCTCATTGAGTTAGTATAATATTCATAAACAGTTGATATGAATTTTTCCTAATGATTGCAGATCAGTTTGATTAAGTATAAAATTGCTAAAATTTATTTCAAACGTTATGTTTGCATCAGCCTGACTAGTATTTGGTGATTCTCAGCGTTTCTAGGATTGGGGGATGTGACACAATTTGGTGGAAGGCAATTTTGTCCCAAATTTGGGGATAGCAGGGGGATGTAATTAAAAAAACTAGCAGATCAAATTTTCAGAAGTAAATACAATGCACAGGACTTGCAGTGTTGTTCCTTCCCTTTTGTATTTTAGGGACATCTAATATTTTTTTTCCTTGAAAACTTCTTAAAAATATTTTCTTAACAAGTTAACTTTTCAAAAAAATTTCCTTCCAAGTCCTCAAGTCCCTAAATGTTCAGTATGTCACCCAGACCTGTAGGGCGTGTTACCCATGGAATGTTGTTAATATTAATTATATGATTTTAATCTTCTCTGGCCGTTTATTTGCTGCTGTTAAATTTAATGAAGTTTTATTTAGGATGAAACTGGTTAACAAGTATGATCCTGTTTAAGGTTTTAGCTCACCATGAGTGCTTTTCTTTGGGCACATAATATTTCAGACTTTCTGGAACTTCTAATGATCCATCCTTAGTTGATAAACCTTTTATTTTGTGCATTTTTCTAAGACATTATTCAATTGTACTGCAAAGTCTTTAGTTTCAGGCAATTTTCTTGTTCAACAACATTATAGATTCTAAGATCATTTAATATGGACTTTCTTGATTCAAAGCACAGATCTCTCCACACTTGCACATTTTTTATTCAATGTATACAATGGTTTTAATGGTCATTAACATGTTGAAAGGTTTGTTTTATGCGATTAAAATATTATCCCTCTCTCCCTATCTCTAAGTGTTTTTAATATTTTAAAAGGTGAGATTATATATAATTCCAATATGGTCGTAACACAATGTGCCATTCAACCTTACACTGTTTTAGTGTGTACTTGTTTTCTATGAGACTAGTGAGAGAAAATTTAGATAGACCCTGCTGTCGCTCGGATTCATTTGCCTTGATTTGAAGATGATGTTTATGTGTCTTACTAACTTTTCCTTTCCTTCGACTTCAGGAAATGTACCAGATCTGGATTTGTTAATATCTATATTGTTGCAGAGTGCTATTCCATCTGTTTACTTTGATAGTGCATCTACGATACCTTGGGCTTCATCAGCATTTCCTTTATCAAGCTCTGCGTTAGACAATATTTCAAGCTTAAAGCAAGGAACATCCTTATTAAATGTCTCAAATTTGAGATCATCCGATGCAGGCCAAGGATGTAAGAGAAAGGAAACCTATAATTGTTATATTTATTATTTTGTCTCAATTTTGTTGTTGTTAGAAAGCCTTAGTGCAAAAGGGAACCTATATTCCCAGCTGCATATTTTAGCATTAGAAATTCATTTATTTCCTTTGTTTTTATTTTTTAAGTTTAATAGTTTAGTTATCTATTGCATCCAAGATAGTTTTGCAATGATGCACGTTTTTTCTTTTTCTATTGTGGGTTGTGGAAGTGCAAGTAACTTTAAAACCTTTTTAAGTTTATCCAATAAAATATTTATTTTTTGGAATCTAATATGTTTTTTTAAATCTAAAATATCTCGTAAGCTTTAAGGAGCAAGTTTTATTATATTCCTTATCTTGTTGGAATGTTCAATTGGGTGCCCAAGGCTGTATCAGATATTATTGACGACCTTTTTTACCCGCTTAAGAATCCATCTGGAGTAACAGACATATCATGAATATTTTTATTCTGCTCAAATATTGAGCTTGATGGCTGCATGCAATTTTTCATGGTGACATAAAACTACTATATAGCATATATCAGTTCCTGATGGATTGCTTTATTGCTCAGCATGCTACTAGCAAGAAAGATGCTAATTACCATCTCTTAAATTTTTTTGTGCATGGAGTGTCTGTGAAAATAAAAATGTGGATCATTATGTTGATTGTTCTTGTGCATATGCATCTGAGATTTAATGTTTGAGTTTGCAATCATATATACTGGGACAATTTAAAACAACTTAAAATTATTTGCATGCAAAAATGTCATATAGACACTCAATTATTTATCCATATTAGAGCTAAGGAGGCTGGCTCATCTCTTGAATTTAGAGGATTTTCTGTATTATTGGAACACCAAGCGTAAAATTTCAAAGGTTCAATCTAATTATCGCAAGTTCTTTTCATGTATTTAGAAATGCTGCCAAGGGACCTTAAAGCTCATATGAAGTTTTGTTATTGGCATTCTCAAATATGTATGTCTATAAAGAAGTCAGAGGTTGCTAGTTTTGGCAGCGTTTTGTTTGAGAATTTTAATCTGGAAATTTGCAAATAGCATCTGACATGTGTTTTGAGGCATGACTTAAGAGACAGCTTAACAAACAGAGGTCCATATGTAGCTTAACAAGGAAGCATGGAGGAGATAATGCATCTACATGTAAAAGAGTAGTACAAAAGTATATGAAGATGAGCATGATATTAATGGAAGTTTTTCATCATGAGTTTCTAGTGCCTTTATGTCAAATGACAACAATGCCCTTTCTAAGGTTGACCAGAATTTCATTTGGGTGACGCAGCAGCCAGCCTTTGGAGGTCATTAATCCTTTCTTCTGAGTGGTCTGCTGAACTTTGTGGGTCTTTAATCTTTTCGTTTGAGCAGTGCATTGCCCTTTGTATGGCTTAATTCTTGACTCAGAGCAGTGCAGTGGCCTTTGTATGGTTTGATTCTTACCCAGAGCAGTGCAGTGGTCTTTGTATGGCTTGATTCTTACCCAGAGCAGTGCAGTGGCTTTTGTATGGCTTAATTCTTACTTCAGAGCAGTGCAGTGGCCTTTGTATAGGGTGGCTTGAAGCCTTCCTTCAGGGGCTGGCATGGCTGTTATGAGGTGTTAAGCTCTCTACCGATGGCTATGGCATATTGCAAATAATTTTTATGTAGATTGTCTCAAAATGTGTTCAAATGAATGCAAAACAAGTCTTCAGATGGCTTACCTTATTGTTAATATCTTGATTAGATGGTTTGTTGTATGATTTTGAAGTATCTCTGTTTTATATTTAAAATGCAGAAATAATCTAGTAGTAAACTGTTATTGTTAACATTGTTTATAATGTTTTTGGCCATTTTTCTCTGTTTTGTACTTAAAATGCGAAATTAATCTGGTAGTGAATTGTTATTGTTAATGTTTTGGCCATTTTTATTAGTTGAGGATTGCATTTTGCCATAATATTCCAACTTCATTGTGCTGCAGTTGTCTCAAAAACTAATAAACTGAGATAACTCTGGTCGAAGCTAAATAACTTTTTTGTGGATGTATTTATCAGTGTTAGTTCATACTTGTGCTATTTTATATGGATGTTAAAGTGCAGTTATTCCTTAGTCTATAGGCTACTGTCTTTGTCTCTTTTTTCTCTCTTATAAGATACTCTATCATAATGAAAGGTGGCCCCAATGAATAAGTGCTTTATAATTGATGCTTTAATAGAGCTATGGGTCCTTTTACTAATATTTTTGTAGTGTGCAAATGATAATTTTAGTATGTATCACTATTATATTTTTGTTACAAGTATCATGTTGTTCATTCAACATAAGTGAGTATTGAACTGCTTATAGTATATTTTAGAAAAAAATTAAGATCTTATCAAAATTGTGCTGAAAGTTGCAATTACACCAGTAAAGCGTAACTCTGCTTGTAATAATCATATTAATTAATTAAGCAACAAATTGATCATAGAAAATTCCTAACATAAATCACCTCTTTGTTGGTTACGTTGGTCTCTGCAATTCATTCTAATTGCCCATGATTAGCACGTGGAATTAGAAATGAACTATATCTTTTAAAGCCAACTTTGTGAAGGCTTCTTGTGCCAGTTGCATGCTTGAGAATGGCAGAGGTCAAGTCTTTTAGAATAAAAATGTTTGTATTTATGTAATTGATTCCTTTTTGAAAAGGAAGTACATGAAGGGAAAGTAAATAACGTTTTCATTTATTTGGTAATTGATTATAGATTTTTTAAATAACATCATATTACTGATTGCTAACTTAACGTTAATCTGGAGAATTGGCAGTTTAGGCTATTTCGAGTTTTAAAATCAAATTTGTACTAGTATCTAGGTCAGAGAGCTAAAAATAATTGACAAACAAATAAATATCAGTTTTTATGATCATATCTATGGTGTCAAATAGAGGTATAGTCCTTCGAAAAAATTCGTTGTTTGTTTGAGACATAATTTTAGAATCACTGACTGAATTATGCAGGTGGACATCTAATGAAACCATCATACGCTCAAAGCAATATAGCAGACCTAACTTTAAAATTGCACCAGGGAAATGAGGCACACATGATTAACACATCATCATCTTTGCAGTCATTCATTCATGAGTTACCCATTGTAAATGGTAAGTTTAGAAAAGATAAAATCTTCGTTTTACCAGACTCATATTTTTGGCTGTAGTTGGAGTGGTCTATAGAGCTTTAAAATGGAGTAACTTTAGGATATCATCATTGTGTTCTATATTGTATTTAATCATTTACATATTTATTTAAAGTAGATAATGTTTTCTTTAAAAATTACCCATCTATCTTGATTGAAAATGGGGCTTATTTGTCATTGATAATGGTTTTTCTTTTCGTATTGAACTTTATAGGACCTTCACCAAACGTGGACAAGGTGATTTCTGCATTATTGCATGGTGACATTACAAGGAGTAGTGGTTTCTACGGAACTCCATCAATTTCTAAGAGGGCAAATTCTTCAACAATGAAGTCATACCAAACAAGCCATCAGCTAAAACGAAAGCGAGATAATGGTAAGCTTTTTCTTTGATGCTTCAATTTTTTCATCTTTGATTTTGATATTCATAGGCAAGACTATAAACATTGAATCTAATGTCAGTTGTGTTCATTTACATCCTCACTCAATCCTTTCTTAAGGGACTTGTACATTTTAGCATGCACATGTTTCTAGGCTAGGTAAGTAGTTATTATAGAAGAAATTAGTAATCTTGTTTGATTGCCTGCCAGATGATAAAGAAGAGGTCGTTCATGAAAAGCCGGCGATGGATATTTTTAGGCTGCGACAAATAAGGAAGCTTCGAGCCATGGCAGCCAATCAGAATGGAACTACTTCCCAAACTTCTTCTCGCAGTAGTTCTGCTCGTAGCTAAGAGCCTTCAACAAAATTATTTGACGTTGTAAATATAACATAAAAGCATATTGCATGTCATTTGTTGTCCAACAACCTTATGGAACAAGAGATTCATTTACGTCAGATTCTTGCCAATGGTACTATTGTATTAAAGTTGGAAATGTTGTAAATTCTAGTAATAATAAGAAATTCTTTTGTTATATTGTTCTACGATAAGTTGTTGTAGAGCAATACAATACATGAAAGTAAATATAATTAGATTGTGAAAATACACTATATACGAGCTTATATAGCAATTTTCTTTCATGTCACATGTATGCTGTGAGTTTTCTTTATTAGAGATAAGTGCATGATTTAATTGAACATTAAAATATAAAAGAAATAAATAGCATGATTTCATTGGTATAAAAGTTTAGGTCTTTTTAAGGAAATTAAATGAGAGTACAACGACTAGAAAATGTAACTGCAAAAATTGGAAGCATTCTAGACCCAAAAAGTATGTCAAGGAATGAAAAGAAGAATTTGTTGGAAAAGCTAGTAAAAAGGCGAGGTTTACTTGCCAAGTAGAAGCATCCTTGTGAATCAATCTTTTGACTAGCATGACCCCAAAAAGTATGTCAAGGAAGGGGACAAAAATTACTTAAAAAAACATTAAAACACTAATGATTGCTTGAAAAAAAAAGTGTAATTTCAAGCAAACTATCCATGAAGCTCAAAACAAAAAACAAAATCATTCTATACTTGGGTATAGAATGCCAAAACTATTATATACCTATGAAAATGAGCCAAAAATTAAATTGGGGAGTCATGAATGAAGGGAAGATGCTAGAATAAGTGGAGCTAGATTTTTAGGATTAAGCATAACATACATGAAATCTTGAAATTGCCAAAATGGGGCCTAATAAAGCATCTAATTATAGGTGCTAACATTTTAGGATGGTACATTTAGCCCCCATTTTAGTGGGATTATGAGACAACCTCATGCTCACGGTAAACTAGATCAATGCTTAAGAAATTTTTTATCAAGGTCAAGGAGACAAGGAAACACCAAGTCCCCAACTAACTTAGGCCCTCATCAAATCTAAAACCAAGATAAAAGAGGCAACATGAGAGAGAGAGAGAGAGAGAGAGAGAGAGAGAGAGAGAGAGAGATGACCAACTAGCCTAGTAAGTTTTGGCTTACTATTTATCATGTGAAACTACAAAAGATGACATTGAAGGTCTAGAAAATTATGAGATGATAGTCGACCCATGAAAATGATAGGTCTAATGGTCTAGAAAATTGTGTTATTCTAGTCAACCAATCCTTAAAATGTGCATAAAGGAGAGTCATCTAGCCCTAGCATATTCTATTATGTTAGTGCACTCTATCTGAAACACTTAAAGTAATCAGAATATTTGTAATAATGACGTCACATATGCCCCCCCTTAAGATGGAAAAATAGGAATATTTTGAAATCTTAAGGAAAAGAGGAACAAAGATAAAGCACCTTTAACAACAAGGAGATATCCCACTAGCAAAACCCAATCCAAGCCACAGAGGTCACAACTCCTATGAGCTCAAGGAAGGGACGAATGAAAAGAGATACCATGCAAAAAGTGTTAAGGGATCCTTTTGAAGGATGTTGAAAGGAAGAAGAAATATTGAATCAAATAACATCATTGAATGAAAGAGGGGAAAAAGAACAAGAATTCACATATTTCCCATTTCTAGGTAAATGAATTTTTAATGAAGGATGAAACACTTTTAGCCCCCAAGTGAGGAATTTATTCATTTAGACATACAATTTACAAACAAAGAAGAGGTTGTGATCAAGGATACACACCTCTTGCATAAGAGAGAATACTTAATAAAAAAAAAACAATTCTATGTAAGACAAGACATCACATGATAAACATATAGAACTAAACCATGGGGAAAATGGATCCTTAGAAAGGATGAGGAATTGAAAAACCCCTTCCCTCCCAAGTGTGGAGACAAAGATAAGGATGGGGACTACTATGTTACTCACAAAGTATGATCACACCTAAGATTGTACCACCATGAATGAAAATGACCCCCTGATGGAGAGGTTAACAGTGTCACATAGTGTGGAGAAACATAATAGGAACTTAAATGTCATTCAAAATAATCATGGTTGAAAACCAACTCATTGTTACATGTTATGTGAATGGTGTCATAATCAATGGGTTTATGAATTTGATAATGTAGATCCTGGCATTCATTATTAGAGTGGTTATAATATCGATAATACATGCAAAAAGGGAGATTCACAAGATTTTGTCTATGCTTCTTCTTTCTTTTAGGTCTAGTAATCAACTTACCACAAAGAAGGTTAGGCAAAATGATTTATTAGTCAAAATGATTTATTGGTTAAAGCTAGGCATAGAAGAAGTGTTAGACAATAAGGGAAGGTATGCAGACAAAGGAGAAGGTTGAAAATTGAGCTCATGAAGAGGCAAGTGTGAGGTAGGTTTCTCATGAGTCTCAACACTTTTTTGTATGCACCCTAAAGCATGTTGAAGATTATGAATTGAATTATTTTGAGAATTAGCTTGGACAAATGACACACTAGGACCTTTAAAGGGTCCCATGTTAAACTTAGGAACTTAGGGTGTTTGCATTGTTTATGCTCCTGATGGGTACCCATGCCCTATTCCATAGTTTCAATTTTGGCATAAGTAGGATGAGGCTATGAAACATTGTAGAATTTGGCTTTATAAAAACCAACTATACATTGCTTGAAAGTTTTTCATGTCATTTTTCCTCACTTTAGTAGCTATTAATATATATTTATAGTAATTGCCAACCTTAGCTATGAATTGTAGATTAATCTTGACTTCTCTTACATTAAACTTTCTCTGCTTGATTTTGATCTATTCATCTCACATACATGTCAAACTTTTAAATTTTAGTTGTCATCAACTTGTACTAAATTCTACAACTTTGATATGTTCATGAATCATTTATAGTTCTTATGCTTTCATATTTAGAATGGTTTTCTATTAAACATATTCTCCCAAACAACCACACATCCTCACATAGCACAGACCCATGTATTGTCAAGAATATGATCTCAACTTCACTCTGTACTAGTATCCTCATTTGTGATTCTCAAAAATTAAAAATGTAGACCCCATATTTTAGGTTGCATCTATTTTCTTGAATAGATCACTAGACTTCTTAAATTGATTCCAACAGATGACTCATGAATTCAAGAGATTTCTATTTAAGAATTCAAGCTTATAAGTTGCATGAGAATAAGAATTTGGAATGATATATTAATCTAATAGTAACTTACATATTTTACTATACTGTGAATGGATACACGATGCGAGGATGAAATTGTTAGGAACTTTTTAACATAGAAATATTTAAAATTGAAAAAGTCTTCTATGACATGTATCAATATTGTGTAAAATATTAATATTTTTTGCAAAGTCAAAAATTCAAAAAGTTCATTATTTTGTGAAATTGATCCTTTCTAAAGTGGATATTTTAGTAGTAATGTATTTGGAATTAACTAGCATGACATTGAAAGGAAATAAAAGAAACACATATCTTTAATAATTGGAAGTTAGAAGAACTAAAATTAAATCTTATAACTAAGTATTTATCATATAAGCTCTTGGGTAGATGATCACCTAGTTAGCAGTACAAGATAAAAGTGAATAATATAATTCAACATGCAATATACTCACATAACAAATTTCATTCTTAGCCCATGTAATGAATAGATTTTATAGTCAAACATGATGTATTAACTAATAATGCATTATTGAAATAGATGAAATATGGGGGACTGTATTAAGAATGTAATGATGTTGATTCTTGATGAGTTCTTTTTTATCAAACTAGGAAATAAAGTCTATCTTATGAAATGTTACATAGATATGCAAACCCTTGACATAATGAAATGAAATTGTATAGATCATACCTTTTGTATTAGGGCATGAATTAAAACCCTTTTGTTTAAATACAATAAATCATTATGGATATATCAAGAAGGGTTGTCATTATTTGGATTAATTCTTTAATATTATTTTGATGTATACCATGAGAAACTTTGGAGACATAAGCTTGTATGTTAATATAATAGTGAATAATATGGGCTTGGTTTAAATTGGTGTGTATGCCTAATTGTATTTTCTAATCCATATATAAACAACATTACAATGTTCATAATATTTCAATAATATGCAAACAAAATGATGATATGTGAGTTGGACATTGACTATCATTCATATTATTTAAACATAGTGATGACAAGTGATTTTTGAGGGGTAGTTATTTTTCCTTTAAAACAAATGAGGCCAAGGTGCACAACATGTTATTTTTCTTCTTCTTCTTCTTATTTTGACTATTGTATGTTATGGACAGGGGTCGAATATGGAATATAAAGGAATGATTGGTAATTGATTTTTTTTTCTTAAGCATGTATGCCATATCACTGGCAAAAATCTATGCTTTGGCCAAAGCGACGATTGCATACTTTGATACTATGTATTAGTATTTTTATTTCACTCCCTACCACATAATTGTGTAGATTCTACATTGTCATAGGTGAAATGTAGATAGGTCACAATGTTGCACCAACTTCCATTCGACTTGCCAGTTTCAATTTGTTAGGTTCCTTGAGCAAGGTTGGGCACTCAACCTTTCATGTTGCACACTGGGGGAGCTAAAGACTCCATTGGTGGGTGAAAAAATGCCTAGACCCCATTCCCATCTTGAGCATAACAGAAGAGTAATCTGAGGAGACAAAACGACTATAGTATCAATTTATCATTTATTTGATGTATTGATTGTTTGGTCACAATTTATGTATTATCTCTAATTTGAGAAAAACTCTGTAAATCACCTTTTATATACCATTACTTACTTTTGACTATGAAATCTTTAGTAAAATTAAGTTCTATATAAATTTATGATCCTTACACACAATCATATCTATAAGCCACTAAATAATAAATTTAAAACTTAAATATTTTTTTAAAAAGAGAAGACTAAATTGTAAATACAATCCAATCTACAAATTATGATCATAGGTATGACTAAGAATGAAAAGACAAAAACTTAACAAAAAACAAATGATCATGATCAAGAAGACAAAAAAAAAGGCTTAACAATTAGACTTATTCAATTTTACACCAATTAGTTTGGTATATTGACGACATCAACAAAAATAAAAATCTAAAAATAGAAAGTATACATTACATGTATGAAGTCATTAACTAGAATATGCCAACTTTCTTTAGAAACGTAGTCATCACTTAATTTAGTGGACTTCAAATTTAAGTAAAAACTCAATTATGTGACATATTTATAGTGGGGGAACGTGATATGGTTGAAAGCGGTGTTTTGACCTAAAACATTAAAATGCCCGCGTTCAACGTTTCATCGATATCTTAGACTCACGTTTAAAAGTATTTCATGATTCATAGTATTTAGTCATGAGAAATATGTGATAAACATCAATGTTGCAATTTGATAAAACGTCATTATTAGAGGCCCCGTCCATAAGATCAAGAGAACAATCAAAGTCATAATTTACTATGTGAAGATGATAATGAGAGAGATTACATAATTTGCTATGTTAAGATGATAATGACAGAAATTACTTTTTATGCCATTTGGATTGGAGTTTTCTTGTGTTGGTTATGGATTCAAAATGTAATGCCTTCGTAAATTAAAATATAGTTATCTAGGCTAATCTAATTAGATACATGCTATAATTATAATTAATTTTATTTAATAAATGAGATTGATAGTTGTAATAATTTAATAGTAAATATTAAATTAAAAAATAAATGTAAAAATATTAATAATGTTTGAGATAGACAATTTATAGTAATTTTATAATCTAGGTTGCTTAGAATAAAATTAAGAGCTTTCTATTCATGTTTCATTTGTGTAAGATTTATGTTTTTGTCTCGGTCAAACCTACACTTATAAATCACTTCTACATCCACAAATTTATCATTTGTCATGTAGATCTAATAGTTCAATGAATTCATTGGTATCTACTTTACTCTTTAAATTATTGGTATTTAGGAATATCTTTTGTTAGAGTAAAATGGGTGAATACTTTTGTATTTATTATACTTAAATTTAGGAGATGTGATTTTTATTATTAGGTCATGTATTGTTTTGTCCCATAGCTTAACACAATGATGCTTGTGATATTGCTATCATGATTCAATTTGTAGTTTTTTTTACTCAAATTCATTAACCCAAGTTTTTTTGGTTAACGAGTTTGACTAAAAAAAAAGTATATACTTGATTCTTGATAGAAATATCACAATTTGACTTGCTATGGAAAATATCTCCTACTTATCATAATGGCACTTGTCATGATCTAATTTAATTGTCACCTAAGACTTTCTTTATTTTTTAAAAAAAATTCTTTATCATAAAGATTGGTTTCCGTACATCCATTTATCCACTAGTTCAAAAATCTATTCGTGAGTTTATACATGAATAATTTATTGAAGATTACATAAGAGTCTCTGTGTGTGTGGGGAGGGGGGGGGGGGGCGGGGCGTGGTGGACATCACAATTATGTTTGGAGGCTAAAAACCTTAAGATCATATGTTCAAACACTTGAACATGAGCAATTCATTAAAAGGGAAAAAAAAAGAATTTAAGATTTTAAACTTTATAGTGAAAAAATCTATAAAATCATAGTAGAAAATGAAAAATATAATTTTTTGTGTTTTTGATGAGTTTTCTTGTTGGCAAAATGGTCAACACTCCCCTCGGGATTCGTGACATGGCTTAACTGCCTCATATGTCTTCTATAAGTCTAGTGGTTGTATCGGGCATTAACAGGTCGATCTTTTGGTGCAACGACAACCACTACTTGTAACAAGTGGTATCAGAGCTTGGTCACAGGTTTGAATCCCCTCGGATAACGGTGAGGGGGAGATTGATGGCATAATGGTCAACGCTCCCTTTGGGATTCGTGACAATATGGATTAACCGCCTCTATGTCTTCTATAAGTCTAGTGGTTGTATCAGGCATTAACAGGTTGATCTTTTGGTGCAACGACAACCACTACTTGTAACATTTCTTTGATTTAACAGTGTTCAATTGTTTTTAAAAAATAGTGACTAGAGGATTTAAATTTTTTGGCAAATCTATTGTTGATAGCCACCAACATGCCACCCACTTCCAAGGCTTCCTCTATCATTTTTTTTCCTCTAGTATCAGACCCTCCATTGACTACTAGCTCCAATCCAACCAATGATTGAGACTCCCATTAGTTGACAATTTCTCAAACAACATTCTTAATTACTCTAAAAAATTGCAAATAACCCTTTATCAACAAACCACCACTCCACCCTAACAACTATCTCTAGGCACTCAATGTTGGTTGAGAATTATTTATAATTTTAGTAAAACAAATCTAGAATTATACCAATGGTGAAAACTAATAAAAATAAAATAAAATATCAATAAATATTAGAAAATATAAATTTACCTTTAGATTCTCACTTCTATTTTGAAAGCTTATCTAATACATGCTTCAAAATACCAAAAAAATCAAATCTAATTTCACATTGATTTGGAAGTTATGATAGAAACAAAAATGTTGTACCAAATAGTGGCTTTGATATCACGTATTTTGGTATTTCATGGAAATAAATGTAAACATTAAAAATATTGTAGATAACTTCAAGAGGATGGACTCTAATAATTAGATAATAATATATGAATTCAATATTTGATGATATGGGAGATTTTTATTCTTTATTATAGGTAGGGACACGACCCTTCATCCTAATTAAGAGGGTTTAGTGTCTGGACTACTATAAATGTTAAGGTTAAGCATGTTAGACAAATAATTAACTTATTATTCTAAGAATGTTTAATATATGCTTAAGAAATATGATATTAGAACCATACAATCAGTTTTTCAATTAAAATGCATGTTATGTCTTCAATTAAACCATAAGATTATGTACAAGTAGGACCTCAATTATAAGCCACTATACTTTATTAAAAATCTGGACATAGTTTCTAATGAATTCTATGAATAATGAAAAATGCATAATATAGCCTCATGGTTTAACATGATAATATATGGTTATCTGGAAGAAGACATCGGTCATGTAGATAAGAAGACAATAGGCATGTAAACAAGAAATGCTATAGTAAAATAGGGAAAACTTTAATAGCATTTTCATACATGTAATAATATATAAAAAATTGTATCCTAGACAAATCTACAATATGAAAGCTAGAAAATCCATACATGTAGATGTTGGATTACAAAGGGGGGCGGGGGTAGGGGGGTGTGAATCAGTAATCCCTAATTCTAAATACCTAAAACATTTCTCTGATTAACTTGGTAACAAATCGGTAAAACATAATTCACTATTTACCGACAATAGTAAATAAACTTTAACAATCAGTAAATCATTCACACAAATCATGCATCACATGTAACACCAGTATTTAATGTGGAAACCCAGCTTTGGGAAAATCCACTACAGGAATTGTCACCCACTAAGAAAATACTCTTCTGAAGTACACTAGGTTAAGAGCCAATCTTGTTAAAGATTACAATACACACTATTAGGTGTGACCCATTCAAGGGATTTACCTCAGATCTATTAGGATCTTCACCCTGTTAGGAGTGGCTTGGTTAGAAGGCTTCAAACACTCTTTAGAATGTTAGGTCTTTTTCAAGGATTTTAGAATAAGATTGTTAAGTCCACTATGTTAAGAGATTTCTCTATTACAAATGCTAGTAAGAAATAGTAAATAAATTTACTTGTAGATTTTCAACTATCTTTTCTTGATGAGATATTTTTTACGCTCTTTAATTCTTCATTATCCATTGGCTTCAACACTTCTTCACATCCTACTTTCCCACTCAGAATCTCTTTGTTCCTTCTTCACTATATCAGTCAGTGACTCTTCAACGATTCAATTTGTTAGCCATTTTTTCATACAAATCCATCCTTTATATAGATAATTTTTGCCTCTTAATCGCCTCTAATATATTTTTCTTTGATCAATCTTAACCGTCCAATTCATTATACCTTGAATCTGGATCTCGGTAAAACATTTTCTTTTCACCTAGGAACTTGAACTTTCTTGAAACTTGTTCCTTCTTCTTTAACCGTTTAGATCTAAGTCGTAGATCTTCACCTTAAATTTTTCACTCCGTAGATCTCTTGTAACTAACTTTCCTTATCATCATGATCATCCAGCTCATCATAGCTAATCATTAAATGTCGATTTAATCCTTATTTAATATTTGTTCCTTGCTCGGTGTCTTCCATTTGTATTTTGGTTAACTTCACTCGGTGCCTAAACCTTTCTTTTCTACTCGGTGCGTTCGGTTCCTTTTCCTTTACCACTGTGAAATTACAATAAACTTTAGTTTTATATTATTATTTTTCTTGATTTTTGTATATGATAATCCTTATTCAGACCTGCTGTATCTAATTCATCTCAAATACAAAAATATTTATCAATATATATATGTCTTTGCACATAGAAGGAGACGTGACTCATAAATGAGTCACGTCCCTTCAATACCGATGCCCTTTCATAACAAATTACCTTTACCGATAATCGAATATTAAAGACTGCACTTTACATGTATTGTAACTACGATATATGTAAAGTGCAGTATCGTATGTTTTTGTATTATATAAGCCACGGGTAACATACTGCACGATATACATATTGTAAGATATGTATACCGTGCAGTATGTTATATGAATTAACAATCATATAACATATTGCATACGATATCCGATATATATATAACAGTCGGTATGGTGGCCGATATGCATAACAGTCGGTACTTGGTATAGCAGTCGATATTAATTGGTATGTATTATCGTATCAATAATACATATTAACAATATGTATTATTGATATGATAATATCATATCACATCAATAGTGCAGATCGATATATATATAAGGCTTAGTTATATTATTAAATATATATATATATATATATATATATATAAATATATATATAAGTATATTGATAATATTAGATATACATAAATGTGTAATATTATCAAGTATATATATATTAATATAGAATATTAATATAAAATTATCTAATCATAGCTATTCATTGTTAACACTCCCTCTTAGCTAGATAAGATAATTTTCACTTTATGTTAGCATCATATTTTCATTTGAAATGAGGAATCACCATTCATTGTGACACCTAGTTTCCATATCATAAAGATATGAGGAATCACCATGCATTGTGACACCTAGTTTCCATATCCTAAAGATATGAGGAATCACCATGCATTGTGACACCTAGTTTCCATATCCTAAAGATATGAGGAATCAACAACTGATACCTATTTCCATATCACAACGATATGAGGAATCAACAACTGATACCTATTTCCATATCACAACGATATGAGGAATCAACAACTGATACCTATTTCCATATCACAACGATATGAGGAATCAACAACTGATACCTATTTCCATATCACAACGATATGAGGAATCAACAACTGATACCTATTTTGTATCATAGTAATAGTGATACAAGGATATATTAAATATAACATTATATCATATTTTATATAACCTCATTATGGTATGTGCACTAACAGATAATCTGTTTACCATAACAACACCACATTACAAGATCGTCATCTCGTAATCAAATACAAGTGTTCATTATCTAAGAAGTCGTCACCTCTAGAAATGTCCACAGGATGGATGAGCCCATAAAATAACATTTATATATTATATATAAAATCATATTACAATCATACCAAGAGTTTTCCTAAAGTGATCAACTTTCACCTTTGGAAGAGCTTTGGTGAGAATATCAGCAGTTTGATTTCCTGTACAAACATATTCCAACTGGAGTACCTTTCTTTTTGCCATATCACGAACATAGTGATAAGGAATCTCAATGTGCTTTGATCTATCATGAAATACAGGATTTACTGATAACTTGATACAGCTTTGATTGTCACAGAAGATAGTAGTTGGTGGTAGAGTTTTACCAAATAGTCCACTGAGTAGTTTCCTAAGCCATACTGCTTCTTTAGCTGCCATTGAAGCTGCAATGTACTCTACCTCTGTAGAGCTTTGAGCTACTGAAGATTGTTTTCTACTGATCCAAGACACCATAGCTGATCCCAAGCTAAAACAACATCCTGAGGTACTTTTACGATCAATCACACTTCCAGCCCAATCTGAATCAGTGAACCCATGAAGGTTTAATTATGTCCTATCATACTTGAGTCCATAGTTTAATGTACCTTGGAGATATCTCAATACATGTGTAGCAGCAATAAAGTGAATTTCTTTGGGATCACACATGAACTGACTTAATGTGTTTACTGAGAAACAAATGTCAGGTCTGGTATTCCCTAAGAACATTAGAGATCCTATTAATTGTCTATATAAAGAGATATCTGCAGAAGGAGATTCTGATGTTGCTTCCTTTAGTTTATGAAAATTTATTTCCATGGGTGAAGACATGGGTCTACAATTCAACATGCCAAATCTCTTCAAGATATCAAGGGTATATTTGCCTTGATTCAAAATAATACAGTCTGATTTCTGCCAAACTTCTAGACCAAGAAAGTAGTGTAGAAGACCTAAGTCCTTCATATCAAATTCTTTGGCTAAGTCTTTCTTACATTGTTGAATCAAATAGTCTTCCCCTGTAATCAGTAAATCATCAACATATAATATGATTATCAACATATCACCTTTGTTTACCTTGAAGTATAGATTTGGATCAGCATCATTTTTGGAAAATCCTAACTTTGTTAGATAGCTGTCTATTCTAGCATACCAAGCTCTGGGGGCTTGTTTAAGTCCATATAATGCTTTCTTCAACTTACATACATGTGTTTTAGGATCATGAATCTCAAATCCTTCAGGTTGTTCTAAGTATACCTCTTCTTCAATACTTCCATTTAAGAAGGCTGTTTTAACATCCATTTGATGAACTTTCCAACCTTTGGCAGCTGCAATGGCTAGAACTGTTCTAATAGATGTGTAACGTGCAACAGGAGCAAATGTTTCTTCATAGTCAATCCCTTCCTTTTGAGAGAAGCCTCTTGCTACAAATCTTGCTTTGTACTTTTCAATGCTACCATCAGCTGCATGTTTGATTTTGAATAACCATTTAGATGATACCACAGATTTTGATTTTGGTCTTGGTACAATATCCCACACATCATTCTTTATGATAGATTGATATTCTTCTATCATTGCATCCTTCCATACTTGTTGTTGAATTGCATCAGATACATTTGTAGGTTCTAAGTTAGAGAGTTCACTCATGAGTGCTGCATAGCTGGATAATATGGAAGGCCTTTTTCTTTCTCTGACTGTTCCTGGAGGAGCACCAAGAGTCTTTCCTTCTTCTATGAGTTTAGTGGCCCAAAGTGGTCTCTTCTTAGGATTTTCTAGTGTGGATAGATTTTCATCATTTTCTTCTTCCTCAGAGTCCTCCTTTTGAGTTTCCTGTGAAGTGTTTTCTTTTGATGGAACAAAAGTCTCTTGCTCTTGTGAATTTATACTTTTAGAGCAAGCTGTATCTTCCTCAAATATTACATCTCTACTTAATTCAACAAGGTTCTGCCTAGGTATATAAATACGATATGCTTTTGAGGTTTCACTATATCCTACAAAGATACCTTTCTTCCCAGACGGTTCTAACTTTGTTCTCTTTTCCTTAGGAACATGAATGTAGACTGGACATCCAAATATTCGAAGATTACTTATATCAGGCTTTGTCCCTGTGAATGCTTCTTCAGGAGTTTTATTTTCAATGTGTGAGTGTGGACATCTATTTTGTATGTATACGGCTGTATTTGATGCTTCTGCCCAAAGAGAGGTATCAAGGTTTTGATCAAGAAGCATTGCTTTGGTGGCCTCAATAATAGTTCTATTCTTTCTTTCAGCTACCCCATTTTGTTGTGGATTATAAGGTACGATGTACTCCCTCTTAATCCCAGCCTCTTTACAAAATTGTTTGAATATTTCAGATGTGTATTCTTTTCCATTGTCTGTTCTCAAAATTTTAATTTTCTTTCCAGATAGATTTTCAGTAATAGATTTGAAGTCTTTAAACTTACTTAGTACTCCCTCAGATTCTTTGTACTTAAGGAAGTAAATCCAGGTCTTTCGTGAGAAGTCATCAACAAAGATTATATAGTATTTGCAGCCTCCTATTGAAGAAACAGACATGGGTCCACATAAATCTGAATGTATCAATTCTAAAACCTCATTAGTTCTGCTTACACTAATTTGAAATGTTCCTTTTGTGTTTTTGCCTAGTGCACACCCTTTACATGCACCAGAATGATATTGTTTAAGTTTTGGTAATCCATTAACCAAATTTTCCATAGAAGATAAAGTTTTATAATTTAAATGTCCTAATCTTCTATGCCATACTTCATTTAAATTTGAAATGTCATTTACTAAGACTTGATTTATATCAGTATTTAATTCATATAAGCACCCTTGTCTTCTTCCTATGGTATTAGCTTGTTTGAAGGTTAAACCTTTAGGCCATGCTTTTACTTTGCCATCCATGAAAGTTACTCTATACCCATTATCTTCAAGTGCCGATATGGATAAAAGGTTTCTCTTGATTCCTGGGACAAATAGGACTCCTGTGAGTTGAATTGAGATACCGGTCTTTAGTTTGATTATGCATGTCCCAATGCCTCTTACTGGATAAGAGGAGTCATCTCCAATGGTTACCTCTTCATCCGATTCTTCTGACATGGTTTCTAGTAGTTCTTTGAACCCTGTAATGTGACGTGAGGAACCGCTATCAATAACCCAAATGTTCTTGTTTGGAACTTGATTTGAGAGTGCAGAGTAGAGTACAAATTGCTCCTTCTTGATTTCTTCATTGGGCTTCTTCTTGGATTTGGTAAAAGAGGCTTGATGATTCTTGTAAGGACAATTTGTTACAACATGTCCGGGTTTGTCACACCTAAAGCATTTAACATGAGATAGGTCTCTTTTGGGATACTCCGTATTGAATTTCTTCTTTTTGAAATGTTTGAATTTCTTCTTCTTGTGAGTATTTACATTTAGTGCATGATTTTCTTCATCATTGATCTTTTTCTTTAATCCTCTTTTATCTAACCTTGATTCTTCTTGAAGACAATCTGTTCTTAATCGATCAAATTTTGGAAACTTGGATCTAGCACTTATACCAGCAACAAAGGTTTCCCAAGATTCAGGTAGTCCATCTAGAGCAATTAAGGCTAGTTCCTTTCCATCAATTTCATGGCCTAGTAGTGAAAGTTGATCTCTTAATGCTGATACCCTTAGAAAGTATGCATTTATTTTCTCATTCTTATTCATACTAATCTGGTTCATTTCTCTTTTCAAAGCTAGTTTCTTGCTAGCATTATTTATTTCATATGTTTTCTCCAATGCCTTGTACATCTCATATGCCTTATCATATTTGGATAGGATTGGTACAATATGATCTCTGACCCCATCGATAATTATCTTCATGGCTTTGTCATTCCCTTCATTCCAATTTGATAGATCGGGTTCCGCTTCTGGCTTAACCTTGTCTGGTTTAATAAAAGTTTCAACTTTATTCTCTTTTAGCAGCATTATGATTCTTATCTTCCATGATTGGAAGTTATCAGCCCCTGCAAGTCTGTCCTCAAATCTGATCATGTTTTCCATTTTATAATATCTTAAGTTTATTAAATTTCTTTAAATTTTAGAACCTTAGCTCTGATACCATGTGAAATTACAATAAACTTTAGTTTTATATTATTATTTTTCTTGATTTTTGTATATGATAATCCTTATTCAGACCTGCTGTATATAATTCATCTCAAATACAAAAATATTTATCAATATATATATGTCTTTGCACATAGAAGGAGACGTGACTCATAAATGAGTCACGTCCCTTCAATACCGATGCCCTTTCATAACAAATTACCTTTACCGATAATCGAATATTAAAGACTGCACTTTACATGTATTGTAACTACGATATATGTAAAGTGCAGTATCGTATGTTTTTGTATTATATAAGCCACGGGTAACATACTGCACGATATACATATTGTAAGATATGTATACCGTGCAGTATGTTATATGAATTAACAATCATATAACATATTGCATACGATATCCGATATATATATATATAACAGTCGGTATGGTGGCCGATATGCATAACAGTCGGTACTTGGTATAGCAGTCGATATTAATTGGTATGTATTATCGTATCAATAATACATATTAACAATATGTATTATTGATATGATAATATCATATCACATCAATAGTGCAGATCGATATATATATAAGGCTTAGTTATATTATTATATATATATATATATATATATATATAAGTATATTGATAATATTAGATATACATAAATATGTAATATTATCAAGTATATATATATTAATATAGAATATTAATATAAAATTATCTAATCATAGCTATTCATTGTTAACAACCACATTACTTCCTTTTTACCTTTTACCTTTACCGAGTAATATTTCCTGCTCGGTAGCCAAAAACTATTTTTCTTATTGACTTGACAAATCTTCATCACCATGCTTTACAGACTTAACATAATCATATGTTAGGTAGAAAACAATTATATCAACATAATCTAACCTGTATCAGTTGCCCATTTAAGTTCTTCAACTTCACAACATCTCATTTCTTCTTCTTCTTAACTCATTCAACCTATATTATTCCTGAATGATATGGCAACATAATATAAACCAGAAATCAATTGCTTGACATCAATGACAAGGAAATAACTGATCTAACCTTTCTACTATTGTGTATTCCTACAATATTGGTCGGTCTTCATCATCATTGCCATCAGATAATCAATCTTCATCATTACTATCAATTATGTTAACAATCTCCCTCTTTGGCATTGATGGCAACACTAACAAGCTTTGGTGTTCAATTTATGATTGCACACTTCACTATCATTCTTGTACTCCCTCTGAGCTTTAGCTTTTCCTTTGTTGTACTTGATCTTATTTTGTAGTCTTTCTCCCTCTATCTCTATCGGTAGTAGTCTTCTTTACTTGTCCCTCTTTGACAATTTATTTTTCTCATCTTCCTTTGCAATATTCTTCCTCTCTAATCAACTGATTTGTTTATCATCTATATCATTTCCCTACATCAATGATGATAGGTGAGTTGGACATTGACTACCATTGATATTATTTAAACATAGTGATGACAAGTGATTTTTGAGGGGTAGTTATTTTTCCTTAAAAACAAATGAGGCCAAGGTGTGCAACGTGTTATTTTTCTTCTTTTGCTTCTTATTTTGACTATTGTATGTTATGGACGGGCACCAAATATGGAATATCAAGAAAGGATAGGTAATTGATATTTTTTCTTATGCATATATGTCATATCACTGGCAAAAATCTATGCTTTGGCCAAAGCGATGATTGCATACTTTGATACTATGTATTTGCATTTTTATTTCACTCCTACCACATCATTGTGTAGATGCTAAATTGTCATAGGTGAAATGTAGATAGGTCACAATGTTGCACCAACTTCCATTTGTCTTGCCAGTTTCGATTTGTTAGGTTCCTTGAGCAAGGATGGGAGCTCAACCTTTCATGTTGCACACTAAGGGAGCTAAAGACTCCATTAGTGGGCGGAAAAAGTGCCTAGACCCCATTCCCATCTCGAGCATAATAGAAGAGCAATCTAAAGAGACAAAATGATTATAGTATCAATTTATCATTTATTTGATGTATTGATTGTTTGGTCACAATTTAAGTATTATCTCTATTTTGAAAAAAAATCTGTAAATCACCTTTGATATACCATTACTTACTTTTGACTATGAAATCTTAAGTTAATTTTAAAAATTTAATTCTATGTAAATTTATAATACTTACACACAATCATATCTATAAACAGCTAAGTAATAAATTTAAAACTTATTTTAAAAAAAAAAGAGACTAAATTGTAAATACAATCCTATCTACAAATTATGATCAAAGAATCAAAAGACAAAAACTTAACAAATAAACAAATGAGATGAAGAAGGCAAAAAGCTTGACAATTAGAGTTGTCAATTTTACACCAATTAGTTTGGTATATTGACGATATCCACAAAAACAAAAATCTAAAAATAGAAAGTATACATTACATGTATGAAGTCATTAACTCTAACAAGAGATGCAAAGTGTCAAAGTTCTTGCCAATAGTATTATGAATATAGAGTTAGGATTAGGTGGATGAAGAAAAATGGAATAAAGTAAGAAAGAGACACAGGGCTAGTAATGGATGGAAAAGATAGAAAACTATGTTTAAAGACATTGAGGGAAGAAAGGTAGAAAAAGAGAAATAGAAACATTATATTTGGCAATGCAACGCTTACCCTTTGTGACCATTGATAAAATAATCACAATTTACTCTGCTATGATTGACAATCTCTAAAAGTAATCCTTGGATGTTGAACATGTGTACGTTTAAGCATTGTAACTCATACAAACCAATTGGTATATTCAATAAAAACCATTTCGGAATAAGTCTAGCGTTGGAATATATCTTCAGAATATATTAAGGATAATAAAATAGATTATATGTATAAATAGATTATATGTATCATCAAAGAAAATTATTTTATGTATTTAGACATTATTTAAACATAGAATTAAATCGTAATAGTAGGAAAAAAGCATCTTCAATCAAAGATATTCACTAATGCTACTTTCAAACATGGCAAGTAATGTGGTAAAAAATTAAGAGACATTTGAAATCTAAGCACAAAATTGGGGTGACAACTAATAGATCCTCTCGTCAAGGTATTAACATTACTATTATTTAATTTAAAATATGTATATAATAATTTTTTTAGTAAATGTTATCATTGTAACTATATATTTTCATATTTTTAATAATAATAATAGACTATATGTTTATGAAATATATATATTAACTACAATAATAATATTGACTTAAAAAATTACTGTGTTTGTAAAAGTTAAATAATACTAATGTAAAACTCTTTAGTTAGATGAGAGGATTAATCAAATATATAATTTAAAAATAATTATATTCATTAACAACTTGTTATATTATTTAATATTTTATTAGAACACACTTAACCATGAAGTCTCCTCCAAGATTAAGAACTTAGTTTGCTACCCTACTTACAAAATTATTAACAAAATATTTTCATTTTATAAGTATAATAAAAAATTTAAATTTAAAAGTGTTATTAAATTTTTAATATAATATATAATTAAGTTATTTTATGATGTATAGAATATTAAAAATTATTAATATTATTATTTAACTTTTGAAAATAAATGTAATTAGATTTTTAAATATAAATATTTATATTTTATTCAATAGACATTAAAAAAATTTAAAATTAGAAATATATAATTTGTATTCTTAAATATACTGAATTAAAAAATAATATTATTGATGAAAAAATACATAGAATTTTGAAACTTTGACATTAACTAAGAATTATTATTAATTTAAATTAATCATAATTTATATGTATACATTAAATAACTCCTCATAATTGAATTTAAATATATGGTGATACTAAATCTCTTTGAGAATATTAATGTTGAAAATGAACAATATCGTATCTAAATCAATACAAATTAAATTATATATATAAGACTTGGACTTGTGATCATAGACTTGTGCCTTCATGTAAAAAGTATTTCATAAAAAATATATCTATAAAAAAATACATTATTTACATTTGTATTTTTAGAAGTTAAATAATATCATTATTAAAAATTTTACACTATATTTCTTAAAAATCATGTTATAATATAAAAAATTATTAAAATAATAAATTTTAAAAAAACAAAATATCTAAATATTTTTTTAAAATTTAAATACTCTTAATATATTCTATTCATTATTTTACTAATATAACTTTTAAATATAGTAAAAAATAATAAATAAATAGTTTCATAAAATAAAAATAAATTATTTTTCAAACTAAAAAATAACAATATTCCTATTCCCCTTATAGAATTAGCACTAAGTATACAAAATTTAAAATTAAAAAATTCTACTAAATTTTCTTTCATTAATTTAAAATTGTATTGTATTCATTTTGCATGTTTCATAAGCGTTGAGGTACAATGAATGCGGACAAAATGGCATTAGTACCACAACCCGTCAGCCTGGTGCAATGGTACGAAAAGTCAAGAGCACAGGCCAGCGCAGGGCTTAACTATGGTATGGGCATCCAATAATAGATGGTCATATTTATATGTTCAGTACACTTCGTACAAATGACAATGACAGGCTTTTAATTGTAGGTAAAATATTTGTATTTTCTGTAAAATAAGATTTATATAATCATATTAAATAAAAAATAAATATGAACTATAGAAGTTGCATTTAATTTTTTTTAATTCCATAGCATGATTGGTTAATTTAATTGTAAAATTAGACTGAATGAAAGCAATAGTATCCTGCCTTTGGCAGAAACTAATAATATGCCAACTTTCTTTAGAAACGTAATTGTCACTTAATTTAGTGGACTTTAAATTTAAGTATGATGATTAGTAATTGTGTTTTTATTGAAACTCAATTATGTGACATATTTATAGTGGGGGAACGTGATATGGTTGAAAACGGTGTTTTTGACGTAAAACATTAAAATACTCGCGGTCAACGTTTCATCAATATCTTAGACCCGCGTTTAAAAGTATTTCATGATTCATAGTATTTAGTCATGAGAAATATGTGATAAACATCAATGTTGCAATTTGATAAAACGTCATTATTAGAGGCCCCGTCCATAAGATCAAGAGAACAATCAAAGTCATAATTTACTATGTTAAGGTGATATGGATTTGGAAAGTCATAATTTACTATGTGAAGATGATAATGACAGAGATTACATAATTTGCTATGTTAAGATGATAATGATAGAGATTACTTTTTATGCCATTTGGATTGGAGTTTTATTGTGTTGGTTATGGATTCAAAATGTAATGCCTTGTAAATTAAAATATAGTTATCTAGGCTAATCTAATTAGATACATGCTATAATTATAATTAATTTTATTTAATAAATGAGATTGATAGTTGCAATAATTTAAGAGTAAATATTAATAATGTTCGAGATAGACAATTTATAGTATTTTTATAATCTAGGTTGTTTTAGAATAAAACTAGGAGCTTTCTATTCATGTTACATTTTTGTGAGAACAATGTTTTTGTCTAGGTCAAACCTACACTCATAAATCACTTCTACATCTACAAATTTATCATTTGTCATGTAGATCTAATAGTTCAATGAATTCATTGGTATCTACTTTACTCTCTACATTATTGGTATTTAGGAATATTTTTTGTTAGAGTAAAATGGGTGAATACCTCTTTATTTATTATACTTAAATTTAGGAGATGTGATTTTTATTATTAGGTCATGTACTGTTTTGTCCCATAGCTTAAAAAAATGATGCTTGTGATATTGCTATCATGATTCAACTTGTAGTTTTTTTTAGTCAAATTCATTAACCCAAGTTTTTTTGGGTCAACAAGTTTGACTAAAAAAAAGTATATACTTGATTCTTGATAGAAATATCACAATTTGACTTACTATGGAAAATATCTCCTACTTATCATAATGGCACTTGTCATGATCTAATTTAATTGTCACCTAAGATTTCATTTATTTATTTTTTAATTTCTTTATCATAAAGATTGGTTTCTGTACATCCATTTATCCACTAGTTCAAAAATATATTTGTGGATTTATACATGAATAATTTATTGAAGATTACATAAGAGTTTGTGTGTGTGTGGGGGGGGGGGGGGGGGGGGGCGGGTGGACAACATAATTATGTTTGGAGGCTAAAAACATTAAGATCATATGTTCAAACACTTGAACATGAGTAATTCATTAAAAGGGAAAAAAAAAGAATTTAAGATTTTAAACTTTATAGTGAAAAAATCTATAAAATCATAGTAGAAAATGAAAAATAAAAAATTTTGTATTTTTTGATGAGTTTTCTTGTTGGCAAAATGGTCAGCGCTCCCCTCAGGATTCGTGACATGGCTTAACCGCCTCATGTGTCTTCTATAAGTCTAGTGGTTGTATCGGGTATTAATAGGTCGATCTTTTGGTGCAACAACAACCACTACTTGTAACAAATAGTATCAGAGCTTGGTCACAAGTTTGAATCACCTCGGGTAATGCTGAGGGAGAGATTGACGGAAAAATGGTCAGTGCTCCCCTTGGGATTCGTGACAATATGGATTAACCACCTCTATGTCTTCTATAAGTCTAGTGGTTGTATCGGGCATTAATAGGTTGATCTTTTGGTGCAACGACAACCACTACTTGTAACATTTCTTTGATTTAACAGTAGTCAATTTTTTAAAAAAAATAGTGACTAGGGGATTTAATTTTTTTGGCAAATCTATTGTTGATAGCCCCCAACATGCCACCCACTTCCAAGGCTTCCTCTATCATTATTTCTCCTCTAGTATCAGACCCTCCATTGACTACTTGCTCCAATCCAACCAATGATCGAGACTCCCATTAGTTGACAATTTCTCAAACAACATTCTTAATTACTCTAAAAAATTGCAAATAACCCTTTATCAACAAACCACCACTCCACCCTAACAACTATCTCTAGGCACTCAATGTTGGTTGAGAATTATTTATAGTTTTAGTAAAAAAAATCTAGAATTATACCAATGGTGAAAATTAATAAAAATAAAATAAAATATCAATAAATATTAGAAAATATAAATTTACCTTCAGATTCTCACTTCTATTTTGAAAGCTTATCTAATACATGCTTCAAAAAACCAAAAAAATCAAACCTAATTTCACATTGATTTGGAAGTTATCACAGAAACAAAAATGTTGTACCAAATAGTGGCTTTGATATCATGTATTTTGGTATTTCATGGAAATAAATGTAAACATTAAAAATATTATAGATAACTTCAAGAGGATGGACTCTAATAATTAGATAATAATATATGAATTCAATATTTGATGATATGGGAGAGTTTTATTCCTTATTATAGGTAGTGAAACGACCCTTCATCCTAATTAAGAGGGTTTAGTGCCTTGACTACTATAAACGTTAATGTTAAGCATGTTAGATAAATAATTAACTTATTATTGTAAGAATAATTAATATATGCTTAAGAAATATGATATTAGAACCATAACGTTATTTTTTCAATTAAAATGCATGTTATGTCTTCAATTAAACCATAAGATTATGTACAAGTAGGACCTTAATTATAATCCACTATACTTTATTAAAAATCTAGACATAGTTTCTAATGAATTCTATGAATAATGAAAAATGCATAATATAGCCTCATGGTTTAACATGATAATATATGGTTATTCGAAAGAAGACATCGGTCATGTAGATAAGAAGACAATAGGCATGTAGACAATAAATGCTATAGTAAAATAGGGGAAACTTTAATAGCATTTTCATACATGTAATAATATAAAAAAAAATTGTATCCTAGACAAATCTACAATATGATAGCTGGAAAATCCATACACGAAGATGTTGGATTACGGAGAGGAGGGGGGGCGGGGTGAATCAGTAATCCCTGATTATAAATACTTAAAAACATTTCTCTGATTAACTCGGTAACAAATTGATAAAACATAATTCACTATTTACCAATAATGGTAAATAAACTTTAACAATCAATAAATCATTCACACAAATCATGCATCACATGTAACACCAGTATTTAATGTGGAAACCTAGCTTTGGGAAAATCCACTGCAGGAATTGTCACCCACTAAGAAAATACTCTTCTGAAGTACACTAGGTTAAGAGCCAATCTTGTTAAATATTACAATACACACTATTAGGTGTGACCTAGTCAAGGGATTTACCTCAGATCTATTAGGATCTTCACCCTATTAGGAGTGGTCTGGTTAGAAGGCTTCAAACACTCTTTAGAATGTTAGGTCTTTTTCAAGGATTTTAGAATAAGATTGTTAAGTCCACTCTGTTAAGAGATTTCTCTATCATCGTAGCTAATCATTAAATGTCGATTTAATCCTTATTTAATATTTGTTCCTTTCTCGGTGTCTTCCATTTGTATTTCGATTAACTTCACTCGGTGCCTAAACCTTTATTTTCTAGTCGGTGCCTTCGGTTCCTTTTCCTTTACCACATTACTTCCTTTTTACCTTTTACCTTTACTGAGTAACATTTCTTGCTCAGTAGCCAGAAACTATTTTTCTTACCGACTTGACAAATCTTCATCACCATGCTTTACAAACTTAACACAATCATATGTTAGGTAGAAAATAATTATATCAACATAATCTGATCATTTTCTAATTTGTATCAGTTGCCCATTTAAGTTCTTCAACTTCACAACATCTCATTTCTTCTTCTTCTTAACTCATTCAACCTATATTATTACCGAATGATATGGAAACATAATATAAACCAGAAATCAATTGTTTGACATCAATGACAAGAAAATAATTGATCTAACCTTTCTACTATCATGTATTCCTATAATCTTGATCGGTCTTCATCATCATCGCCATCAGATAATCAATCTTCATCATTACTATCAATGATGTTAACAATCTCCCTCTTTGGCATTGATGGCAACACTAACAATCTTTGGTGTTCAATTCATGATTGCATACTTCACTGTCATTCTTGTACTCCCTCTGAGATTTAGCTTTTCCTTTGTTGTACTTGATCTTCTTTTGTAGTCTTTCTCCCTCTATCTCTATCAGTAGTAGTCTTCTTTACTGTCCCTCTTTGACAATTTATTTTTCTCATCTTCCTTTGCAATATTCTTCCTCTCTGATCAATTGATTTGTTTATCATCAATCACATTCATCTATATCATTTCCCTACATCAATGTCATTCATCTTCCTATTTGACAACAATGCCAAAGACATACAAACTCAAATCATAGCTGAAATTTATTGATCTCTCATTGCAGTCATAAACTTCTTTTTCACAACTTTAGGCTTCACCTAAAGAGTGAACACTAGCATCAAATCACAAGATAGATATTCTATTGAGTACTTGAATTGATGCAGCATGCATCATGCCTTAGTGAACATTGGATAGGGGAAGAACCCCTAACTTACCTTGGAGATACTCAAAAGCATTCTTCGGTAGTGGTTTTGTAAATATATCAGCTATATGTTCTTTAGAATTCACATACTCCAATGTCACATGCTTATCTTATAATTTCTCTCTCAAGTAGTGATACTTAATAGATATATGCTTTGTTTTTTAATGCATCACCAAAATCTTTGATATATTAATAGTTCTTATATTATCACAATAAATTGTAACTGGATCAGTAATCTCTTCTTGCATACCTTCAAGTAATTGTTTGATCCATACAATGTTAGAAAAATTCATAGTTGCAGCAACATACTTAACTTTAGCAGTAGATTGTGAAATACAACTTTGTTTCTTGCTTAACCATGTCACTAGTCTTTCTCCTAAAAAGAAAGCTCTGCCACTTATGCTTTTTTTTCATCAATATTTCGAGCCTAGTCAGTATTAGGTTACACCTTGAGATCAAAATTTGGACTCCTTTTTTGTATAATACACTAAAATCTTCAGTCCCTTTCAGATATCTAAATATCCTTTTCATTGCAAACATATGTGTCTCCTTTGGGTTTGCAGAAAACCTTACAACTATACCAACTGAATGTGCAATATCTTGTCAGTTGTGGATAACATATTGTAGTTTACCAATCATAGATTGGTAAAGTGTCTCATTCACTTCCTTAGTGTTATGGGTAAGTGCACAAAGATGGGGGACCAAAAAGGGGGTATAAGATGCCACCTTTTTTTTTTTCTAAAATCAGCAAATTGTGAACTTCAATGAAAAATTGAAGATAGTTAGACTCAAAATTTTAAGATGCAACAAGAACAAGAGTTGTAATACTCTAAATCTAGTTTCTAAACTACTAATTTTTTTTTTAAATGGTGCAGATTAAGGCCCTCAAAAAGGGGAGCACAAAAAGTAGTCCTATTTTTTGTGAAAAAACATAACATAGAGTCTGGTGTGCTCCCCCTAAAATGTTAACTTTTTTTTGAATTTTTTTAATCGCTCCAGTGAGAAGTTAGCTAACACCACATAGTTTATCCTAGATTTTTCTGCTAATTTTTTCATGAATCTATAATTTTTTATGAATTTCCAAAGTACACACATCCTGAAAACGTGAAATTTCTATGTGCTCCCCCTAGAAATCATTGAAAACTAATCAAAAATCAAATTTAATTTTTTTAAAGTGTGTATAATGGAGTCTAGTTTCTAAAAAAGTAACGTTTTTCAAAATTCGACAAGGAAAAATCTATGTCCAAATACTAGACACGTTGGTTTTTGACAAAAAATAGACATACATACAAAAGAAATTAGAGATGAAAAGCTTAACATAATTAGAATTCAAAATAAAATATATGGTTAGATAGCTAACAGATGGATCTACAATATCACATCGTCTGATTTTGATGTTATTGAACCACAAGTAAACCTGACGAGGAGCACACAAGAAAAGATGTGAATTTTTTGTATGTCTGCAAGAAAACACGTCTCAGGCTTATTTGAATCCTCTAAGCCTTTGGGTTGGATCTCCAAAGAAAATCCAAGCCTTAGGCTTGGTGCATTCCAATGCATTACAAAGCATGCTAGCGCTATTCAAATTTATGACTCGAAGTGTACACACTATTCAAATTTATGACTTGAATAGCGTGCACATACTATTCAAATTTATGACTTGAATAATGCGCATGCGCTATAGCACAGACACCCTATAGTGTGTACGCGCTATCTAATATCCAAAAAAGGATTGAGTGAGAGAAAGAGTGAGAGAAATATTGAGAAGGTGAGAAGGAGAGAGAGAGAGAGAGAGAGAGGGTGAGAAGGTGAGAAAGAGAAGGGGGAGAGAGAGCGGGTCTCTCTCTCTCTCACACACTCATCACCCTCTCTCTCTCTCTCTCTTATCTCCTCTCTCTCTCTCTCTCCCCCTTATCTCCTCCCCTCTCTCCCTCTCATCACCCTCTCTCTCCCCATTATCTCCTCTCTCTCTCCCCCTTATCACCCTCTCTCTCCCCATTATATTCTATCTCTCTGTCTCTATCTCTCTTTATCTCTCTCTCTATGTCTCTGTCTCTCTGTCTCTCTCTGTCTCTCTCTGCCTCTCTCTGTCTCTATCTCTCTCTGTCTCTCTATCTTTGTCTCTGTCTCTGTCTCTCATACACACACATATGCTCTCTTCCACTGTCCTACCCTCTATATTTTCCCTTATTACCCTCTTTCCGCCCTCTCTCTCTCACTCACACACACACATGCTCTCTCCCACCTTCCTACTTTCTATATTCCCCTTCTTACCCTATCTCTCTCTCTCATACACACACATACGCTCTCTCCCACCTTCCTACCCTCTCTCTCTCTCTCTCTCTCTCTCTCTCTCTCTCTCACACACACACACACACACACACACATCTCCTATCTCTCTTATCACCCTCTCTCTCTCATCACCCTCTCTCTCCCCATTATCTCATCTCTCGCTCCCCCTTATCACCTTCTCTCTCCCCATTATATTTTGTCTCTCTGTCTCTTTCTATCTCTCTCTCTCTCTCATACAAACACACATACGCTCTCTCCCACTATCCTACCCTCTATATTTTCCCTTATTACCCTCTTTCCCCCCCTCTCTCTCACTCACACACACACATGCTCTCTCCTACCTTCCTACTTTCTATATTCCCCTTCTTACCCTCTCTCTCTCTCTCATACACACACATACGCTCTCTCCCACCTTCCTACCCTCTATATTTTCCCGTATTACCCTCTACCACCCCTCCTCTCTCTCTCTCTCTCTCTCACACACACACACACACACATATCCTCTCTCCCACCTTCCTACCCTCTATATTCACATTGTTACCCTCTCTCTCTCTCTCACACACACACACAAATATCCTCTCTCCCACCTTCCTACCCTCTATATTCACATTCTTACCCTCTCTCTCTGATGAAGGGTCCTCCCCTTAATACCACAAACACATAACAGAAATAAAGAAACAACAACAATTTGCAAGAACAGAAAATGGGCTTCTTATTATCTCCACAAGTGTGGAATTAAAAATTTCAGAATTACAATATGCAAAGCCACATGGGTATTTCCCTTACAATATTCTATAGGACAAAGCCTCGAATCATTAACTAGATCTACCCAGAACTACTCCAAACTACCTAAGACAACACTACGTGCCTTCCTTATAAAGGCAATTTCCACTACTTGAGAAGGTTCCAAAAATTTAGCCCATAGGACTGACCAAACTTAGAATTATTTTATTTTACAATTTATTACATCAAAGTCAGCTCAAAATAACTACTGAAACCAAAACATAAATTTTGAACGAAAATCATTTTCTGCCATTTCAGGTGACCCAACTTCTGAAGACCATAAGTCATCGCCAGTTGACCTCATTGAATATTTTGACCCCATTCTGGAAAGGCCACAAAACATTCTACAGGCTTGACTCGCGCAAGTACTTGTCACCCAAATTTTTGACCTCATCCGAGGCCTCTAAAGCCTTCAAAACTGAGTTCAAAGTTTCTGCACCCTGCTGCCAAAACCAAAAATCTTCAATATCTACAAAGCTAGACTTGATTTGTTAATGAAACTTTACTGGCAGGCTGATACGACTGAGATGAACCTCCACATGTGAAATCAAAACATTCCGCGATCGTATGACCAACTTACTAAAAATAGAAAGTTTCCATAAATAGCAGCTCTACACAAGATAGCCCTTATTGAATACAAAAACAAAAATATTTTTGGGTGATGCAAGATTTCTCTTACACCCAGGATGCTCCTGCATTATACACCCAGGGTAATTTGAGAAGTGTCCCTGTCATGACTCAGGTCTGCAGAGGAAAACCAAGACGGTCAACCTCCTCCTTTGTCAGCCATGATGAATCTTCAACAGATCGTCATTTCCACTTGACCAAATATTCTTCATATGTCTTCTTCCTTGTGCTTCTACCAACACGACTGTCTAGTATGTCTTCAATCTCCTTGGTATTTGAACTACTTGCTAGAATACTCCATTGTGCTGCTGTGATCTAATCTTCAACACCTCCTTCTTGATACTCTGTCAAATCTAAAATATTAAACACTGGTGAAATATTCAGCTCACTAGGCAATTCTACCTCATATGTATTTCCTAAATCATGCTTCTTCAGTATCTTACATGGTCCAAACTTCTTCATTTTTAGCTTGTTACATGTACCAACTGGAAATCGCTCCTTCCGCAAATGAACCATGACTTCGTCTCCAACCTGAAATTCCTTATACCTCCTTTTCTCATCTACCTTATCCTTATACTGCACATTCATCTCAGTAATGTGCTTCCTCAACTCCTCATGGATGTTCTTCAAGGGTTTTACAAAATCCTTAGCTTCAACACTACTTATTTCTCCTTTATCTATCTTTCTCAATTCAGATGCATTTCTGGGACTACTTCCATATACAATCTTTGGATGATGTGATGAACTAAACTTCAAATCTGTCTTCAACTCTTCACTTTCTGCTAGTGTCATTTTGTGTGCTACCTTATTTGGAAAACTGGCTCCTAGAATCAAGTCCACCTAATGACTAATCTTTCTTACTGGTGGTAATCCATCAAGCACATTATCGAATACAATATCTTGAAACTCATTCAATAATTCTGCAACTTCTACAAGTACATCTTCTACTTCCTCTTTCCCAGCCTTTGGAATTAAGGTAAAACACATATTCTCATGCTACATACCATCTAAGAAATTTCCTCTATAAACAAAAGTTATTCTTTCATTACCACATACCTTTTCTTCTGTGTCATTCAATGGATTTAGCTTATGTCACACTCCATCATTTGTCAAGGAATAGGTATTCACATGACCATCATGTACAACACATCTATCAAATTTCCATGGTCTACCCAACAACATATGACATGCATCCATAGATATGATATCACATAGTACCTCATCATGGTACCTGCCAATCTTGAACTTTACTAGGCACTGCTCACTAACCATGACCTTATGGTCATCTTGCACCCAGGCAACTCGATATGGATGTGGATGTTTCTACCTCTTGAGCTTCAACTTTGTCAACATCTCTTCCAACACCAAATTATCAGTACTACCACTATAAATAATCACATCACAACACTTAACCTCACACTTACACCTGGTGCGAAACAGGCTCCTTCTTTGCTCAGGTTCATTCTCACCACTCAGTAAGACCTTTCTGTTAATCATCATTTCTCCTCTTTCAGCATCTTTAGAATATGATGATCTGGCATCTTCATCTACATATGCAACTCTAGCCTAGCCTTCATTTCTCCTGTCTGTCCTTCCTTGGCATTGAGGACATTCAAATGCCCTATGACCTTCTTCTCCATAGTGAAAACATGTTCCATAGAAGCCTCCTCTTCCAGATCCTTGTCCTCTTCCTCTTCCTCTCTGATCTCTATTATTCTGATCATAGAAATGATTGAAATTATCTCCTCTCTGATTCTAGCTGTTACTGGCCTCATCCTGCTTTTTTGAATCTTCATTTCGATCTCCATATGATCGTCCATCAGATCTTCCACCACGACCTCTTCCATTTTGTCTGCTCTCAAACTTCTTGTTTAGCTTTTCCTCTACTTTTAGGGAAAACTGGTATGCTTCTTCAATACTGTTCATTCGAACCCAATTCAATTTCTCCTGAATTCTCGGCCTCAACCCATTAAGGTAATGGGAAAATTTCTCCTTATCAGCTTCTGCATGACCTATTTTAATGAGTCAATAGAACTCCTTCGTATACTCTTGAATAGATCTTCTTGCTTGCTTCAAACTCTGCATCTTCTTCAGTAGGTCAAGATCATAATCAACAAGAATGAACTGTCACTTCAATTTATCCACCATCTAATCCCATCTTGTGATTTTATCTTTTCTATTTCTATTTCACTCCAATTGAATCTCCTGCCACCAGATCTTCGCATGACCCTTCAGTCTGGCCTTCGCAAACTTGACCCGATCAAGATCCTCAATATCTTCATACTCAAAATATTCTTCACACTCGTTGATCCAATCAATCAACTCCTCTAGGTTAATATTCTCTTAAAATGTAGGAACCTCGATCTTAGGTCTTTTCCTGACTTGGAAATGGCTCGGAAAATCCTTTCTTCCTCATTATTCAAAATTTCAACTTCTGCTTCTTGATCATCATTTCCTTCTTTGGCTTCATACTCACTTTTGTCTCTAACATTAAGATTCATTCCTCTGTAAATCTCTTATTGCAATGCTCGCACTTGTCTCTAGAGTTCTCTAACCTCAGGTGTCATAGCACCAGCTCTTCCACCACGTTCCCTTTGTGGAGGCATTTTTATTTGCGCTTATCATCGAAACCCTAACCACGGTCCTGGTGCAACCTACCTCATAGTCAGCAATCTATTTACACAAAAACCCTAACCCACGGTCCTGGTGCAAACTGCCTCACAATTGGTAATTTTTTTACACAGTCAGCAAAACCTAGCTCTAATACCACTTGATGAAGGGTGCTCCCCTTAATACCACAAATACATAACAAAAATAGAGAAACAACAACAATTTGCAAGAATAGAAAATGGGCTTCTTATTATCTCCACAAGTGTGGAATTACAAAATTTCAGAATTACAATATGCAAAGCCACATGGGCATTTCCCTTACAATATTATGTAGGACAAAGCCTCGAATCATTACCCAGATCTATCCAGAACTACTCTGAACTTCCTAAGACAACACTATGGGCCTTTTTTATATAGGCAATTTCCACTGCTCAAGATGGTTCCAGAAATTTAGCCCATAGGGCCGACCAAACTTAGAATTATTTTATTTTACAATTTATTACATCAAAGTCAACTCAAAATAACATTTGAAACCCAAACAAAAATTTTGAAGGAAAATCATTTTCTGCCATTTCAGGTGACCCAACTTCTGAAGACCATAAGTCATCACCAATTGACCTGATTGATTATTATGACCCCATTTTGGAAAGGCCACGAAGCGTTCTAAAAGCTTGACTCGTGCAAGAGCCTATCACCCAAATTTTTGACCTCATCTGGGGCCTCTAAAGCCTTCAAAATTGAGTTCAAAGTTTTTGCACCCTATTGCCAACACCAAAAATCTTCAATATCTACAAAGCTAAACTTGATCTGTCAATGAAACTTTACTGGCAGGTTGATATGACTGAGCTAAACCTCCACATGTGAAATAAGAACATTTCGAGATCGTATGACCAACTTACTAAAAATAGCAAGTTTCCATAAATAGCAGCTCTACACAAGATAGCCTTTATTGAATACAAAAATAAAAATATTTTTGGGTGATGCAAGATTGCTCTTACACCCAGGATGCTCCTGCATCAGACACCTGGGGTAATTTGAGAAGTGACCCTGTCATGACTCAGGTGTGCAAAGGAAAACCAAGATGGTCAACCTCCTCCTTTTTCAGTCATGATGAATCTTCAATAGGTCATCCTTTCCACTTGACTAGATATTATTCATATGTCATGTTCCTTGTGCTGCTACCAACATGACAATCCAGTATGCCTTCAATCTCCTTGGTATCTGAACTACTTGCTGGAATACTCCACTGTGCCGCTGTGATCTCATCTTCAACACCTCCTTCATGATACTCTATCAAATCTAAAATATTAAACATTGGTGAAATATTCATCTCACTACGAAATTCTACCTCATATGCATTTCCTGAATCATGCTTCTTTAGTATCTTACATGGTCCAAACTTCTTCATTTTCAGCTTGTTATATGTACCAACTGGAAATCGCTCCTTCCGCAAATGAACTATGACTTCGTCTCCAACCTGAAATTTCTTATTCTTCATTTTCTCATCTGCCTTAGCCTTATACTACACATTCATCTTGGTAATGTGCTTTCTCACCTCCTCATGGATGTTCTTTAAGTGTTCTACAAAATGCTCACCTTTAGCACTACTTATTTCTCCTTTATCTATCTTTCTCAACTTAGATGCATTTCTGGGACTACTTCCATATACAATTTGTGGATGATGTGATGAACTAAACTTCAAATCTATCTTCAACTCTTCACTTTCTACTAGTGTCATTCTATGTGCTACCTTATTTGGAAAACTGGCTCCTAGAATCAAGTCCACCTGATGACTGATCTTTCTTACTAGTGATAATTCATCAGGCACATTATCGGATACAATATCCTGAAACTCATTCAATAATTCTGCAACTTCTACAGGTACATCTTCTATTTCCTCTTTCCCAGCCTTTGGAATTAAGGTAAAACACATACGCTCATGCCACATACCATCTAAGAAATTTCCTCTATCAACAAAAGTTATTCTTGCATTACCACATACCTTTTCTTCTCTGTTATTCAATGACTTTAGCTTATGTTGCAATCCATCCTTTGTCAGGAAATAGGTATTTGCATGACCATCATGTACAACACATCTGTCAAACTATCATGGTCTACCCAACAACATATGACATGCATCCATAGATATGATATCACATAGTACCTCATCGTGGTACCCGCCAATCTTGAACTTTAATAGGCATTGTTCACTAACCATGACCTTGTGGTCAACTTGTACCTAGGCAACCTAATATGGATGTAGATGTTTCTGCCTCTTGAGCTTCAACTTTGTCACCATCTCTTCTGACACCAAATTATCAATATTGCCACTATCAATAATCACATCACAACACTTACCCTCACACTTGCACCTAGTACGAAACAGGCTCCTTCTTTTCTCAGGTTCATTCTCACCACTCAGTAGGACCCTTCTGTTAATCAACATTTCTCCTCTTTCATCATCTTCAGAATATCATGATCTAGCATCTTCATCTACATATGCAACTCTAGCCTGGCCTTCGTTTCTCCTGTTTGTCCTTCCTTGGTGTTGAGGACATTCAAATGCCCTATGACGTTCTTCTCCACAGTGAAAACATGTTCCACAAAAGCCTCCTCTTCCAGATCCTTGTCCTCTTCCTCTTCCTCTCCGATCTCTATTATTCTGATAATGGAAATGATTGAAATTATCTCCAATTTGATTCTGACTATTACTGGCCTCATCCTACTTTTTAGATCTTTATTTTGATCTCCTTATGATCGTCCATCAAATCTTCCACCATGACCTCTTTCGTTTTGTCTTCTCTTGAACTTCTTGTTTAGCTTTTCCTCTACTTTTAGGGAAAACTGCTATGCTTCTTCAATACTATTCATTTGAACCATATTCAATTCTTCCTAAATGCTTGGCCTCAACCCATTAAGGTAATGGGTAACTTTCTCCTTAACAGCTTCTGCATGGCCTTTTCTGATGAGGAGTCGATACAACTCCTCCATATACTCCTGAACAGATCTTCCTGCTTGCTTCAAACTTTGCATCTTCTTCAATAGGTCAAGCTCATAATCAATAGGAATGAACTGTCACTTCAATTTATCCACCATCTGATCCCATCATGTGATTTTATTGTTTCCTCTTCTATTTCACTCCAATTGAATCTCCTACCACCATATCTTCGCATGACCCTTCAGTCTGGCCTTCGTAAACTTGACCCGATTGGGATCTTCAATATCTTCATACTTGAAATATTCTTCACATTCGTTGATCCAGTCAATCAACTCCTATTGATTAGGATTCCCTGAAAATGTAGGAACCTCGATCTTAGGTCTTTTCTTGATCTTGAAAATGGCTCAGAAAAGCCTTTCTTCCTCTTGATTCAAAACTTCAACTTTTGCTTATTGATCATCATTTCCTTCTTCGGCTTCATCCTCACTTTTGACTTTGACATTAAGATTCATTCCTCTATGAATCTCTTCTTGCAATGCTCGCACTTGTCTCTAGAGTTCTCTAACCTTAGGTGTCACAACACCAGCTCTTCCACCACGTTCCCTTCGTGGAGGCTTTTTATTTGTGCTTATCACTGAAACCCTAACCATGGTCCTGGTGCAAACTATCTCATAGTTGGTGATCTGTTTACACAAAATCCCTAACCGATGGTCCTGGTGCAAACTGCTTAACAATTGATGATCTATTTACACACTCAGGAAAACCTAGCTCTAATACCACTTGATGAAGGGTGCTCCCCTTAATACCACAAACACATAACAAAAATAGAGAAACAACAACAATTTGCAAGAATAGAAAATGGACTTCTTATTATCTCCACAAGTGTGGAATTACAAATTTCAGAATTACAATATGCAAAGCCACATGGGAATTTCCCTTACAATATTTTGTAGGAAAAAGCCTCGAATCATTACCCAGATCTACCTAGAACTACTCTGAACTACCTAAGAGAACACTACGGGCCTTCTTTATATAGGCAATTTCCACCACCCGAGAAGGTTCCAGAAATTTATCCCATAGGGCCAACCAAACTTAGAATTCTTTTATTGTACAATTTATTACATCAAAGTTGGCTCAAAATAACTTTTGGAACCCAAACAGAAATTTCAAAGGAAAATCATTTCTAGCCATTTCAGGTGACCCAACTTTTGAAGACCATAAGTCATTGCCAGTTGACCTAATTGACTATTATGACCCCATTCCGAAAAGGCCACAAAGTGTTCTACATACTAGACTCACGCAAGTGCCTATCACCCAATTTTTTAACCTCATCTAGGGCCTCTAAAGCCTTCAAAATTGAGTTCAAAGTTTATGCACCCTGCTGCCAACACCGAAAATCTTCAATATCTACAAAGCTAGACTTGACCTGTCAATTAAAATTTACTGGAAGACTGATACGACTGAGATGAACCTCCACATGTGAAATCAGAACATTCTGAGATCGTATGACCAACTTACTAAAAATGGCAAGTTTCCATAAATAGCATCTCTACACAAGATAGCCTTTATTGAATACAAAAATAGAAATATTTTTGGGTGATGCAAGATTGCTCTTACACCCAACATGCTCCTGCATCAAACACCCCGGGTAATTTGAGAAGTGACCTTGTCATGACTCAGGTGTGCAGAGGAAAACCAAGATGGTAAACCTCCTCCTTTGTCAGCCATGATGAATCTTCAATAGGTCATCCTTTCCACTTGACCAGATATTCTTCATATGTCTTGTTCCTTGTGCTTCTACCAACACGACTGTCCAGTATGTCTTCAATCTCCTTGGTATCTGAACTACTTGCTAGAATACTCCACTATGTCGCTGTGATCTCATCTTCAACACCTCCTTCATGATACTCTATCAAATCTAAAATATTAAACACTGGTGAAATATTCAGCTCACTAGGCAATTCTACCTCATATGCATTTCCTAAATCATGCTTCTTCAGTATCTTACATGGTCCAAACTTCTTCATTTTCAGCTTGTTATATGTACCAACTAAAAATCGCTCCTTCCGCAAATGAACCATGACTTCGTCTCCATCCTAAAATTCTTTATACCTCCTTTTCTCATCTACCTTAGCCTTATACTACACATTCATCTTGGTAATGTACTTTTTCACCTCCTCATGGATGTTCTTCAAGTGTTCTGCAAAATCCTCAGCTTCAGCACTACTTATTTCTCCTTTATCTATCTTTCTCAACTCAGATGCATTTTTGGGACTACTTCCATATACAATCTGTGGATGATGTGATGAACTAAACTTTAAATCTATCTTAAACTCTTCACTTTCTGCTAGTGTCATTCTATGTGCTGCCTTATTTAGAAAACTGGCTCCTGGAATCAAGTCCACCTAATAACTGATCTTTCTTACTAGTGGTAATCCATCAAGCACATTATCGGATACAATATCTTGAAACTCATTCAATAATTCTGCAACTTCTATAGGTACATCTTCTACTTCCTTTTTTCTAGGCTTTGGAATTAAGGTAAAACACATATGCTCATACCGCATACCATCTAAGAAATTTCCTCTATCAACAAAAGTTATTCTTTCATTACCACATTCCTTTTCTTCTATGTCATTCAATGGCTTTAGCTTATGTCACACTTCATCCTTTGTCAGGGAATAGGTATTCGCATGACCATCATGTACAACACATCTGTCAAACTACCATGGTCTACCTAACAACATATGACATGCATCCATAGATATGATATCACATAGTACCTCATCATGGTACCCGCCAATCTTGAACTTTACTAGGCACTGTTCACTGACCATGACCTTGTGGTCATCTTGCACCTAGGAAACCCGATATGGATGTAATGTTTCTCTCTCTTAAGCTTCAACTTTGTCACCATCTCTTTTCACACCAAATTATTAGTACTACCACTATCAATAATCACATCACAACACTTACCCTCACACTTGCACCTATTGTGAAACAGACTCCTTCTTTTCTTAGGTTCATTCTAACCACTTAGTAGGACCCTTCTGTTAATCAATGTTTCTCCTCTTTCAGCATCTTCAGAATATGATGATTTGACATCTTCATCTATATATGCAACTCTATCCTGGCCTTTTCTTCTCCTATTTGTCCTTCCTTGGCATTGAGGACATTCAAATGCCCTATGACCTTCTTCTCCACAGTGAAAACAAGTTCCACGAAAGCCTCCTCTTCCATATCCTTGTCCTCTTCCTCTTCCTCTCTGATCTCTATTATTCTAATCATGGAAATGATTGAAATGATCTCCTCTTTGATTCTGACTGTTACTGGCCTCATCCCTCTTTTTCGGATCTTCATTTCGATCTCCATATGATCTTCCATCAGATCTTCCACCATGACCTCTTCCATTTTGTCTACTTTAAGGGAAAACTAGTACACTTCTTCAATACTGTTCATTCGAACTACATTCAATTCCTCCTGAATGCTCGGGCTCAACCCATTAAGGTAACAGACAACTTTCTCCTTATCAACTTCTGCGTGGCCTGTTCTAAGGAGGAGTCAATGGAACTCCTCCGTACTCCTGAACAGATCTTCCTGCTTGCTTCAAGCTTTGCATCTTCTTTAGTAGGTCAAGCTCATAATCAATAGGAATGAACTGTCGCTTCAATTTATCCACCATCCTTTCCCATCTTGTGATTTTATCTTTTCCTCTTCTATTTCTTTCTAATTGAATCTCATGTCACCAAATCTTCACATGACCCTTCAGTCTGGCCTTCGCAAACTTGACCCGATTAGGATCCTCAATATCTTCATACTCAAAATATTCTTCACATTCATTGATCTAGTCAATCAACTCCTCTGGGTTAAGATTCCCTGAAAATGTAGGAACCTCGATCTTAGGTCTTTTCCCGATCTTGGAAATGGCTCATAAAATCCTTCCTCTTGATTCAAAACTTCAACTTCTGCTTCTTGATCATCATTTCCTTCTTCGTCTTCATCCTCACTTTCGTCTCTGACATTAAGATTCATTCCTCTATAAATCTCTTCTTACAATGCTCACACTTGTCTCTAGAGTTCCCTAACCTCAAGTGTCACAGCACCAGCTCTTCCGCCATATTCCATTCGTGGAGGCATTGTTTTTTGCACTTATCACTAAAACCCTAATCACAGTCCTAGTGAAAACTACCTCACAGTCAACAATCTATTTACACAAAAACCCTATCCCATGGTCCTGGTGCAAACTGCCTCACAATCGGCAATCTGTTTACACACTCAAGAAAATCTAGCTCTGATACCACTTGATGAAGGGTGCTCCCCTTAATAACATAAACACATAACAGAAACAGAGAAACAACAACAATTTGCAAAAATAGAAAATGGGCTTCTTATTATCTCCACAAGTGTGGAATTAAAAATTTTAGAATTACAATATGAAAAGGCACATGGGAATTTCCCTTACAATATTATGTAGGAAAAAGCCTCGAATCATTACCCAGATCTACCCAGAACTTCTCTGAACTGCCTAAGAGAACACTACGGGCCTTCTTTATATAGGCAATTTCCACCACCCGAGAAGGTTCCAGAAATTTAGCCCATAAGGCCGACCAAACTTAGAATTATTTTATTTTACAATTTATTACATCAAATTCGGCTCAAAATAACTTTTGAAACCCAAACAGAAATTTTGAAGGAAAATCATTTTCTGCCATTTCAGGTGACCCAACTTCCAAAGACCATAAGTCATCGCCAGTTGACCTGATTGACTATTATGACCCCATTTCAGAAAGGCCACGAAGCGTTCTACAGGCCTGACTTGCACAAGTGCTTGTCACCCAAATTTTTAACGTCATATGGGGCCTCTAAATCCTTCAAAACGGAGTTCAAAGTTTCTGCACCCTGCTACCAACACCGAAAATCTTCAATATCTACAAAACTAGACTTGATCTATCAATGAAACTTTACTGGTAGGTTGATACAACTGAGTTGAACCTCCACATGTGAAATCAGAACAATCCATGATCGTATGAACTTATTAAAAATAACAATTTTCCATAAATAGCAGCTCTAAACAAGATAGCCCTTATTGAATACAAAAACAAAAATATCTTTGGGTGATGCAAGATTGCTCTTACACCCAGGATGCTCCTGCATCACTCTCTCTCTCTCTCTCTCTCTCTCTCTCTCTCTCTCTCACACACACACACACACACACACACACACACACAACTTTTTTTTTCTTGAAAAGGACGCACATGCTATAGCACGCTAGCGCTATACAAGACTATGCATGTTACATTTTTTTGGTATTTGCATAGGGTGCATGCATGTTAGCTTTTTGCATAGCGTGTGCACCCTATTTGGTGCACATGCTATATTTTGAATTTCCCAAGCCTAAGGCTTGGGCACCCCAACCCATAGCGTGTGTGCCCTATAGGGTGCACATGCTTTAGTGCATATGCACTATGGCCGTTTGGGGGCCAAAAAGGAAAGTGACACCTTTTTGGTCCCCCATCTTTGTGCATATACCCTTATCTTCCTTTATCAATTTACAACCAGTGGCCATCAGTGTTCCAACCAGTTTAGATTCTTCCATATTGAATGTCTTTAGGATCTCCTTGATATACTTTAATTGTGTAATGTATATCTCATCCTTAACTTGTTGAATTTGAACTTGAATAAAGAATTGAATCTCTCCAATCATAGACATCTCAAATTCCCTTCTCATTTCCTCAACAAATGATTTAGACATTATCTCATTTCCACCAAATATAATGTCATCAATAAATATCTTAGCAATTAGAACTTTATCAGTACTATCACATTTCAAATAAAAATTGATTTTATCACTAGTCCTTTGAAATCCAATCTTGTTTAAATAAGAGTGTAATCTTTCATACCATTCTCAGGGTGCTTGCTTCAATTCATAGAGTGATTTCTATAGCTTGCAGACCATATCCTTATCAGAATTCTAAATGAATCCTTTAGGTTGTTCAATGTAGACTTCTTCTTTAAGAATTCTATTTAGAAATGTAGATTTAACATCTATCTGATAAACTTTAAATCCTTTATAAGAAGTGTATGCAAGTAATATCCTTACACCTTCTAATCTAGCAATAGGCGCAAAATTTTCACCATAGTCAATACCTTCTTCTTGTGCATACCCTTTGCAGACTAACCTTTCTTTATTCCTGATCACATTTTCTTTCTCATTGAGTTTATTTCTAAAAAATCACTTTGTTCCAATCACATTCTTGTCCTTGGGTATCAGTACTAGTGACCACGTGTTGTTCTTTTCAATCTGATCAATTTCCTCTTTCATAGCATTCATCTAGTCTTCATATTTTAGTTCATCATTCACTATTCTTGGCTCAAGTTCAGAAATCAAACATGTGTTATCTTTCAACTTACTTCTTGGCATAACTCCTGTGTTCTTGTCTCCAATAATTTTTCTCGATGAGTAGTGTCTTCTCACATATTTTACTAATACATGCTCGGTATACTATTCATCAATATTTTTATCACTTGGTGGAGGCTCATCTTTCTCATCGGTTCCTTCTTATTGTAGCTCAATTGAATCAACCGAATTACCTTCCTATACATAAAAAAATCTTTTGTAATCCTCAATTTCCTTTCTTCTATCCTCTTCATTCCTTTCTGCAAATTCATCAATCCTCACATTTGCACTTTCAACAATTTTGTTAGTAGCCTTGATCAAACATTTATATGCTTTTCTCTTTGATGAATAAGCAAGAAATATACCTTAATCTTCTTTTGAGTCAAACTTTCCATTTCTAGCATCTTTCAGTATGTAACACCTACTTCCAAAGATTTTAAAGTAACTTACATTCGGTGTATGTCTAGATACCAGAGTTCATAGGGTGTCTTGTTGGTTCCTTTCTTCAACTATACTTGGTTGAGAGTGTAGATAACAATACTTATGGCTTCTCTCCAGAATGTTTGTGCAAATTCTTTATCAATTAACAATGTTCTAGCACAGTCAACTATGGATCTGTTTCTTCTCTCAGCTATCTCATTTTGTTGTGGAGTCCTCGATGTAGATACTTGTCTTTTGATGGGCCATTTTCATTGCAGAAGACAGTAAATTCATCAAAGATAAATTCACCTCCTCTATTTGATCTCAAACATTGTAGATGTTTTCCTATTTCCTTTTCAACTCTTGCCGTGTACCATTTGAACATTTAGAATGCATCATATTTTTCTTTTAAAAACATAATAGACATCATTCTTGAATAATCATCAACAAATAAAATAAAGTATTGATCTTTATAATAGCTTTGAACTCTCATGGGACCACAAAGGTCAGTGTAAACTAATTCCAAAATACCATTGGTAGAGTAAGTCTTTCTTGAGAAACTTGACTTAGTCATCTTAACAATTTGACATTCTTTACACATTACTTTATTAGTTTTTCTTAGTCTCGGTAGATCTCTGACTCTATTCTTTTTACTCACTTTAATCATGTTATCAAAATTCAAAAGATAGTCTCTTATGCCGTAGCCATACATCTTCAACTTTGGTAAATAAGAGACTATTTGTAAAAGTATTCAGATAAAATAAATTAACTTTTGATTGCTCACCAATTCCAATTAGATCTTCATCAATACCATAAATCTTCACCTTTCTATTTTGAAATTTCAGTTAGTGGCCAGTATTGTTCAGTTGTGCAACACTCAATAGATTATAGTTCAGTCATCTAATCCAATATGCATCATTACATTTCATCTTCTCATCCAATACAATGGATCCTTTACCTTTCATAGGACATGGAGCATCATTTCCAAATGTGACAAATCCTCCACCATACTCTTCTAGATTATCAAACTTGTCAATATCACTAGTCATGTGATGTGAACATCCACTATCAATAATCCATGGGTCAAATTTACTTACAAGAGAAACGTGTTCTTTTTCATCTTCATGCATTTCTTCATTTGAGTCTTCCTTTACAACAACATAGACAACTTCATATCCTTCTTTAGTAGATCATCAAATTTATCATCGGTTACACCTTCCTCAGCTAGGTAGCAAGACTTCTTACCTTTGTCTTTGTAATCTCTAAATCTTTAGTGTCAATTCTCTTTTGTCATTCTTATCATTCCTTCCATTGTCAGGACATCTAGATGCAATATGACCAATATTATTACAGTTAAAGCATTTTAGAGGTAGTTTTCCTTTGTACTTTCCTTTACCTCTTGGTAGTCTTCTAGCTAGCAGTGCCTCTAATTCTTCTTGTTCTTTTTCTTCAACTAGAATACTATCATATTCATTTCCATATGAACTATTGTGAATCTCTTTATCTTGTCTTGATGTTCCAATGTTTAGAGATGATTTGAATGCAATTTCAATGGTTGGTAGACTATTATCATAATTACTTAGCTCAAATGTAGACAAATTACCAATTAGGCCTTCAAGGGTAACAAAATTGTTCAGTATAGATCTCAATTCTTGAATATCAGATACTTTAATAGCATACTTAGAAGAAAGAGTTCTCAATATTTTACTTACCACTTCTTCATTATTCAATGTTCCACCAGCACCTTTGATGGTATTCACAACTTCATTGATTCTACTGCTATATTGTGTGATTTTTTCTTCATCCTTCATCCTCATTTCATCATACTTTCCTCTGATACTATCAACCTTATTTTTTTGAACATGTTGATCTCCTCCATATATAAGTATAAGCCTATCCCACATCTCTCTTGAATTAACACAGTCCTTAAAATCATTGAATTCAACATCGATGAGGGAAGAAGAAATCTCTATCATAACTGAGTTGTGTTCTTGTTTTTCTCTCATTTGATCAATTGTCATAGGTCTGGGAGGCAATGTAGTGTAGTCATTAGTTAGAGGATTTAGTGAAAATTCTCCAATCCCAGATAGATACAATCTCATCTTGCTTTGCCATGTTGAGAAAAATTCCTTGTTCAGCTTAGGTACTTCTCTCCTATACAACTTCGGATCTTTTACTCAAGTATTTTAAACTTATCTCTTTAGAGTACTTAGTTCAGATACCAATTGTTGGATTACAGAGGGGGGGAGGGGTGAATCAATAATCCTTGATTCTAAATACCTAAAAAAATTTCTTTGATTAACTCGATTGGAGCTCAGTAAAACACAATTCACCATTTACTAACAACAGTAAATAAAATTTAAAAAGTCAATAAATCATTCACATGAATCATGCATCACATGTAACACCAGTATTTAACGTGGAAACCTAAATTTTGGAAAAACCACTATGGGAATTGTCAGGTCCACTAAGAAAATACTCTTCTAAAGTATGCCCAGTTAAGAGCCAATCATGTTAAAGATTAAAATACACAATGTTAGGTGTGACCCGGTCAAGGGATTTACCTCATATCTGTTAGGATCTTCACCCTGTTAGGAGTGGCCTAGTTAGAGGGCTTCAAATACTCTTTAAAATGTTACCTTTTTCAAGGATTTAATAATTAGACTGTTAAGTTCACTTTGTTAAGATATTTATCTATTAAAAATGCTAGTAAGAAATAGTAAATAAATTAACCTATATAAATTCAACTATCTTTTCTTAATTAGATCCTTTGTGCGCTCTTCAATTCTTCACTTCAATTCGTCATTATCCATTGGCTTCAACACTTCATCAAATCCTACTTTCCCACTTAGAATCTCTATGTTCCTTCTTCATTGTATCAGTCAATGACTCTTCAACTATTCAATTTTCCATCCATTTGTTCATACAAATCCATCCTTTATATAGATAATTTTTCCTCTTAATCTCCTGTAATACATTTTTATTTGATCAATCTTAACCATCCAATTTTTTATACTTTGAATCTGGATCTCGGTAACACATTTTCTTTTCATCTAGGAACTTGAACTTTCTTGAAACTTGTTCCTTCTACTTTAACCATTCAGATCTAAGTCGTAGATCTTTACCTTGAATTTTCCAGTTCGTAGATCTCTTGTAACTAACTTTCCTTATCATCGTGATCATCCAGCTCATCATAGCTAATCATTAAATGTCAATTCAATCCTTATTTAATATTTGTTCCTCGCTCAGTGTCCTCCATTTGTATTTTGGTTAACTTCACTCTGTGCCGAAACCTTTCTTTTCTACTTGGTGCCTTCAGTTACTTTGCCTTTACCAAGTTACTTCCTTTTTACCTTTTACCTTTACTGAGTTACATTTCTTGCTTGGTATCCAAAAACTCTTTTGCTTACCAACTTGACAAATCTTTATCACCATGCTTTACAGACTTAACATAATCATATGTTAGGTAGAAAATAATTATATCCACGTAATCTGATCATTTTTTGATATGTATTAGTTGCCCATTTAAGTTCTTCAACTTCACAACATCTCATTTCTTCCTTTTCTTAACTCGTTCAACTTATATTATTATCAAATGATATGGAAAAATAATATAAACCAAAAATAAATTGATTGACATCAATTACAAGACAATAACTGATCTAACCTTTCTACTATCATGTATTCCTTTTTACCCTTTCTTCTTTTGCATATTTGACAAGGTAGACCTAACTAGAAGAAAATATTTACAAAACTAGAATCAAAATGATATATTCCTTACCAAGGGTTGTAAGGATATAGAGCCATCTTGATCAGATAGAAAAAAACACATGACTACTTGTAGTAGTTGCGATTTGAGTACAATATCTAATAACTTCTACAAATGGATTGTAAGTGTAAAAGGATAAATATACATCATTAAAAAATGAATAGAAAACATACAATGAGGCTCTTGAATATAATGAAATGATGAGATGAGAAGATGATTCAAGGCTCTAGCCACATTTCATGTACATAATATAAGAGTACTCAGCATGTCATGTGCACATGTGATAGGGTGTCTATAAAGGTGAGTACATGTGCCTCAACTTTAGGAAGTGAGACAAAATAAAAGGTCCCTAATTGTGGAATAATATTGTCATACGTATCTAGGTTAAAACTTAACTTGTAGTATAATATTTATATTTGTACCACCACCAGTTAAAAGAACAAATGTTTCTTAAAGATGTAATACACATTGAAATATAATTATAAAATTATGTATACAAAATTATAATAAATTTAAAATTTGAGGCGACCTATCGAAACTAAGGTTTTATTTAAATAAAAAATACTTGTTATGAAAAATTGTAGTGAATAAGTAGATAAGAGAACACAATTCTTCATAACAAAGAATGAGGTGGCCTAGCAGAGCATGAGATTCATTTGACTAGACAACTCAAATGTATTCTCCATGCTTTTATATTTTGTAGAAAAATCCCCCTTTAATATTTGAAAGATGTTTATCACATCATAATCAAAATGAGATTTTTGTCAAATATTGCAATTACAAGGGCCTTGGTAGACATGTGTTTGTAAAATTTAAGAGCATATATAGAATACATGAATTATTTCATAAAATAACTCAAAGAAATGTAAATTAATGAACTAAAATGATTTTATTAAATGCACAAAATGGTCTATGCAAATTAAAAAATCATAGACAAAGTATGTAGAGGGTAAATTTATATCTATTAATTGCATTTTCTTTTAATTTACAAAATCTATTTTTTTATGAGACTACATCTCTTTATTCAAGTTAGTTGCTCAAATCTTTCAAGACCTTCTTTCAAAAAAGTCATTATTATAATAAATTAATGGATAAATTTATGTCCTTAAAATTATCATAACATAAAATACATACATCGAAATACTATTTATAATATAGAAAAGTATCTTAGGTTTAATTTTTCTATTTGGAAGACTTGAAAGATTGTGTACAAATAGCTAAAACTCTATTACAAAGACTAAAAATCTCATTATAAAATTCAATCAAGACATTGAATTTATATGAAGGAAAAGTACAAAGTTTTGTCACACTTTTATAAAGGAAAAGGTCAACATCACACAAAATTTTTAACTTTAATGACATAAAAATGGCATTTATGTTTAGAATTTGGAGATGATGTAAACTAATGAAATGTGTAAAAGTGGATGAAGTTTATGCCTATAATTTTTTTAAATTTTTTTTAAAAAGAATTCACAATGTTTTTTAATTTTTGAAGTTTATTTTTTACACCATTCAGAAAAAAAATTACACATTCTTGAAGAGAACTCTCTCCTCTAGTGTTAAATATAAATTTCAATTTTTTTGATAAGTTTTACTATTTTTTTCTATTTTTGAAGCAGCTTGTTCTCAAATGTTAAAATACCTACTTGAAGTATTTTAAAAGTACAATATATTAGATCTAATTTAAATACTAGAAAAATTATATGATGATAATCTTGACTCTATGCTCTAAAAAAGGGTATTTTTATATTTGTAAAAAATATCATTAAAAAGAGTAGGAGTTATTGAAACATCGCTTTTTCTGAAATAATTTTATTTCTTTATTAATTGGTATAAAATATGCATTTAATAGATATTTTCAATTGAAAAAGTTGAAGCACTTACCTAACTTAGCTAGAATTAATCTAACTAGACCATATGTTTGACAAAAACAAAAAATAGTTAGAAATACTCAAATTCAGTTGTGCTGATAAGTTGGCCTGAAACGTGACACAACTTTGTGCTTTTACCCATGAATAGAAAGTGTTGCTTTAGAATTGAGTTGTTTGAACCAAATAAATCTCATATTAATTTGAAGTAAACTTGTAAGCAAATAAGTAAAAAATAACAAATAAAAGAAAAGAAAAATATAATATGCATCCATTAATACATATTAAAATCATAGTCAAATATAAATGGAAATATTTAAAAATCTTAAACTTGTTCTTTACCCATAAAATATTAATGTCTAGTCTAGATTACCATTAGATGTAAGATTTATTTTTTCTTCTGAGCTGTAATATTAATTATTTTTATAGTTATAATTTTAAAAATAAAATATTATATAGTTAATCAAGATAAATTATAATATACAAGTAAAAAATATCAATGATAAATTTTGTAATTAAGAATATGATAAATGACAAATATAAAAATAACATAATATTTTACCTTTAACATAATTTTAAAATCCCTACTAAAGTAGGAAATAACTAATGAAAAGTTCAAAGTCAAAATAATATAAATGTTGACTCAAATAAAAATATATTTTTTAAGATAAGTACATTTGTCTAAGTAAACATGCAAATTAATGAGTACTTTTAAAATATAGAAGAATGATAGGTATAGATAGATTCAAAATTTTGTGGATTCTAGATTGTCTATCATTGAAAATTTTATAATATTTTGATTATTTAAGTACTTCTAATAGATTTAAGAAAAACAAAAATTATGACAAATATTCAATTTATAATCAAACTAGAAGCATAGTTTAAATAAATAAATTTATGATTGAATTACTTACAATTTATACTCAACAATGGTCCTTAATCTTTCTATAGCTTTAAATTTATACCAATACTAGTTATACAACAATAATTAAAAATAAAATCAAAATTATGAAATAATAAATAAAAATGATTACTTTAAAGCTTGCATATAGAGGAAGAAAATTTTCCTAAGCCAAGTTAGTTGGATAATTTTGCCTAGTTCAATAGATTCATCATGGGGAAATCTTCCAATTACTTGGCATCCCATTTGCCTTTTGAGTTTCTCTTTCTATTCTCGAGCAAGTCATTTTTGTTGGGATTGATGAAAAGCTCAATTACTAGATTATTAAACCTCTTTCTTTGGTTGGTTAATTCTAGATTTGTTTTTGAAGTATCTGAAGCTACTTAGTTTTATTGCTCCTCTTGTTTAGTTCCTTCAAAATACTCTTATTTTAAGATTGAAAAATTACTCTAAGACATTATCTATGTCCCTAGTGATGGGCATTGGGGATTTCATCATGTTGTTTGATAATACTATTAGCTTTCCAAGGATTTTGGTTGCCAAGGATTGCTTTCAACCAATCAATAATGTATATGTTCATGTTCTAAATTGAATATCAAGTCTCTACAGGGAAATAGAACCTAAAAATCTCTCATTATACATTGTATCAATTTATGTGTTCTTTCTAGAGGACTAGCTTGGAAAGGGCTAGATCTCGGCTCTCTCCTTGCTATGAGGGATCCAATTCAAATTCAAGACACTTTTTTCAATAAAATAACTGAAAACTATTGAGAGACTATTAAGTCTTGGCTTCTTTAGGCAGGGAATATTTTTTTAATGGTCCTTCAATCAATTAAAAATCTATTTGGAGGTCTCTTATCATTTTTGTCAAGATCACCCTCAAGCCAAAGTACCGCAAATTAATGCCTTCAATTTCTTAAAAAATTGCATTAGAATATTATCAAATCTCATTAGTAGAGACACCATGTGTTTTCTTTATTGACCAAAAATTAAAAGAAAGTTCAAGATATCTAATAAAAACCAGGATAGTTTTTGGACTATTATTAATCTTATATCAATTGTTGGTGTGAATGGGGTGGTTTACCTTATTTGTTCATCACCTAGGTCCACTTGATGCTAGTTACTTAATTTTACATAGGGTACACATATGATACTATAATCACTTTATGTCTCAAATCATAAGATAGAAATTTAAAGTATACCCAAATTTGACATGTTTTTAGGGTGGAAATTTTCTTTAGCATTAAAAAATATAGGAATGAAGTTTATTTTCATGATGTTCAATAAATGTTCATTTTTTAATCTATACTAAGGCTATGACTTGGTCTAATGTTCTTATGAAAATTTAGGTACAAGCTACAAAGTTACACTTGAAGTAGCACATTTATATGTGATTTTTTTAATAACTAGGGTCATGCTCCATGCGTTGTGGCTAAAGTCCATCTCCTTTCTCTTTTCAAAAGGGACCATTACTATCTTTTCAAAAGGGGCCATGGTTAGTAGTTGCATCACTTTCAACCCATGAGAAACATAGATGATGCTACACATGGTTGGTCTCAATGATCATGACTACCTCCTAACTCTTGACATAGGCATGATGCTCTTGGTTAGCCAATTTTGGCAAGGTTCCTTAACTAGTGTTTGCCACCTCTCTAGTCCATGCTTGACAACCTTCAAAGGACAATCTCGATGAAGAAATTGCTCTCGCCAGTTGGGAGTCAATTGATGATAATCTTGGTCTCAAAAATATTTCGGGCAACCTAATTATAAAGGCCTATCTCCTATAGGTATTGCATTAGAGGCATAGTTTTACATATATTATGTTCAAGCTCAATCCTTTGAACTCTCCTCTTTGATTTGAACTTGGTCAACAATGGAATAGACTTTGAGGGATATCTTTCAACTACCCCTTTTCTTTGAACATTACACGACTAATTTTTTAACTAACTTAAAAAGTTGAATAGACTTATTCAATTTTAAACAAAAATCTATATTTTAAAATTAAAAAACATTCTAGAAAAGAAAATACATTTATATTCTATACTTATTAGTAATTTGGAATACTATATACATTATAATACAAAAATATAAGATGCAATAAACTTTAAAATTGTATAATAGACAATGTATCCTTGGTCTAGTGGTGAAGTTGAATGGTTCTTAATGAGCCTATAAAGAATCAAGTCTTGTTGAGTGGATGACTTTGACATCTTAAAGTATGTGGCTACGATTATGCCCCAAACGTATTTGACAAAACATATATCCCAACTCTTTAGCTCTAACAATAGAAGTTTCAACTTAAAAATCATGTTCTCATATCTTATATATAAGGTAGCTAATTTAGCTAATATAACTTTATAAATGAAAAATCCACTGTTTTAATATGTTAAAAACATTTGACTTTGGCAACCTTCGTTTCGTTACCACTAAGCATATTATAATTTTCAGTCGTAATTATCGAGCTCACCCCTCACTGTACCCGACGTATGCATCGTTTTATATTTGCATGTCAAACCTATATTTAGATAATGCGCCTTTTTATATTTGCACGTCAAACTCACATGTCAATACAGACAACAAGAAATGAATGGTTTTGTCGTTATATAGACTGTAATTAGGGTTAGGGTTGACTCACTGTTTGGTAGGAATTTCTACGGCTGGGCTGATTGATGCAAAAATCATGAATTATTTGTGGAGTCCAAGTCCACACAGAATTTTGCATGGGCATTCAAACTTCAACGTTGCCCTAACAAAACGTTCTCTTTGACTATGGCGGCGTCACATCATTGAACACAGCTCGAAATAATGGAAAAGATTGGTTGAGTCAAAAAGTGGTGGATAACATGTGGATGGGATGTGAAATTGTCAGCCATGAGCAAGTCTTTCACAGTCGAATGGCTCCCGCCATTTATGCAGAGTAATGGAGGGATTATGGATATCATTTAAGACGTGCCAATTCAGTTTTGTACGTAAGATTCTTTGCTTTATTCTTATTAAAACCCAATTCCCATTATAATAACTTTAATGTCCACACCAAAGTCAAATTTATATAATGTATCCAATATTTTTTTGGTTTATTCTTATTTAAACCCAATTCCCATATAACAAACTTCAATGTCCCCATCAAAGTAAAGTTTCTATAATTACTTTGTTGGCATGGAAAACGTTCAATTAACAATATAAATAAGTTAGGTCATAGTTTATCAGATGCACTGAAGGCTTATGGGATTCTTCCGGTCTAAAAAATAGAGTCAGAGTTGATGTGCAACGGTCGAGGAAGCTCAATGGTCACCCATCCATTCAGATTCAGTGTATTGAAAATTTGCTTATTTATCATCACCATGCTAAGAGGAGATTTGGGTTCTGACCAGAAATAGCAAGCAAGAGTTTTTTTCAAGTTTTAAGCAAATAAGAAGGAAATTTGAGTCGTTAATGGATCCGGAGGTGGAAGTTCCTTCATACTTCAGATGCCCAATATCAATGGAGTTGATGAGAGACCCTGTGACTGTTTGTACAGGGATGACGTATGATAGGAAGAGCATTGAGCACTGGTTTTACACATGCAAGAAGAGGACGTGCCCTGCAACCATGCAAGAACTCGAGAATCTAGACATGATACCCAATCATACCCTGCGCCGCCTTATCCAGGGCTGGTGTGTGGCAAATGGCTCAAAAGGGGTGGACAGGATTCCAACTCCAAGGCCACCTGTTGATTCTCTGCTAGTCACAGATCTGCTCCAAAAGGTCTCCACATCTAAGCCTTTTCAGGCAATCCAAGTTCTCAAGAAGCTCCAGTTTCTTGCAAGAGAGAACGAGAGGAACATGAGATGCATTTTGGCGGCTAAACCTTGGCCCATTCTTGTATCTCTTCTCCATAGCAGAGATGATTTTCATTTCGAAGAGATTGAGAGTGGAAACCCTGAAAACCCTAAAATCTGTGAAGAAGCTTTGGGGATTATCCACCTGATCCCTCTGTCACAGGAATCTGCAAGGTTGGTATCTGAGACCAGCGTTATGAGATCCTTGGGCTTGATCCTGCAACGTGGAAACAGCCATGCAAGATTGCATGTGGCCATGCTATTGCAGAACGTGGCAACGCAGAGGGTTGATTGGGAAGTCATTGTGAGGCAAAATCTCGATGTTTTGCATGGGTTGGTGGAGATTTTGAGGGAGGAGCTCTCTATCCAGGCAACAATGGCGGCCTTGGATGTTGTCAAAGCCATGTGTAGTGAGTCGAGGAGGAATAAACTCAAGGCTGTGGAAGCTGGTCTGGTTTTTGTACTGATAGAGCTTTTGCCAGAGGCTGAGGGGAGAAAGGCTGAGAAAATCTTGGATGTTTTGGAAAAGGTGATTGAGTGTGCTGAAGGGAGGGCTGCCATGACTGAGCATGCCATGGGCATTGCTGCTGTTTCAAAGAAGATAATGAGGGTTTCTGAATGTGGGACTAGGAGAGCGGTTCGAATCCTCTGGTTGGTCTCTAGTTTTTCACCCAGTGCTTCTCTTGTTCGTGACATGATTCAGTTTGGAGGTGTCTCGAAGCTTTGCATGGTGCTGCAGATGGATGGGGCGGTGAAGACCAAGCAGAAGGCCAGAGAGGTACTCAAATTGCATGCAAACAGCTGGTGCAACTCTCCTTGCTTTCCTTTCCATTTAAGGGATTCCATTTCCATGTAACAAAGAAAATAATCATGTTAGAGTAATCTGACTGTTTCAATGCAGTCGTGAAACTAAAACCTAGGTTTCCACTGCTTTTCTTGAACTAATTGATTGGAAGTTCTGTGATAGATCAGCATCACTATACTAGTTGTTTGAGGAATCTTTGATACAATTTGTTTTGTGATAAATCAGTCTCGCTGCTAAGTGCTGTATTGGACTGAATATGCGCAAATTCCAAATATTTTATTAAAATTAATGTTTTGAATGCAATTGTGAAACTAAAACCTAGGTTGTTTCCACTGCTCTTCTGGGATTTACTTTTTCTGTCAAAAAAGCAGTCAACTAGTTGATTTAAAACTTGTGATAAATCAGCATCACTATACTAGTTTCATGAAAAATCTCTGATATAATTTTATTTTGGATAAATCTGTCTCACTGCTAAATGCTGTATCGGACTAAATATGGCAAATTCCAAATATCTTATTAAAACTAATGTTTTGACAGAAATTTCATATTTGAATTAATCATCTAATTTATTTATATTCATATATTTGATAATTTACTATCTCATTTGGATCAATCATCAAGATTTTAGTAAAATAAATGTTTTGAGGGAAATTTTATATTTGAATCAATCATCCAATTTATTTAAGTTCAGCTGTTTGAGTTTTTAATAATCTATCATCAAAGATTTCTTATTTGGATCAATCATCTAGATTTTATAGAAATTAATATTTTGACAAAAGAATTTATATTTAGATCTATCATTCAATTTATTTAGTTCAGATGTTTAGATATTTAATAATCTATTATGAGAGGTTTCTTATTTAGATCAATTGTCTAGGTTTTATTAAAATTACTGTTTTGAGATAAATTTTATATTTAAATCAATCATCTAATTTATTTAGGTTTAGACGTTTGGGTTTTTCATAAACTATCATGAGAGAGTTCTTATTTGGATAAAACATCTAGATTTTGTTAAAATTTATGTTTTGATATAAATTCCATATTAGGATCAATCATCTAATTTATTTAGGTTTAGATATTTGGGGTTTTAATAATCTATCATTAGAGATTTCTTATCTGGACCAATCATCTAAATTTTATTAGAATTATTGTTTTGACAAAAAAATGATATTTGGATCAATCATCTAATCTATTCCATTCAAATGTTTTTTTTATAGTTTATTATAGAGGCTTCTTATTTGGATCAATTATCTAGTTTTTATTAAAATTAATGTTTGACATAAATTTCATATTCAAATCAATCATCCAACTTATTTAGGTTCAGATGTTTGGGTTTTCAATAAACTATCATCAAAAAAAATTTATTTGGATCAATCATCTAGTTTTTATTATAATTAATGTTTAAAATTTCTTATTTGGATCTCATCTCTAGGTTTTGTTAAAATTAATATCTTCATAGAAATTTTATATTTGGACCAATTATCTAATATGTTAGGTTCAAATATTTGGGTTTTTAATAATCTATCATAGAGATTTGTTATTTGGATCAATCATTAAGGTTATTTAGATTCACAAGTTTGGTTTTTTAATAATCTATTATGAAGAAAATGTAATATAATAATTACATAGATTATGTCCCATTTTTTTTCACAAATTATTTTCCATAATTAATATTAAGATTTGTAAGGTATGTGGTAAAACAAGATGAAAGAGGATCCACAAGTGCATGCATGCAAACAAGGAATCTACTTTACACTTATTTCACTTTTACATTACATTGGAGGGATAATGATCCACTAGGTCTCACTTGATGAATGAAGTGATAGCTGGATTTAGTGGTCCTTCGCTATGGGGGGCATGACTATACAATTTTATTTGTATAATGTAAGATCTAGGGTTAAATGAGGTGAATTGGGGGTTTTCTACATGAAAAGGGAACTGAGAATAAACAAATAAATTTTGGAAATGATCTAACAATAACAAACTGTTACTGACCTATAATATAAATATGAGGCAAAGATGGAAGGACTGGGGCACTCTGGACGACCTACTCCTAGGATTGGGGTACCCTACTTAACCTCCTCTTGATAGTCTTTTCTCTAATGGATTGTAGACTATACCTGTTCACTTGATCTCTTTGTAACTTTTTCCACACATTTTACACCTATACCCGCACACAAAAAGGAAGGAAAATATTGCATAGAAAGGGTTTTTCCTAGGTCAAACCTCAATTTAGGAATTAAACTTGAATTGAAAATAAATTGAACTTGAATTAAAAATGTTCTAATGTATAATAGAGGCTAGACTTAAAAATGAAATGCCTATACCTTAATAAACCTCCTTTGTGTTGAAATGCTCATGAAGATGCTTGATAATTGACTTGATATAGTTGAATTTGGAATGAGAAGATCATGGATGCATAATCTAAAATTATTCCTTGTCTTTAATGGCTTGGATGCTTAATCACTTTCTCTTGAATGACTAAATGTGAACTTGTAGTTGAGATCTTGAAATCAGATGTGAGTGTATCAAATGAGGAGAGAAGACTTGCTTTTATACGTCTCCAAGAATTTTGAGGTCCAAAAATTGGTGCAAGTGATTGATATTTTTAAATCCCTTCTCAAACAAGTTAACCATTCCATGGTTTAAATTTGGGCCCAAATGTTAGGGAGTGGGGAAGCCAAGGCACCTTTCTCCCTCCAATGTGGTTCCAAATTGGGACCTAAGTTCCAAAATATGAAGGAGAAGCCAAAATTAAAAATAGAATTGAGTTGGATCAAGCATGTCAGGTATACAAGGCCATGAATACTAACATAGGGCCTAACAAAGCAAGAAATTATATAGGGATGAAATTTATGATGCTACAATTAGCCTCCAATTTAGTAGCAGTATGAACATGCAATCATGCACTTCGTATCATATATCATAGAATAAAATTACTTTTATCAAGGTAAAAGAGATGAGAATCATCAAACCCCAAGTGGCTTAAGAACTCATAAAATCTAAAATGAAGACAAAAGAAGCAAGAGAGAGAAAGAGGTATTACTGTACTAGCCAAGTAAGGTTAAACTTACTATGAGTCATGTAGAGAGATATTGGGATTGTTGCAAAGGAGAATCAAATAGTCTAGCAAGTTGTGTTATGCTAGTCAACTCACCTTGAAAGATAGCCAAGCACATAATTTTCTATTCAGTAAATTCACTACAAAAATGATGCAAAGGTTAACCAAGGAAAACATTGTATCCAATTAAACCCGCCAAGATAATGTTACAAAGAAAAAGGCATATTTTTCTAAGTAACTTAAAAAAAAAGATTATAAAATTTAATTTATAGTGTGTGCATAATGTGTAACAAAGAGTGGAGTGCATTTCTTCATGTTAAAGTGATTGTGTACTCCTTACCAATAGATTTTAGGTAGCATACATACATCCAAAACACAAGCACATTTCCACTTTGATATGCTCCAAGCAAGGACAAATCAAGGGAAATAAAGAGCATGAAAAAAAGAGAGAACATAAGGGATCCACTAACTCTAGGATCAATGTGTGCATATGATAACTCATGTATATCAAGTATAATTGAATTGATTTTACCTGATCTCCCGAAAGTATTAGAACTACAAGCACAATGGGAAGAGCACATAAGTTAGAAAAAAGACTTTTTCCAGTTCAACATTGCAGAGACCAAAAAGAGAGATGGATCTCACCACTTTGTGTCATCCCCAAGTAGACAAATCAAAGGAACATTTACAATAAAATGTATACAACATATAAAGGAATTGAAATAAAAATAGAAAAATATGAAGGGTTGTCTAAAGAGAGCTATGACACGAACACAAATAACAAGAAACACATCACAGTGTAAGCACATTAAGGATAAGAAAACACACAAGAGATTCTATGACACAATATAAGCAACTCAAATATATCATCCATGATCCAAATGATAGATTCAGAGTACAATACCTAGTGTATAACCTGTGGTATTCAGAACCCATTTCAAGAGCAATAAATTTGACAAAGAAGCATGCAATCCATGAAGTAGTTTCCATTCCATTCAAAATTAGTTTAGACAATTTTCATGAGATCCTAAGGGTCATCAAAACCAATTGGAATTTAAAATGAACAATATAGATAATATTTATTATATAATATAAAACCAAAAATTACCAGAATTGTCAAAATACTATATACTTGATTTTATGCCAACTTTGAAAAGCCATAAATTTTTCCATTATTGGGGCTTTTAGTTTCCTTTGTGGCTTATAAAACCTTCTCTTTATGGTATTTTAGAGAACATAGTTGGTTCTAAAATCTTCTCAATGGACCCCAAATACTTTATAGGAAGTTCAAAAGTTTCAGTCAGGTTTTGCTGACACTTTATGAAATCAATCCTTCTTTAAACTTTGGGTCCATGCTTTTCTCTTTTTCCTTTGTTTCATTTTCAGTGTTAGGGTCCGATAAAGACTCTTGAACTACTTGTTGGACTTGAAACATCTCAATAAAAGCTTCAAAATTTCTCATTGAGTTCTAATAATACACTTTAATCTTATCTCCTCCTTACTTGGTCTTTCTTTAAGATCAATGTTCCATTATTTATGTTAAAATCCGTGTCAAATTCTAGAACTAGTGTCAGAATCCAAAGTGTAATTTTCAACTTTGACTTGTTCTAAAAGAGCTGTTAGATTCCAAAATGACTTCTAGAACGTTATATAAATCCTAAAAATTTGAGCTCTCTTGGATTTTTTTCTAATCACTCCTCATCTTGAGAGGCAAAAGGCCCCATTGCATCCACCACTAATACATTTGGGGTGAAATTGCGACGACAATTTGCAACGGTGAGCAAATGTTATGTCTTTTTGGCTTTTTTTTTCAATTATACCCCGACAACGTCGCAATTGCGATGTTAACGGGATATAAGAAAAAAAAAGAAAAGAAAACGTTGGTCATTTCTATAATAGCGCCGAGAGGGATTTTTGCAGCCATTGGACGAGGAGATCTCTGTGGCTAGGCATCTCTGCGGTGAAAGGGATCTACTGGATTGTACATTTAGAATCCAAAAGGCCGAGAAAGGTATGATTTTAAACTTCACTTCCTCCTCATTTTGTGTTTCCCTCTCTTCCCTTTATCATGCAAACCTTATATTTAAGGATATGCAACATGATCTCATTTAACAAGAAAAATGTTTCTGCTATTTCTTCTCAGAAACCCTTCTTCGAACCCTAATTTACCATCGGGTAGTTTTGGCTGGCCGCTACTAGGTGAGAGTCTACTATTTCTAGCTTTCCAAAGGGCCAATGCATTTCATGAATTTTTGGAGCAGAGGATGAAGGCCCATGGAGGAGATATCTTTAAAACCCACTTGCTCGGATCTCCTAGAACTGTATTGTGCAGTCTTATGAGATATCATGTATGCTATGTGACAATTGCAGGTATGCTCATGTCTATTGCTGTGTATTTTCTTTAGAAGATTCATTTTGATATGTATACGGAGGCAAGTTTTCATAAATTTTGTTTCATAATGCGTCTGATCATATCAATGGGTCAACAAGTTTTTGAGTTACAATTCATACTCTAGCACCATTTTATATCATTGAACTGTTGTGGGATAGGATGCCATTTTGTTAAGCAAGTCATCATGGCATTGAAATTGATGCATTGCTCCTCCTTATTCAACAATCTACAATCTAAGTGACCAACAGTTCAACCCAAATTGAACTACTGGTCATATTGAAAGAACTTTTCCTGCCTATACAATTTTTCTCATCAATCACTGCTTTATACTTTATTCTACTCACTGGTCCATTAAATTGAATTGCATATTCATGTTCTAAGATAACCCAGCTTGTAGAATCATAGACAGGTAAAGGGATTTTACAAGGCATGGACAATCATGTTGCTAATGGAGACTCTCTCCCACAGGGTAGAATGAGATGAAATTCATTTTTTACAGTGAAATTCTAACCACATATTTTGTGTAGCAGATTCATTTTGATATGTATACGAAGGTGGAGATTTTTTAAATTGTGTTTCATAATGCATCTAATCAGATCAATGGGTCAACAAGGTTTTGAGTTACAATTCATATTCTGGCACCATTTTATATCATTGAACTGTTGTGGGACATGATGTCATTTTGTTAAGGATTTATGTCTTCTTCATTTTTCCCCTCTCCCACAACCCCACAAATTTGGTTTTCAAATTCACTTCTACCAAAATGGATTTTATTTTATATAGCGTATAATCCCATAAATTAACAGATGTTTTATGATGTATAATCCTAGAAACTCAGAAATCTTTTATGGCATAAGCCTACAAACTCTTCTTGAATTTATCATTGGTGGCACTTTTATGGGTAGTGAGATTGCAAGCTAGCCAAAGGGCCTGAAATGCTTGCGAGCGTTAGCTCTTTAGATAGGGCTCTACCTCACAATTATGCACAGAGCAGTACATTTTTAGTATAGTCAACAAATGCACAAAAAATGCAACCAACAAAACCACCACCCTTGATGGACTTGACAGGTACTCCCAATAAAGTTCAAACAACTGAGTCTTAATCTTGATTTTATAGTAATTTTTTATGAGCACTTCTTTGATTTACTTACTAGGTTCTATGTCCCTTATTCTTGTCATAATAAACACATTTCTTATCCCTATTTTGGTTTTTATTACCATCTAGATTGAAGTGTTTGGAATACTTCAGACTATAGGCTAAATCGTAAAATCTCTCAAAAACTTAAAATTCTAGACACTATACTTTTTGCATGTTTGATCAGTCAAAATTTGGGATTAATTAATCCAAATGGTAACTATTAATTAGCTCATGATTTACTCTAGTTCTTGGAACTCTAGTATATTGATTACTTAATTTCGAATATACCAACACTCTGGTTTTTTTCATGTGTACCCATTGATATTTTAAAGGTGTGTATTCACACATCTTTGAAGGAATGATGTTTTCTCTACATTATGGATTTGTTATCCATGCAAGAAATCTTTTGCTGGAGTTGGGATGTTAATTAGTTTTTACTTATTTTTCATGCAATATGTTGTAAATGTTAATGGGATTTTTTTATGCTATATTATTGGCTGAATAAACAATTTCTTAAGGTAGTCATCAAGTTTGTAATTGTAGTTTCATGAAATTACACCTTTGACTTGTAATATTTTTTGCATGTAATATATGAATTCACTATTGATTCCAGGTGCATTAAGGGAGGACGAAATCAATATTGTCAAGGTGCATAAAGGGGGGATAAAGCCAATATTAATTTCAGGTGAGGTTAATAAACTATACTAAGGCAATGACCCATAAATTCTTAGTTATATTTGGATTCATATTTTATTTTTATTCAGATTCATATTTTGCTTTTCCTTTTTATTTTTCCTGTTTAATTATTCTAATCAAACATACAGGTCAATAATATAGGTTAATTATATGTTGTTGGAAATATGAATTATACATGCTATCTTTGAAGAAATAGATAAATCAATGTGATTCATACAAAAAAATAGATTGGTACACACACACACACACACACACACACACATATATGTGTGTGTGTGTGTGTGTGTGTGTGTGTGGACATATATATTCATGTATTTATACATACATACACACACACACACACACATGCATGTGTATATATATTACAAACAGACTGGTTAATATTTTTGTACATGTGCATATATATGGATGCATGTGTGTAAAATTGGATGTATATGTAAGTAGATACATAATAGATAGACATATGGAGCATGCATACATATTTGGACCAAAAATTTGGAGTAATATTTAAATATATAGATATGGACCAAGCATTGTATTGGAAAAATATAATGTTCAAGTTACATTGTAATGAGAAGAGCAAAATGCATGGCATGATGAATCATCTACCCACCTTACAAAAAAATACAAATTTCTGGGACCTCTATAAGTAAATAGGGGAATGGTTTTTCTTCTACAAAATATAAAAAAACAATTTTTGTCAAATAATCATACTAGTTCTGATGGAAAATTTTACTACACTATCCATGGGGGAAGCATGGAGCAATGACCATCCGTAGCAGTGGCTACAATGTCAGAACTTGATCCTGCATTTGTTTTCTCCTTGGAAGGTGTTATGGGCATTTGCAATTGGTCTATAGAAACCTAAGTGTTGATTGTGATGTAGAGTGGCATGCAAATGTGGTGGAAATAGTATAGATTTTTCTTCAACAATGCACTTTCCTTACTAACCCTTTAGGCCTATTAGAGGCTAAATACCCAAAATGACTCAACTTGGCTTCCAAACGGACAAGATAGATTTAGATGAAGTTCAAAACACATATTCAATGGGATTCAACCAATTTTTTGGACCAAAGCAATACCCATTTGACAGAACTCTTCAAATCCCCTTCTAGCCCTGTGAACCCCAATTACCCCTCCTGAACCAGTTTTCCACCTTTTTCCCTGACTTCTTCCAAACAAGTAGACAAAAAAATTATATTTTGGGATACCCTTTTTAGGGATACAAAACATATGTCAAATTTAAACCCAACTCCTTTGGACCAGTTTGTACTTCCTTCACAATGTGGCCTTCAAATGGCATCAAAATCAAACAAATAACAAAGAAACTATGTTTTATCTCACTCTTCACCACTCCAAATTCTTAGCACAATCATATTATAGCATAAAACTACTAGATCCAAATGATTTCAGTCACATTCATCAAGAATCATTCAACTCACCTTTATAGGCTCTCCAAACCCTTGTTTCATGAGGGTTTCACCAAAATCCTATCTCCACTCACCTTAGAGATCAAACTATTTTTCAAACACCTTTAGATCAACACCCTAGGGTCTTCCAAGTCATCACACAACCCTCTTCTTCAGGTAAATCTTTTTCTGCTACATGTTAGCCATCAATTTCCTCTTGGAACACTCCCTTGTCTTCAACATTCTTGTTGTCCTTTCAGTATTTCTGCATCATAAATTGTTAGGCTGATATTGTACATGTTAGAAAACATTCCTGTCATGCCTCTTGGAAACCCTAAGTAGCAATGTGGAAGCAGCCAACATCTTAACCAATGGTTTAGTATTGTCCATGCTTGTTAAGATGTTGAGAATATCTAAACCAACTGCTTTGCGTGTTCAGCTTGTTTTAGTAATGGGTTTGTTGATTTGGCATGCAACTATTATTGAATATTAAGTGGCAAGTTTAGGTATAGTTTTAGTGCTAACTGATGCTCTTCGAGATAAGAAGGAAAAAGTGAGAAGATTTGCTATGGCAGCCTTAGGTGAACTTCTGTTCTATATCTCCACTCAGAGTGAAAATTCTCTGAAGGCTATTGTTGCTCTGGAAAGTCAAGCAAAAGATAGCCGGTCATCACCATCTACATGGTAGGTTAGCCCCTAATTCTTGTGCCATTTATATCTGATATATGTGATGTAGAGCCTTGGTATCCACAGTGAAAAATGGTGTTTTCAACTAAACTTTGTGTTAGAATTCAAACTCTCCTACCCCTGCTTATGCTAGGGCACTCCTTACCAAAGCTCTACACTATTGAATGAACAAGTCTTTTGTAAACATTCAACACATTATTTACCCATAACTCCTCACAATGTTATTCATAGTCTGTTGTTCTGTCAGTGACGACAGGTTCTTGTATACCTTGTGTACCTCCTTTCGTACCAACTGTGCTAGTTTATTTTCTGTATGTTCTTTGACAGTTTCATCACTTGTCAAACTTTCTACTTTGTTCTAGTCCTTCCCAATTTCAAATCTATTCCCGTGACAAACCAGTCACTCACCAATCTTGGTATATATCTGGCATAGAGATTCAAGTGTTCCAAAGGCTCTTCAAAAAAATCACTCTGTCATATTTCAGATACTGGACAGAGTGTTCTTCGAGAACAAGGTTCTCAACTAAACTCCAACTTCACAGACTTTCTTCATAGTCAAAGAGAACTAACACTCGGTCTTTCTACTAAACTCTTTAATCATAGGTGAATTGCGACGGGGGTAATTTGTACCCAGAACAGGGTAATTTGTCCCAGAAAATTTTTTTTCATTTTATTTTGTATTTGTCGCAATTGTGACGCACACACAGTGAATTGCGATGGGGGTGCTGTATAGGCGACGCCCACTCCCGTCACATTTGCTTCGGGTGTTCATCGCACTTGCGATGATTATCGCATGATCGCATGCGGCTTCCCAAGCGCATGCGACCATGCGACAAGTCGTCGCAGTTGTGCGGGTATTCATCGCACTTGCAACGGTTATCGCATGATTGCATGCGGCTTCCCAAGCGACGGATTGAAGTCGTAATTGTGACAAAAATGGAAAGACATCGTATTTTGCGACTAAAAAACAACGACGTCTATTACTGTCGCAATTGCAATACATGGCTGTCACAATTGCGACACATAGCCGTCGCAAATCGATGCCAAATTTATTAGTGCACACTCTACAAAAAATAAGGGAAATAAATTTGAATTTCCATTCTTGAGAAAGCCACTTACCCTGATGATAAAAATGACTATCTCGAACCACTCGATAAAGAAAAATGTTCTACGTCTTCAAGTTCTTCATAGTAGCTTCCATGATCTGATCACTTTGTAGTTGAGAAACAACTTCTGGATTCAATTTTCTATTACTAATGTGCTCAAAAATATCTACAACATGTCTACTAATATAGGGAAATAAGGCCTCAACAGTAATACATTGAAGACTAGATAAATACCCAAAAATGGAGGCAAGTTGAGTTGAAATGCATTTTCACCAACTTGTTTGATGATCTTATATGGACCATAACAAAGAGGATGAAGCTTCTTCTTGGGCCCTTGCAATCTCTCCTTCTGAATGTGCAACCACATGTTATCCCCAACTTGAAAATGATGAGGATTCCAATGTCCATCATGCCTCTCCTTACATTTATTATTGATGTGTCCCAACATTTATTGAACCTTTTACTATAGGTGATGAATTCTATCAATAGATTTCCTGAGAGATTCTTTCTCTACAAGTATATTGTAATTTTTTATTAATTTCAAAATAATATATTGGGCTTCTTTTGGAGTGTGGGTTTTTCCTCCTGAAATGGTTTTCTCCACATAAATCACTATGTTATGGTATGAATGTTGTTTTATGTTATTTCTATTAAGTTTTTGTAACTATTATAAAGATCTGAGAAATTTTTTACATTATTCTCCTCAAGGTTAGTGTAGGAAGTTGTTATGCTACTTTACTTCCTTACAATTAGTAGGCTTGATAATTTTAGGCATGTCTCTTAAAAAATTTGAAGAGATGATCCTTATTTAACTACCAAAATTAAAAAGTCATATTCTCTTGTGCCATAACTAGCATTCATGTTTCTCTATGCCAAAGAACAACTGTCTCCATTGTTTTCCTTGAGATAGTAAACATTGTCATTTCTCATACCTTCTACAATAAGTATTTTGAAACCTATTCTAATTTCACATCTAGATCCATGAAAGCTAACCTCACACCCTTTACTACACAATTGACTTACACTCAATATATTTTTCCTTAATCATTCAACATTATAAACATCACTAACTTTATGTTTTCCATCAATATATATGATTCCTTTACCAAATATAGGTGCAAATCCTTCACCATAAAATGAGAATGATCCTACATCAAACTATTCAAGATTAATGTGCTCTCTTCTATTGTATTTCATGTGATTTGAACATCTAGAATCAATTATCCAAGGTTTGTGTTCTCCTCTTGATTGTAGAGTAGTATTTATAGTTTCTTCTACAATATTCCAATGTCTGGATTTGTTACCATCATTCTCCTTAATAGCCAAGATCAAAAAATCACACTTTAATCAATTCCATTTTTATCCTCTGATGAATGAGTCTCCATTGAATAAAAACTCTTCTTACCTTTATATTTGTTATATGTGCTAGTATTATTGTTATTCCTTTTATAGTTATATTTTCTCTCATTGTTGTTAGACATATTATTATTATCTTCCTTAAAATGGAATCCAGAAACACAATGTCCTACTCTTCCACAATTGAAATATTTGAAGGCTAACTCAACTTTATACTTTTTGGATCCTTCCTTTAGTCTTCTAACAAAATTTTCTTCTATGTCATCCCGATCATAGATTGTCCAGGGTACATCTTCAATCATTTTAGTAGCCTTGAATGCAACATCTTTCATATTAGCTTCAATCTAAATAGAAAATATCGTGCAAAGTGTTCCATTCAAATGTAAAATTTGTTTTTCAACATTAAATAGTTACTCTTCTTATCAAATGTGTCCCAAAATTATGTAAATTTCAACTAGATTAATCATAGAATATAAAGAACTTATTAACTCTCTAATGATCTCTTTTACAATTTTACAAGTTTCTTTTTTATAGAAAAGGCAAAACATGTCGGCCTAGGACCTAATAACAACTTTTGTTATACATTTGACTTTTTAATTACACTATATCTTGGAAAGTTGTGCCCATTAAAATATAAGATTTTTTATTTGAAAAAACATTACATATTACATAATGCCAATGAAAAGATTCAATCTTGATGCTTGGACCACTAACTTGAACCAAAAATGTTGCACTAGTTCAAAGTTATCAAAACTAGGTCACTTACTAAGTTAGATCTTATCTCTTAGAATCTGATGATTAATTGAAATGTAAATGTGTTCAGTCTCCATATTTCTCTTCCATGACATGTACATACTCTTAGCTAGCCATTAGAAATATTGAATCTTTTGTATTTTCACACTAAGCCTGTAAGAATTGAGTTTTTGACACAAAAAGTCACATTAGTAAAACCTATAATTTTAGGGAGTCGGACAAAAAGTCAAGGTTGAATGCATTGGTCGACAAGATACTAGTCAATTCCCTATAATATAGGAATAAAAGAAATACAATTAAGACTAGAACTGTCGAGATGCTAAAGCATACATTTGTCCAAAGATAAGAGGAAAGTCGACCATCTGTCGAGTGTCCTAAAAAAACACAATAAGTGATGTTGTATCACCTTCAACAAGTATAAGATGTCATGCTTGGGGAACAACCTAAGAGATTTTCACATCAACTGTTGAATTACATCAATAAAAGATAAGGATTAGATCAAAAAATGTACTTCCATATTAACGACAAAAGTAAACAACAAAATTTACCAAATACCACAATGTTGAATATGAAATTGCGTAACACTTGAAAAAGAAATTCCTTCCTATAAGAAACTTCATAAACCTTTTCACAAATGTCAGCAAGGGTGAGAATATTGTGGGAGTACGTTTCCACCTGTATGGTGAAAATGTGACCACACTTCTATGAATCCTTACATGCAAGAAAACTCAATAATGAGCCCTCACAAATCGATCCATAGCTCTATATGCATGGAGTTGCAAGATTTGTAAAATTGCTCTCAGCTAGACCTATAAACTCATGACCTTGCTAGTCAACCATACAATGAGAGATTCACAATGAAAATAAGGGAAAGAATGCCAATATCTCCAATGAAATCAATATGAATGCAATGCAATGCAAAATTAATCTAAGATGAGCATGCAAGTATGCAAATTAGGCTATGAAAATAGAAATGAAAGAGTTACAAACCCTCTAATTAGACTATGTGAGATTAATCTAAAATATGAAAGAAAATGATACCATGATGATGCAACTATGATGCAAGCTAGGATGTGATGTAGATGCAAGATGAATGCCAATGATGCTCCAAATCTTCAAAACTTGATGCAAGAATGTCTCCAAAAGCTTCAAGATGACTTAGAAAACTTGTAGCATAACAATAGCATAAAATTCAAGTGTATACAAAATGAAGAAGAGAGCTCTTTTTTTACAGGAAGTGAAAAGGAATGGACCATTGTGATTAAGAGGCAAAAGACTTAATCAACGGTGGAGAAAAAAAGAAGCTTGATCCTTGTGCACAAATATCCTCCAATAAAAAAATTAGAAGCATTTACTTTATGTTGAGCATTTACTTTATGTCCATGTGAGACAAAAAGTACTTTTCTTTTATTTTTTATTTTATTTTTCTTTATAAAAAAGAATTAAATATTTTATTTGTGCAACATAGGATAAGAAGAAAAGTAGAGATTTTTTATTTAAATAAAAGGGAGGAAATTCCTTTTAATTAAATAAAGGCTTAGGATAAAGTGATTTTATTATTTAATTAAAAGAGATTTTTAATTAATTAAAAGGGAGCATGTTCTCTTAATTAAATAAGATTTTTATTTTTATTTCTTTTAAATTAAATAAGGCTCAAACCTTAGGAAATATTGAATTGATTATGATTTGATCAAGAAAATTGATATAATTGATATTGTTGATATTTGAAAATATTGATTCAGGGATTTGACAAATTGCAGAAATGGAGCCCAAGGTCTAGGCGACCATTTTAGGGTGCATACATTTGCCCCTCTTTGACTAATGTGTGATCATTTCGGGAACACAGGTAGTCAAAGAAGAATTGAAATGTGAGATCGATTTGGGATCACAAAACAACCCAGATGTGTGTTCATTTTGGGAACACATCAAGACAAAAATAAGCAAAAGTTGAAAGACAAGACCAACACTGTCACTGCTAGGTGCAAATCAAGCCTTAGACAAAGCTATCGACGTCACTGCTAGGCAATAATCAAGTTTGAAAAATAGGAGATAAAAATTGAAAGACAAAATCACCACCATCGCTGCTAGGTGATAATCAAGTCTCAAAATAAGAATCTCAAGCTGAGCTGAATGATAAAGTTGAATCAAAGATTAAAGCTGATAGGTACTGCCCCCTCGGAATTGAAATCGAAATCAAATAGAGGACAACAACAAATTGATAAACCTGATCAAATCACAATAAATCATAATCGAAGGATGGAGCATGATAGGATAACCAACAAAAAGTGAAGATATGCCCCACGTTGACGAGGTTTGACTGAGAAAGATATAGGATAAAAATTAAGTCAAACCTTGGAGAAATGAAGCGAAAGGGGTGAATGAAAGACTAGAAGTTTGGAAGATATGGAAAGGAATAAATTCCATCAAAGATCGAAGAAGTATGCCTCAAAAGGTCAGTCAACTGCGTAGAAGAATAAGAAAACTTGGAAACGCGACTCGAATTTCAATTTTGAGTCCAAAAATGGATAGAAAATTATGTGATATGAAAGACCAGAAATAAAAGATATGATCAAGAAGAATCAGAAAATGAGCACAGTTGACCAACTAGTCCGTAGATGATAAAAAGAAGAGCTCTCTCCATATGCAAGATGCAAAAACTAAACTATGATGAACCTAAGAATGCAAGCTACTATGAAAGTGGTTGACTTGCAAGGTCACAACGCCTATAGACATCTAATTATCATCATCGAGAGTTATTGGTAGCATCATAAAATCATACAATGCACACTAGCATAACTATGTGGATATGAATATGATCTTTATCAGATAGAAATGTGGGAATCTCACCTAATCATCAAAGACATGGAGGTCAAGATGACTAGTGCAGTGAGATTACCTAAGTTTGATATGGCGAGATTATGCTTGTATCAAGACACATGAAAGTCAGGATAACTAGAAGCATGCACTCACAAAATAGTCAAGGATAATATCTTGTCAATCCCTAGTGTCAAGTAAGACCAGCATAAATGCTCATGATAGTTAGGATCAACGAAATATACCCACAAGCAGATAAAGAAAGAAAACATGTTCTCATACCCTCAATCTTCTAGCTATGCATCATCAAAAACTTCTTAGGGAGAGACCACTCATCAAAAAAATCTTCATAGACAGCACACAGAGAAAAATAAAGTCAACATATCTCAACAAGTTGATTGTTTAAGTGTGTGTGTGTTGGTCATAGAGTCAAACTCAGGTTATCACATCTGCAAATGAGAAATATCGCATCAAACTTAGACTATTGGGTAAGACATCTGATAAGTGTTAAGAAACACTCGATGCAAGGGTAGTGTTGAAAAACACCGTTTGGGGTGGTGTTGAAAAACACCTGTTGTGAAATGCCTCAAGAGACAAACGCGCCTAAAGGACCTATGCTAACATTTATGCCCCTTAGACAAAAATAAAGACCAATTCCAGACCAAGTCAAATAAGGTCAAGGCATGATGGAGAAAAATTCAGTGTCGAGGACGCATGCTAAGAGACAAGGGTGCAAAGGCGTCAAGTAGCGCCTGTTTCCAGGTTTTCACCACTTGGATTTTTATTGCAATTTTTCTCTTTTTTTCAATTTTTTTTTTTTTTATATTTTTGCTACCAAGATGCCTGTTTCCAAGTTTTCACCAAGGCACTTTTTCTTTTTCTTTTTTGAATTTTTTGCATTTTTTTTATTTTTTTGTATTTTTTCAAGATTTTTTATGCTTTTTAAGATTTTTTCAACATCATATATGAATTTTTTTGGTATTTTTTCAGGATCAATAAATATGTACAAAGGATGCCCCCAGACAGAATGGGCATCAAACTCATGAGCAAGATCACATCGTGTAGTTCTAAAATGTTGCAAGGTGGAGGACAAGAAAGATTAGCAAGCTGGTGGAAAAGATGGAAGACAAGAGAATGAAGGAGAATGAAGGGAAGAAATCCTCAAGAGCAAACTCCTCAAGCGTACCCAAGCTAGGGAAAATTTTGTCATGTAAAGCACATTTGGACAAGCAATAAAAAGCCAGCATAGGATAAGCCTCAAAAGTGCAATGCCAAAGAAGGAAAGGATGAAGTCAAAATGAGGGTAGACATGTCAAGAGACTTCATAGCATCATATTTTACTCTTTTTATTAGATCAAGACCAAGGGGGAAAATGATAGTGAAAGGCTAGAATGAATGGAGGAAAACATGAATATGAAGGCTAAACATGAATGGAATGAAAGCAAGATCATCATAAGATAGCTCACAAGATAGCCAAATGTTCATGTAAAGACCAACATTGTCAAGATCAAAGATGGAAGACGGAATGGATGAAACATGTAGAAGAACTACGCATGATACCTGATTACCAGGTTTTCATCACGGTACTTATCCAAGGTGCCACAAGGGAGTGGTTTTCACCATAGGATGAATTTATTTTTCTTTACTTTTGCTACCAAGGCGCCTATTTCCAGGTTTTCACCATGGCACATTTTCAATTTTTTTTTCATTTTTTTCTGTTCTTTTTGAATTTTTCTATTTTTTGAATTTTATTTTTTTATTTTTATTTTTTTTGGAAGAAGGCAAGCTTTTCAGATAATTCTCCTTGAAAGAATAAACCATGATATGTCAATGATTCAAAATGATATGCTCAAAGATGCTGATAGGGAAAGAAAAATGGAAGAGAAAAATGGAGGATAAGGCTTTATACAAAGCGAGTGAGGTTGGAAGATAGGAGGAATAGGCAAATGAGGAAAAAGGATAGAAGGTAGAAAGATAATGAATGGAAGGATTGTGAAAGGGTAGATGAAAAGGAAGGCAAGATCAACATCAACACACACCTTGAAGGGTGGCAAGAGGGTGGAGGAAATGTGAATGAAAGAATACGAGAAGGAATATGGTGAATATTTAGCAGAGGTTGCGGTTCAGGCACATGGAATTGAAGAATGTTTTTGGAAGAAAATGAAGTGGAAGCCTTTGGAAGCTTGAATGTCAACTTTACTTTTTGTTCAATATGAGACTCTTTCAAGAGAGACTTTGGAATCCATATAGCCTTAGGCTTTTCATTTCTTTTTGATGATTTAGAGAGAATATCTTGAATGATGAATTTTGGAACCCATACTTGTCTTGTACTTTTCTTCTTAGATATCTCTTTTGACTTTATGCTCCCATGTTGATTAGAGAAGACATGGTGATCTTCTTTTTTTGATGGATTCTTGTATTGCTTCTTTTTCTTGTATTGAACATTCAAGTTACTTCCAAAATACTTAGGACTTGTGGAAGAAGGAGGATATGACTGGTTTAGATGGGTGGGTGAATGAAAAAGATTCAAGGGTATGCATGTATGTTGATCTTGAGGAAAGATAGGAGATGGAGGGACATAAGGACCCAAGATGGATGATGAATTAGGAGAATTAGGAGGGGAAAGTGAAGGGACATAAGGGCCCAAGATGGAAGGAAGACATGAAGCCTTTGGTATTGGTGGAGGAAGTTCAAGGATAGAAGTGGAAGATGCAAAAGGATAATCAATAAGTTCATCAACGTCTATATGACAACCAAGGACATCAGCATCTTTAGAGTGAGCATTAGGATTTTCAATAGGATCGTGCACATCTTGAATAGGAGCAACTTCGTTGATAGAATCGTTCAAAGCTTGCGAAGACTTAGGAAGAGTAGAAAGCGGAAGTGAACATGGAGTGGTAGAAGAAGAAGATGAAATACTTTGATCTTGACAAGTAGCTTGGGATAGCATAAGCGCATCATTTTGCTTTGGATTTTCAATAGGCTTAACATCAAAAGTAACAACACCATTTTTAATAACCTTAATGGAAGTATCATCTTTGGAAAGCGCAAGTGTGGTAAGGTTATTTTGATTATCAATAAGCTCAACAGTGTAAGTAGTAGCTTGATCTTGGTTAGGAGAAGACTTAAGACATGATGGAATAAATGAGGAAGGTCGTAAAGGATCGAAAGAACCATGAAACAAATGAGAGATATCATGAAAAGAATTAGATAATATGGAGGGTTCCTGATCTTGATCTTTATTTATATTTTTTTCTTTATCATCTTTAAAATCCTCTTGACATGGAGCCACTTCTAAGGACAAGGAAGCACGTTGGAGTTGTATGGAAGACTTTGGAAGAGATGGTGAAGGACCAACTGAAGTAGGCATTATGGTGCATAAAGGCTTAGGCTCTTTAGGTTTAGCATCATTGAAAGTATTTTCAGCCAAATGAAGGTTAGCTTGATTTTCTTTAAGAGATAGCCCTTGAGGATAACTATAGGGAGCTGCATGAAAAGCATTAGGATCTTTGTTGGATGAAGGATTTGTGAAAGATTCAGAAGCTTTAGGAGATGTATGGGAATTGGATGAAGTAGAGGATGGAAGGGAACCATCACAAGACAAAGGTTCAACATTAACATGATCTTGCTTGAGAGTGCAATCTTTATTTTCAGCATGAGAGTTCCTAGAGGAAGGATTCTTATAATATTTACATTTGAAATCAGCACGGTGCATTTTATATTCCTTAATAGTAGTAGTTGGATTATAATCAAGGTATTGTTCACAAAACTCATCAAAGTTTTTTTCAAAATCTGAATCATATGGATCACCATCATGATCTTTCCAATATGAGGACCCATTTTCAGTAAGCACAAGGACACGACTAGGAGGACTCTTAGGAATAGAGGTGTCATAGGTATCACTACATTGTCCATCATCATAGTCATCATAGTCATCATAGGTGGGTGCGTCACTCTTCATGGAAGAGGCATCATAAGGGCTATCACATTGCTCTTTATGGTATGTCTTCTGAAGAGAAGTAAGACTCTTGGGAAAAGTAGAAGAAGAATGAGATTGTAAAGAAAAGGAAATTGAAGACTTAGTGGAAGAAGAAGACTTGGATAATGAAGAATGTGAATAATGTTTAGAAGAGTCATGGTAAGATTTGGAAGATGAGGAAGAATGAGAAAACTTAGATGATGAAGAACGTTTAGAAGAAGGAGGTTGTGATATGATCATGTCTATGATCCTAGCAAAGGCATCTGATTTAATCATCTTTTCCTTTATTTTTTCCATAAGTTTATCACCCATGAGATATTTGGAAGGACTATTGGAGGAATAAAGATATTCTTTAAATTGAGCAATGAGATTAAGATCATCTATTCTCAAGAGAGGTTCCTTAGCAAGATAGTTGAAATTCATGGTTCTAGAAAAGGAGGAATCAAACGTGGAAGAAATGAATAGATGAATAAAAGAAGGTAGACTAGATAATAAGAGGAAAAGAATCAAGAAGAAGAGGAAGAAGAATTTTCCATGGGAATAGAAGACTTCAGAAGAACATGAGAAATGGAGAAGAAAGAAGAAGACTAAGAGTCATCTTATGCAATTGATACCATAACATTCATTGAGATGTTGAGCAACATGATAGCACCTAAGATCTGAGATCTGGACTAACCAAGGAAGACCAAGCTTCTAAGGAGAACCCACTAGGACGGAACTCAATTTCAGTATTCCAATTAGATTTTTCAAAGGATTTCGCAATGATGATCAAGCACATAGAACGGAAACTAGGGAATTCAAGCAAATAGTCTTCAAGCAATGGGCAAGGGGCAAAGAAACCTTGCACATGAACAAGTATAGTGACTTAGTATTTCTACTCCTTAAAGGTTCTACTTGTGTATGTTCTTGAAAATGTTTTAGTAGGCACATAGAACACAACAACACCTTATCAAGCTGTCTACAAGGATATACATGGCTTTCTAAAAGGAGTCCTCGATATACACAAAGTACGTGAGGCCCAAATTCGTAGATGAGAAGAATCCAATATCACACAGCCAAGGGGAGATGGTAACCCAAATCTCCTCCTTCACTTCTCAAAGGTATAAAGTTCTTTGAGGCTTAGCCAAGAGTGATATCAAACTCAATTCCCAAGAGAGGTTTCTTTGGATTCACCTCCTGATATTTATACTCCACCGAAACATAGGAGTTAAGGTCATCCCTTGAGGTGGTGGTCCCCAAGCAGGCCTTCTAGAAATAAAAACTAAGTAATTCACTATCAAAAGTATTTAGAGCACTAAAGGTGGAACACTTAACTCTCCAAGTAAACGCGAAGTGAGTCCAAAAGTGGAACATTTAACTCCTCACATCAACTCAAAGTGAGTCCACACTTTAGAAAATAAGTGAGTTCCAAAAAGCACAAAAGGGTTGCCTAGTGGAGCAATTAACGCTTATTTCCTGTAGACCCCTCCCCTTTAATGTGGCGCTGATCTTGCAACCACGGGGCGAAAATGAGGGGCCGGTGGATTAGCGAGTCCAATAACCCAAGATAGCAATCTAGATCAATGACAAGTAATCTAAAGTTTCTTATCAATACTACTCACAAATGACAAAGGGTTGAATCAATGGAATATTTAACTTTCCAAGCAAACATAGAGTGAGTCCAAAAAGTGGTGCATTTAACTCCCTATGTAAACAAGGAATGAATCCATGCCCTCAATAATTTAATGAAATATTTGATATTGGAACCAAGAATTACTTAAGGTTTAAACACAAGCATTCACTTACACAAACTTGTATGAAAGCAAATCTATGTTCATTCATTTCCCATGAAGAGCATCAATTGAAATGTGTTCTATGAAAGCATGTAAACACTCAAGCCAAACACATGAGAGGTTAAATTTTAATCTCAAAATCCAAATGTTGTAGAGATGGAACAAAGTACCTCAAGTCCAACGCTTTATTTTAAGCATTTTCCATGAAAGCAAGAGCACCTTCAAATGAACAAGACAAGAAAATAAGCAAACAAGATATGCAATGTATACCCAACTTATGCAAACCATAGGGTTAGATCTAAAAATCAATTGTTAGGAGAAATGATAACCAGAAAATAATTCAAATGATAACTCATATCATGCATTGAACAATGAAAAAATAAGTGCATACCTATCACAAAATTTTATTTTTTTACATTTGACCTAGTCAACAAGATCTGATTTTTACCACATAAATTTGGACCTTAAACCCAAAATGAAGAAAAGAGACCTCTATCAAAAAAATAGAGAGCTTTCCAAAAATGTAAAAATTTCAAAAAAATCTCTTCATTTGTGCCCTAGAGACCCATTTTACCAAAATAGACCAGTTTTTATAAATTGACCAAATGAGATATGATGTGATTTCTAAATTAAAAACATAATGAATGGACCCCCTGTAGAATTCTAAGACCTTTCCAGAAATATAAAATTTTTTGAAAAATATGCTGATTTACGCCTAAAATTGATTTTTTATGAAAAATCAAGAAAAAATCATAAAAAATACAAATCACCTCCAAAAATTCTAAAAATTTTTTTGGAGCTTCTCTAACATGTCACAAACTTGAAAAAAAACTTTTAGACTAGAAAACCAAGCCGTTTGGGAGATATGATCAAATCTTTCAAATCTAGGGTTTTTCATCTCCAAACAAATTTGCACAAGGGTTAGCTCCAAAAATAATCGAAACCAGCATGCAAGAGGTGGGTTGCCCCATGGTGGGTGCCAAAAATGTATGGTGAAAATGTGACCACACTTCTATGAATCCTTACATGCAAGAAAACTCAATAATGAGCCCTCACAAATCGATCCATAGCTCTCTATGCATGGAGTTGCAAGATTTGTAAAATTGCTCTCAGCTAGAGCTATAAACTCATGACCTTGCTAGTCAACCATACAATGAGAGATTCACAATGAAAACAAGGGAAAGAATGCCAATATCTCCAATGAAATCAATATGAATGCAATGCAATGCAATGCAAAATTAATCTAAGATGAGCATGCAAGTATGCAAATTAGGCTATGAAAATGGAAATGAAAGAGTTACAAACCCTCTAATTAGACTATGTGAGATTAATCTAAAACATGAAAGAAAATGATACCATGATGATGCAATTATGATGTAAGCTAGGATGTGATGTAGATGCAAGATGAATGCCAATGATGCTCCAAATCTTCAAAACTTGATGCAAGAATGTCTCCAAAAGCTTCAAGATGACTTAGAAAACCTGTAGCATAACAATAACATAAAATTCAAGTGTATGCAAAATGAAGAAGAGAGCTCTTTTTTTATAGGAAGTGAAAAGGAATGGACCATTGTGATTAAGAGGCAAAAGACTTAATCAACGGTGGAGAAAAAAAGAAGCTTGATCCTTGTGCACAAATATCCTCCAATAAGAAAATTAGAAGCATTTACTTTATGTTGAGCATTTACTTTATGTCCATGTGAGACAAAAAGTATTTTTCTTTTATTTTTTATTTTATTTTTCTTTATAAATAAGAATTAAATGTTTTATTTGTGCAACATAGGATAAGAAGAAAAGTGGAGATTTTTTATTTAAATAATTTAGGGGAGGAAATTCTTTTTAATTAAATAAAGGCTTAGGATAAAGTGATTTTATTATTTAATTAAAAGAGATTTTTAATTAATTAAAAAGGAGCATGTTCTCTTAATTAAATAAGATTTTTATTTTTATTTCTTTTAAATTAAATAAGGCTCAAACCTTAGGAAATATTGAATTGATTATGATTTGATCAAAAAAATCGATATAATTGATATTGTTGATATTTGAAAATATTGATTCAGGGATTTGACAAATTGCAAAAATGGGGCCCAAGGTCTTGGTGACCATTTTAGGGTGCATACACCACCCTACCATCCTCAGAATCTTTCCTGACATGAAAGATACCCAACCCAACTAGAAGAAATCTAATCAAGTAAAACTAAGGAGTAATGGAATATGTGTTGCTTGATACATCCACATTCAATTTCCAATATAACATGTCACAGACTTCCAAAATCATACCTTGTAAATCTACTTCCATTTCATACATATGAAAAAGTTGTACAAAGATTCTCATTTAATGCATAGTACATAATGTTTCCATAAGTGCATTCAAGATACCTATAGGAATATAACAAAATCCTTCTCCTAACTATCAAAATCATGTCAAGCTCATATATTTCCGCCAATATCTCTTTTAGTTCAAATGATAATTATAACTTTTCATCATAGTAACAGAGAAACCCAAAAGAATACACATATAATGATTTCATTTCATTTAGAAAGCATAAACTATAACTATGATTAATAGGTGCATTGCAAACAGGTCTAATAAATATATATGTCTAAGCTTTCCTCTGTATATCTACTCATTAAGATTTGACTATCACCTCTTTTATTTTCAGAAGTAGTGTAATAGGAAATAAACATATTCTAAATCATTATCATCACTTGACATGGATAAACCAAATGCAAACATCAATCTTCTACATTTAATTAGTATAAATCAAGGAAAATTGGACTCTTAATTACCATGTGATAAAAAAAAGGTCACCGGATTTGTTTATAGATTGAGCTATATTTCCAATTTGTCGTAATAATTTCAACATCTGCATAGAGTTTAAATCTTTTTACTATCAAACAAACTGGCTTAGGAAATCTATTTAATCAAAATAAGGAATTCCTATTTTTGATATTAGAATAGAGAATTCCCTATATTAAAAACTATATTTTGACAACTACTGGCACATTATAAAAATGTTGATTCCTAAGAGGATTACATACTACTCACAGAGCTATTTCCTATGGAAACAAAATTCAAACTCACGACTCGTAATGGTTTTCAATGGTTAAGAAGACTCCTAGTATATATATACCACAAATTTGTTCCAACGTTACTAAGATTGCAATCAGACTATACATTATGCTCACATTTAAAGATTTTATTTTAATTTTTAAGTCAATATTTATCTTGAACCAATACACACCTCTCAAAGACCAACTAAAATGATGCTTCTAACAGGAACACAGAAAAGGAACTGTTATTGAAAGGAGAGTGCCTAAAAAAAATTGTATGTGGTTAAAATGCACTCAACACTGTCTAAAACTGATTCACAGGTAGCTTACATCCATGCCACCTAGTACATAACAGATATAAGAGGACAATTATAGTTAAGAACCATAGTTGAGAAAAAGAATCAAATTTAATACACATAAACTTGGATGCACCAACAAGGCATGTGACTGTTAGGTTTTATGGATTCCAGTATGGCTTGGAGGAGACTCATCTAAAATGTCGAAGAACATAGTGTTGCACAACTTCTCTTTGGCCTAGTTAAAAAGTGACATCAAGATTGGAAAAGCTAGGGACATCATGTTCGTGGTAGTATTGGTTTGATTTCATCTAGGAGTTATTAGATGTATGATGTCTAATAGTCATCTAATTATTCCTCTTCTCCCTGCCTCTTTATTTACTTCTTGACTCTTCATATTCAAACAATTAAACACTTATATAAATGAAGAGAAGAGACTATATTTGTTGCAGTAGTGAATAGAAGAGATTTCCCTACTATACTAGCATTTAGTGGTAAACCACGTAAGTCATTCTGTTATGTCTATTTTCTATTCTCTATATTTCCAAAATTGTTGTTTTTGTTGTTTAAAACATTCTTTTTTGTTTTGAATTCATCAGTAATACAAATAGCAGAAAATAGGGAGTGATTCTCTTACTCTTTCTCTACGCAGGGACAGATGGGAAATTTCAACTCCAAGATGAACTCCAGCCCATATTACGGTAATAGGCATCACTAAAGAAAACATGCTTCTAACTTCTAATAAATTTAACAGTAATAGGCATCACACCGAATATAGACTTCTGACTTATAAGAAATTTGTCATGCTCAATCTTGAGGATGACATTATAGAGCCAGTAGAAGCTAACCGCGGGTATGAACAATACAAAAGAACAATGCATAAATATGGCTTCTTTGAGACTCAAAAAGATAAAAACTGGTCAAAAGATCATTGCCATTCTTCAAACATGGAAGTTGCATGACAAAGGATAAATGAATTAGTGACTCAGAATGGCAGTGTAAACGCATCCTTTCTAGCCAAGGAGAGAATAATAGCTCTGGTGAATGGGGAATTATATGCCCACATCAGTAAATTAGAATCCCCTTTCATCTGTGGAGTGGAAGGGTATTACCAAAGTTTTAAATGAGTTGAAGATGCTCTCAAACATCTTTCTAAAATCCATGGAGAGATTGTAGAGCCCTACATTTTGCAAGTGATTCATTATATGAATGGCGACCTCTTCCAGTTCCAGCGCATGGAAGACCAATCTTCAAGTATAATGATCTTCGTGCACTTCAGCCTAAAGGCCAAGAGAGTTATTCTCCCAGAAAATGATTACCCCCTTTTTAAAATTTCCACATTCTCCTCCTCGAAGACTCCTCCCTGACGCACCATTCTAGCCCCCTAACTACCACTCCTCTTGTTTGCATTAAAACTCCTTTAAGATTTTTTAGCGGTTGGCATGCATGCCGATAATTAAGGATGAAAGTGGGAGTTTGCATTTGATTTGGTCTACTGATCTCAAGTCCACCTCTGATATAATCGAGTAGTCCTTCCTTTATTTCTATCTCCCATCATTATTTCTACTTGAGTGAATAGTTTTTCTTATTCTAGCTCATCTTCTTCTATCTAGGAACTGAATAATATACTTTAATGTAATAGGTTGTGACAAAGCCCAACATATTTTGTATCCAAAATTTCCCCAGTTTCTTTACTGAAACCATAAAAATCACCTCTAGGGCATACATCTAATTCAATGTAGAGTTAGGAATATTCATATTCAATTTATTATTTGCACACAAAAAGGATGCAAGAATAGGGCCAATGTTAACCAAACTCATCTTCCATTGGTCTACAAGTTTTTTGTTTAGATATTTTCCCAATTTAAAATCATAAGTATAATTTTTGCCCATGTTTTCTCATTTCAAAAATTAATTTTGACTTCAAGAAAACTTAATCCCAACTAGATATTATTTACCAATTCTTATACCATTTTTTAAAAAAGGGTATCTAGTTCATGTATACAATAAAATTATCCTGATTCATATGAGTCATATTAGTGTAAGTTATAAACTTTATTCCATTACACCTTATTGCACTTAAGTCTCTAATGGACTTAGAATCATCATAAATGCACTACATCCATTTATCTTTATTTCTTGTTATAGATTGAAACCTCTTCGAAAATCATTTATTTATTTGGTAAGGCTTTGATTAAAGAAAAAGGTGGGAAGCTAGACACCTTATTTCATCTAGTATTTATACAATTTAGAACAATAATTTTTTATACCACCAAGTATCGTCTATGAGTTGGTACAAATACATGTAAAATATTTGTTGAGGTACCAAAGATTTGAAGACCTAACATCTAGAACATAAAGTGATGTTTAAAATTATAAATCTGAAGTCAAATTCATAGATTTACATAATCAAAATTTCATAGGAACAAATTTGATGTAAATTTAAATTCAATTATAGATTTCACCAACCATAATTATCTCAACATATTATTTTTTATTAGGGTAAAAATAGGTTTTGAAGGGACCCAAAACCATTTACAAGAAGATTTTGAGTAGGATCTGGAACCCCATAAAAGAAAACAACTGCAAAATAAAATACATTACAGAACAACAACCAACAACTAGCAAAAGGTCAGTAGATTTGAGACATAGATCATACAACAAACTAGTTGCCCAAAAGAACATACCATATGGAGCCTCAACTTCATACCATGGGGTTTTCAAGGCTCCATAAACCATACAAGTAAAACACAGGTTTTTCTAGGCTCCTGTAACCTACATCAAAGAACTACTTTCCCAATCAAGGAGATTCTTGGGGATTTGAAGGACTCCCCAAACTGTAACCTTGGGTTATAACATGGCTCCCAAAACCATCACCACAAAATACTTTGGGAGATCAATCATCAATGTACCAACTAAAACTAGAGAGTTCAGAATGGCTCCCCAAATCACCAGAATGAATCTCCCAAACAAAGAAATTCATAGGGGTTTGAAGGCTCCCCAAAACTTGACGTTGGGAATAATCATGGCTTCCAAAACCATCAAAATAAGCTTCCTTAGAAGATAGACCATCAAGAAGCCAAATGAAACTTTGGGGTTATGAAGGGCTCCCCCAACCACTGACAGAATAGACTTAGCTCCCACAATTGCCTTGGATTTTAAAATGGATCCCAAAACCAAAACAAGGTTTTGAATGGCTCCCCAAACCACAGCTAGCAAAACATACTAGCCAAGAAACACCACCTCAACTAAAAAAAATCCTCTCCACCTTAATAGAAGAAGATCCCATCTCCATAGGGGCAGCCAAGAATGATAAAACTAGTTGGAACAATGCAATCTGATTCAATTCCATTTCCAAGAAGCTAGCAGTAGGGGAGAACCACATGAAACACCATACCACCTCAATCAATGAGCATATCTCCTCAATAGAAACAACCTTCACCTAAATAGGAGTGTTGAAAAAGGAAGGAAGTTATTTTAAGTGAAGCACACCCCCAAAGTAACCATGCTTAGAAATCCCACCTTAATAGGGGGAAACTTCACCTCTAAAGGAGCTTCATATATAGGACCAAAATTGGAGAGAAGATAGAAGATCCCACAACACAAAGAAGACCACACAAAAATGAGCACCAACCAAGGCCATCACAGACCCAAACAAGAAAAAGACCCATAACCAAAAACTAGCAAAAGAGAACCCATGTCCTTGTAAACTAGCAGCAACAAGATCCCAACAAACAAGAAAAAAATCAGCACAAAAAAACCCAACCACCAGCCACAGGACAAAAGAAAAATAGGGAGAAGGAGCATCTCAAAGATAAATAGAATGAGAGCTTTAAAGAAATCCATCCTACTGGTAGCCATTGCAATATATGAATCAACACAACTTTGTGGTTCTCTACAAAATTGAAGCCTCTCAAAGAGCACCCAAAAAAAACTCCAACCCCTAGAAGTGTTGAGACCTGCAAAACAAAGGCAGAAACAATGAAACCCACAATAAGCCAAATAGAAATAAAGACACAATAAAGAGACCCCACAAAGGAGGGCCCAATACTAGAAATCCCAAAGAAAAGAAAAGAAAGACAAAATGACACAACCCAAAAAGCCCCAAGACCAAGCCACATGAAAGAACCACAAAACCCCACCGAAAGAAAACTAAAGCCAAACAAAGAGGCACTTGAAATAAAAAGGCCTCAATCCACACGTCTAAACAAAGGCAGCCCAACATAGAGAAAGACCACACACCCAATCACAGGGGGAAAGAGGAGTGCAAGAAATAGAGCTCACACAAAACACCCCAAGATCCTCCACAACCGCGAACAGGGAACCACCAACGTAACACAAACCACAAGCCTTTGTAACATCCATGAGAAAATCCACTCTAGCACACATCAAACTCCCATTTGGAGCATCAAAAACAAACCCCACAAGAACAACTCCACCACACATCGAGCCGAGCAAGAGAAAGGAACAACGCAGGTGCCACCAAAGCAGCCACAGACTGAAAGGAGGGGCAACAACTATCCGAAAGAACAACATGTGAAAAGCCTAGCACACATCGACAAGCAAAAGGGAGGCGAACATGGGAACAAGAAGAGACTCACTCCACCATTAGAGACCGCACAAAAGAAACCAAGCCACCCCCCATAGCTAGAAAAAACAAGAGCCACCAATAGAGATAAACCACAAGGAAAGACCCATTCGCATCCTCATCAACAAAATCACCTTTAGAATAGCTAGAAACCTCCCTACCTCTTCTAAAACCAGAGGCCCTAGACGACCCTCCCTGCTTCCCGCTCACACACTCGTGCTCTCGCATTTCAAAACTTTCTTATCTCAACATATTGCTGTCTCATATCTAATTTCATATTTTAAATATCAATATTCTATCCCAATGTTTTCAATCCTATCTCAATAGAATTATCTAACATCGATTTTCAAATATTGAATATCCATCCTCTATACAATTTTCTAATATATATTTATCCGAACTCAAGATAAATATTTCATTTTAGTCATTTAATTATATTTCAAATTTAACTAAATACATATATCTAAATCCAATTAGAATAAATATTTTACCTTAAAAGTTTTTTACCAATAATATTAATGTAAGAAATGTTTCATTTCCCTTTATTTATAGATAGACTAAGTATATGATTTCCTTTTGAATGGAGAAGGGAAAAAAATTAGTTTCAAAATTCTCAAAAGTTTCTCCTCCCACTAACTTGTGCTTAATCAATGCATACATTTTAAAATTGTAGAATTAAAAAATATTATCAGAATTCAAATTTGAAATCTTATTTTTATCTAAATTCAAGATATACATTTCATTCTATCTAGAATAAATTTTTATCTTAAAATTAATGTAAGAAGTATTTGATTTTCCTTTTACTTCTATTTTATTATTTATAGGTACAGAAAGTATTTGTTTTCTTTTTTCTCTTTTTAATTAGAAAGGGAAAAAATAAGTTTGGAAATTCTCAAAAGTTCCTAATTAGGGCATTCATTTTAAGATTGTAAAATTGAAAAACATTGTGAGATTCGAACATGGAACCTGCCGGTGCAAAAGATCGTAGCAGAATGCACACGCTAAAATGGGAAATACATCTATTGACTGAAACTCAAAACACTGCTAAAGACCAGGCCTCTCGATTTCCCCCATTCCAGAAAACCAATCAACAACAGAAGACAACATAATTGTCATATTTTAAGGACTTCCGATTCTGTTACATCCACTTTAGTAATCTTCATACAGAGACAATCCACTCAGGGCTGCTGTAGACGCGTATCAGGTCTAGGGTTTAGGGTTTAACCCCGTGTTCAGAAAAGCTCTAGAAGGGACAGATCTGCATCGCATTAAGCAAAGCGTTTGGATTTTCTGAATATGAACAGTGTTATGAATATGGATTTTCTGAATACATATTACGTAAAAGAAGTGGCATTATCACACGTAATTGTAAACATATGATTAAAAGGTATTATATTGTTGGTTTTTTAAAGATAAATTATGAACATATGATTAATTGTTCGTTGCATGGAATAAGATAAAATAAAATTTATAATGTTTGAATGCCTTAACAATAAATTTCACTACTATTAACAAGAAATATTTCTGTGCTAAGAAGCACGTAAATGAGCACGTAAATATTATTGATCTGTATCAAATTAAAAGCTAGAAAAGATTAGTTTACACATTTCAATGGCAGTTCACACATGCCTTATGAAGTTTTTGCATTTGAACTGCGCTTGCAATTTTCTCTGTGCAATAATTGTTTGTGGACTGTGTTAGAATCTTAGAATTATATCTTTGTAATTCTTTTCAATGCAGATATATTTATGTATATCTTGAATATATTTCAATGTATATTAGAATGTTTTATATTTCTGCATTTTTTTAATATAAAATCTGTATATATTTGTGTTTTTTTAAAATAAATATGCATATATGCTTATGAAATTTTGTCCACATTTTTTATTGCAAATGACAAAATTTCGTGCAAAACTTTAAAATCTAGCAAAACTTAAAAGATTGAATTAAAATACTCTTGGTGATATTTTATCACAATGTCACATACAAAAGATTTTGCATGGATACATTGCACAACGATTGTGGAACAAATAAGGTTAAGTGCAATTGGTGTTTGAATGAAGTTAGCGGTGGAATTTACCGCTTCAAATGGTATTTGGAAAAAGTACAAGGAAACAACACCACAATATGCAGAAAATGCCCTGCAGATGTCACATACCAGGCCAAAAGATCTCATGATGGAATCAGTGAGATTAAGGAAAAAAAAGGCAAGAACTGGGAATGAAAGAGGTTCCAATTTTACAAGTGGTAAGAGGAAACAATTGGCTGAGGAAGATGGTGGAGGGGGGAGAGTTTCAAGGAATCTGAGACTGAGACTATAGCACATGGCCCAAACATGGGAGGAGAGAACATCAATCATTTCTTCGCACCTCATACTGCTCCAGGATCACAAACCACTTTGGAGAGTACAAAGTGGAGGAAAGCTATCCATGAACAAGCAATGAAGGGGATTTCAATTTTTTATTTCTCTTCTACCTTAGCATTCCATGATTGTAGATCTCCATATTGGCAAGCTATGATGGATGGTGTTGCAGCTGCAGGTCCTGGGTTTAAAGCCTCATCTTACAATTTAATGAGGGTTGGTATGCTTGATGATGCAATAAAAGATCTTCAACATGTTGTTGATGAGCATCGATTAGAGTGGGGTAATAGTGGGTGCACCATTATGTTAGATGGATGGATAGATAGAAAGAACAAAACCCTCATCAACATCCTCGTCTCTTGTGATAGCTCGGCACTATATTTTTGAAATCTATGGATGCATCACATGTAATGAAAACTGTAAGTGCATTGTTCGAGATGTATGACTCAGTAGTCATAGATGTGGGGCCACAAAATGTGGTTCAATTTATTACAAACAATGTTGTTTCTTGTGTTGTTGCTGGGAAACTCTTGATAGACAAATACCCCTCTATGTTTTTTACCTTGTGTGCAACACATTTCCTTGATCTAGCCCTAGAGGACATTGGAAAAATTGAATGGGTGAAGGAGGCATTGCAAAAGGCTTGCATTGTTACAAAATTTATCTACAATCACATGAGGTTTTTGAGTATGATACACCAATTCACAGGGGTAAAGGATTTGGTTCGACCAGGGGTGACAAGGTTTGCAACACACTTCCTTGCACTACAGGCTCTAGTTCAACAAAAAATGAACTTGAAACATATGTTTGTTTCAGCCGAGTGGATGGAGTTAGACTTTTCAAGACGAATAGATGGCATGAGAGTGGAAAAGTCAATATATTCTACAAGTTTTTGGGATGCAATTGAATAGGTGGTACAATTCTCAGAGCCTCTCATAAAAGTGTTGAGACTAGTGGATGGGGATAAATCCCCAATGGGATATTTGTATGAGGCCATGGATAGGACCAAGGAGGTGATGAAGGGTAGGTTGGAAAATGACAGAATAAGGCATCAACTATTATGGGACATAATTGATAGGAGATGGGATGGACAGATGCACTCTTCTCTTCATGTTGCGGGATACTTTCTCAATCCATCATTGTTCTACAACATTAATTTTATAGAGATTGATGTTGAGATCACACAAGGTTTGTTCAGGTGCATGGAAAAAATGTTTCAAAGCACAGAGAAATTGAAAGCCGCTATGTCAGAGTTGCAAATGTATAAGAAGGGAATTGGATTTCTATCATCTAGGGCTGCTGAGGAAGGCAGAACAACCTTCCAACCAGGTAGATGGAACTTTTTCAACTCAATGGTGGGAATTTTTTGGTCATGAATGTAAAAATCTTAGGTGGATGGCGATACACATTTTGACGCAACCATGCAGCTCCTCTACTTGTGAGTGTAATTGGAGTGTTTTTTAATACATAAATTCCAAGAAACGCAACCGTCTAACACAAAAATGAATGAATGACTTGGTATTTTTTCACCACAACCTTCGCGTGAAGTTGAAGAAAACTCAAGGTAGGATTTTTATTATCTTGCACTCAATTGAAGTTGTATTCATTGTATTTTTTACTTGTAGGCAAAGACTAATTTCTACATTGAAAAAATAGGAACTATTGAGGGTGATTCCCCAATTGACCTTGACGAGATAGATCCAGAGTTTGAGTGGATTACTGCACCTCAAGGTGATGATGATGATGTTGATGATTATGTTGATGGTGATGTTGATGTTGATCGTGATATTGAGCCTAAAGATTTAGAAATCATGGAAGATGCCAACTTTTCTAGGAGAAGCATTAGCAGGGCCTCCTGCCCCCTAGTATGTCATTGGCTACATTTCAATTTTTGGAACTCTGTACTTAGTTTATAGGTTGACTTTGTACAAAGTCACAAACTATGTTGTAATTGACATTTTGACAATTGTCTCCATCTAGTTAGCTTTTATGCTATTGTGGTATGTTTTGTGCAATGTAATCAGCAATAAGTATATAAATGATGAAAATCTATTCTCTACAATCTAAAGGTGTAACTCTATATTTTATTAGCTCTCAATATATCTATGATGTGGAGATGCCCTTTAATTTAAAATTTTAACTAATTTTTTACTATTTTTCTTTAAGTTTTTACAGTCTTTTGTAAAATGATTTTTTCACGATTTTTTCCCAATTTTTTCAAAAAATCCTACTCTTTTGGTTTGCAGATTTTTTCCCAAAAAGATTAATGCTACTATGGTGTGAGGTATGCAGTGCTTATTTGTTTACAAAATGGATATTGTATACCATGAGTTTGAATGTAGTGATATTCCAAATATTTTCCACATACAACTTATCACCATTATATACCTATTAGTTATTTGTGTTTGAATTAAAATGATCATAAATGAGTAAAATTTGTATGTGTGTGTGTATATATGGGCCATATTCAATGTTGATATTATTTATCTATGTTTAATATTGTTTCAAGGAAATTTTTATTTATTTGTAGCTACAGGCTCTTGTGCTTTGTTTTAATAATAAAAAATGTAATTGGTAGACATTTTAGATTATATACAATGAAACTTGAAATTGTTGACATATAGGTTGAAAGCCTATAATTTTTTTGTGGCATGCATTGATTATAAATATCATATTGTAATCGTGATGCTCAAGCCCACAAATTATGTGGAGTAACAATGGTTGATGAATATTGAAGTCTTTGAGAGAATCTTGAAGCCAATATTGCTCATTCATTGGATCTATATTACTAACTCTTGTCTGGGCTTAAGATCAATTTGCAAGTGTTTGGGTTTATCAGAAGTCCATAAATATTGTCTTAAGAAAATGTTAAAACCTCAGTATTCATAGAGAAATAGTTAATTTGTCTTGGACATATTATTTCAATTTGATGCCTTAATGACATATTTCGATCGAATTTGTAAAAATCTTTATACAGTCATTTACCAATAGCTCTCTATTAATAGACTCTGAAAATAATCTTTAATAATAAGCATTTATAACTGATATAGTAGAACAAGACTTTCAAAAACTATTTATTTGGACCCTTTTTTATGTTGCTCACTCTTCAAAGCCCTTTATTCATCTAGCTCAATTGCAAATGTTTTTCCCTGTAATACAAACTTTTATGTGCTTTAATTCAATAGAGTATTGATGAGCTTAAGGGGTTTTATAATGAATGGTTCTCACATCACAACACGTGTTGAAGGTTTTGCAAATAGGGTTGCAAGAAAAGTGGCTTAATCTTGGAGGAAACACTGTACTTAAGCACACTTGAGTTGGAGTAGTATTGGGATGGATGACCTCCCGGGAAGTCATAGTTCATTACCTTTGTGAGCATCGCCTAGATGTAATGAGTGTTGAGTGTTCCATTCATTCTCATGAGAGATTGGTTTATGTGAACCAGTGCTGATGAAATAAGGGTCAATGAGTTTGACTCAAAAACTACATAGTTGAATCCTAATAGTAATATCACAATTTAATTTGTTGTGGAAAATATCTCTTTCTTATCAACAAAAGACTAATAATTGCAATGATTGAAGCATATGCAAAAAATAATATGTGCAAAATATAAACATATAGACAATGCATATGAGTTGTTTGCAAAATGTTTGAAAGAAATGCATTCCAATGGAGTGTAATGATTGGCAAAATGCCCAAAATGGCCCTGTTAGGAAGAGCATGCATTTTTAAGGTATGCACTTGAAACAAGAGATATATTGTAATGCCAAAAAGTATCTCATGCTTATCAACAAAAGACTAATAATTGCAATGATTGCAACATATGCAAAAAATAATCTGTGCAAAATGTAAACATATAGACAATGCATATGAGTTGTTTGCAAAATATTTGAAAGAAATGCATTCCAATGGAATGTAATGATTGGAAAAATGCCCAAAATGGCTCTGTTAGGAAGAGCATGCATTTTTTAAGGTATGCACCTCAAACAAGAGATATATTGTAATGCCAAAAAGTTTACAAAATGTCTGAAAGAAATGCACTCCAATGGAATGAAATGATTGGAAAAATGTGCACAAAATGTCTTTGTTAAGAAGAGCATGGATCTTTTAAGGTATGCACCTGAAACACGAGATCTATTGTAATGCCAAAAAGCTTGCAAAACTTTGAAACAAATGCAATTTGGCAAATTAAAATTCAATTTATGCAACCTGAGTGTGTTCTCCCACATTCATCGCAGTACATGACATTTTCTTTGAGGCTTTAAATAAATATGTCCACCAAGAAATTGCATAATCTCAATTTATGCTATCAACGGGAGTTGCTCTTTGTCCTTATCTTCTAAAATTTAATTCTTGTACATTCTAAGGCTTGTGAAAAGATTGTTTGGATTCATGTATGTTTTCTTTATAATTTTTCCTCATGTATAATCTCTTCATGTTTGAGAGGGATACAAACAAATTCAAGACACATAACCCGTGTCAGATTTGAGAGTGTTCTCGCACAATTATCAGTCATACAACCATCAAATTTGTCAAGGAGTTTATGAACTACTTCATTGTTGATGTTCATCTTCTTAATTTCTATTTTCATAAGATTTAGGAACCAAAAGTTATGTTTTCCTTTCTACTCTTTTTACATTCATTCCTTTCATAGTTATCATTAAGGTTTTGATTGTCCCTTTCTTATTTTCTGCCATTTAAGACACCTTTTATTAAAATAATATAATGGTCATCTTTGTGTGTGTATTTTTAGTAAGAGAGTACATTGTTAGTTGTAGGCAATGCAAGAGACCTATACTGTGAAAAGTAGAGAGGAAATTTAAAATATATTTTTCAAAATTATTTTATTATATAATATTTGTTAATAAATATTTGTAGATAATTTATTTTACTTTTCACGTGAGCTAATTTATTTTTTCATAGGTAAGAGACTTAGGCCAATGTAACATACATAAATAATAATGAAGATAAATACATACAAAATTTTAAACAAGATCTTTCAAACTAATAACCATTTAAAATACACTAGTTATTAGTTCCTACCATAGGCAGTAACTATTGGAATCATTAGATGCCAAAATATTTATTACTATCCAATCAGATTTCAATATTTTTAAATCTATTTGTATATTGTATAGTTTATAATTTTAACATATTTAATAGAGTTGAATAATATCATTTATTTATAATTCTATTGGTCCTCACAGAAAATAGCAATGAGAAAAATAATATTCTCCAACTTTAATTATGGAAAAAAATTGAACATTATCATCACCGTCACTTTAAATGTCTCTCAATTTTTCTCCCATAGAAAGAAACCCTTTAACCATAGGCATTTGAACACAGGGATTCTGATGGTATCCATACCCTGTTCCCAGGCCTGTTTCAACAAATCTAAGAATTTCTATTTCATTACTCAGCAAAATGCCTCTATATTGATGTTTTGGCGACTGCCCATATCCTACCGTGGATCTTACATTATTGCAAAATAACGAACACCTGTTGTAGCAAGGGTTGCAAAATATGAGCTTGCGCCTGTTGTAGCATTCATTCTGAGGCTATTTTCTATAAATTATTTTGTGCAATATCCTGCAATTGTTGGTACCCATGAAACCAGATTTTTTTGAGGCAATATGCCCAAATACACCAGGTGCCTTGTCTATGCGTTGGGAGGCATCCAAGACCTGGGTAAAAGCACAATAATATGTCACCCTTTTACAAAGGAAAAGGCTAACAAAATCAAAGTTGTTCAACTTCAACAGTATAAAAATGACATTTATGTTTGGAATTTGAAAATGATGTAAACTAATTAAATGTGATCAAATGGATGAATTTTATGATTAATATTTTTAATAAATTTTTTGAATAAAAATTGATATGTTTTTTAAATTTTTAAAGATGATTTTTCAGTTGCTAAAAAATACTGAAAAATAGGGGTCTAGTTCCCACCAAAAAACTATATGTAAATAAACATTTTTTCCCCTAGTTTCAAAATATGTCATAGATGACATATATAGCTAGTGCATAATGAAATAAAAATTGGTTTGTGACCTATATTTTCTCTTTTATAACAATTCAAATTCCAACTCACTGAAATCAACAGTTTTCATCTCGCAACATATTTTTAATAACAAATCTATCCCAATTAAAAAAAGAAATATATATTATTGAAGAGGACTCTCTCCTCTAGTGCATCATATGTTTTTCAAATTTTTTTAATATGATTTACTATTTTTTTCTTTCTACGAATCAACATCTCCTTGCCTGTTAAAATACCTACTTGCAATATTTTTTAATTACAATAAACTATGTCTAATTAAAACACTATAAAATCTATATAAGGATATTCTTGACTCTGATCTCTACAAAAGGGTATTTTTTTTTTTTTTTTAAATATCATTAAAAAGATTAGGAGTTGTTGAAACGACACTTTTTTGAAATAATTTTATTTTTATGGTAATTGGACCCAAAGTGGTATAAAACATGCATTTAATAGATATTTCCAATTGGAAAAGTTAAAGTACTTATCTAACTTAGCTAGAATGAATTGAGCTAGAGCATACGTTTGACCAAAATATATTTTAGTTAGAAATACTAAAATTCAGCTATGCTGATAAGTTAGCCTAAAAGGTGACACCTGATTGTGCTTTTACCCACCTATTCGATGGCTCCAACTTCATTCACAGGCTAAAACGGTTAGCTCCCGTTAGCATTCATTTGAAATTTCCAAACCTTTTCAGTCAACTCATTCATTTGCAAAAAAATCGCCTTGAAAGTTTTGTAGAACAATAAAACCTTAGTGATGTCTTGTTCTACATTGCATATTTAGGGAAAAATAACCTTCGTTGGCAGGAACTCCTTGGAAAGTCTCAAGGAGATCATTAATGATGTGGCAAGTGGATGTAATCTTGTGAAAGCGGGTCTCTAACTATTTTCTTTTGGATGCCTTTGTTCAGAAGGTCGTAGAGACTTTATTTTTTTCGAGTATTTGGACGAGGATGTTTGATGGCTGTGACATTCTTCACTCAGAGAATAATTTTTGGTTTTCGTCTTTATCATTTTTTATTTTTTATTCAAAAATTTCCTTCCTAGCCATAGCCATATTATGCCATATTATGCCAGAGCAAAAGAGACTTGGTTGAAGTTTTTAATATTTAATGAATTTCTAGTTGTATTTCCTAGTGTACAGTCTTTTCCCTCTATGGTCTAATTTTATTTTTTTTTCCAGTTCTTAGTAAAAACATGAATTTGTATTTTCACAGTTATTTTTTCTCTAAAATATAAATCTTCTCGTGTTCATACAATATGTTGGGCCATTTTCATTTCCTTGTGTTGGATTCTGTTATAAGCTTGCGAAAATTGAACAAAGAAAGTTTTCAGCCTCAGAGACATTAGGCAATTTAAAAATTTGTGCTAGGCTAGTTCTTGCTGATAATTGTTTCCCTATGAGATAATGATGCAACAAAGTCTCTTCGTCATACTTACATTTTTGTAAGGTTTCTTTATTTCTATTTTTGAAGAAATTTGTGTTGTATTTTTATGTCAGTGTTTTTGATCCATAAGAGCTATTATTCTACTACTAGGGATTTATCCATAATTTTTTTTTACCTACAATTTCTTAAATTTTATGGAAAAAAAATATTGTTGCTAGGTTTCAATTCTGCCCTCAAATTTTGTGGTCTAAAGTCTAACAATTAAATTTTCTTCAAAATGTCTGCAGAGCTACAATTGCTACATTTAGTTTGTGAAAGCTAACTTCGTACATATATATTTTGACAAAAATAATTTCAAATGCAGTAATACTCAATCTTGGTTTCTTATGTTTAAAAGCTATGTCAAACTATGGATATGAGATATACAAACACTTAATTTAGATATTAAATAATATATGTGATTTATTTTTATATTCAACTTTTAATTTATATATGATATGATTCTCAATTTTCTATGATTATAGATTGACTAAATTTTATTGTATTTTGACAAAATATTTGCACTTATATATTAAAGTAAATAAATAAACTAGATTAAATTAGTTTTATTTGATTTTTGTTACAACTTTCATGGTCATTGAGATAATAATTTATCTTCTACCACACTTTTTATATTGAATTTAAGCTATTAAATAATTTAATATTACAAACATAAATAGCTAGCTCAATATGAACAAAGCAAAAAAAGATTAAAATTCAAATTTTCTTTACAACACCATGCAAAAGCTAGCAAACTAAAATTACAGATAGAATAAAATAATTTTAGTATTAATATTATCAATAAAATTTGACAAATATAAATATTTGTTTATTTTTTTAAAATTTTAAAATAATCAAGATTTCACTTTTTACTTTATTAAAAAGTTTTATTTTATTTCAAACTTTTAAGATTTTGTTTACTTTGTCAAGTCCAAATTTAAACATTAGAATTCTTAATGTAATTTTGACAAATATAAATATTTGTTTATTTTTAAAAAAATTTAAAATAATCAAGAATTCACTTTTTACTTTATTAACAAGTTTTATTTTATTTCAAACTTTTAAGATTTTGTTTACTTTGTCAAGTCCAAATTTAAACATTAAAATTCTTAATATAAATTTTTTTATAATTATTTCATTCAAGGGTTTCAATACATATAAAATATTTTTAAAAGTTATTACTTATTATTTTAAAATTTAAAATAATAGAGGAAAATAGTGTTGCTTTGGTTGTAAATTTTGGATCTATTGTTATATTAAAACTCTTAGAAGAGAGCACTTATGGCTATAATGTTGCTTTACGACCAATTATAATGATCTTACTTCTAAGTTCATAATACAATGACTGCAATTTCAGCATGTCATCTCTTTAGACCATATATGATATGAATTAATCTAGGACCATCTTATCACTCTCACCACTTAATGCAACAATAGCTTCCATTGTCCACATTACAATCAAACTGTCTACCACTACCGTAAATCAAAAAATTCCACGCACTTAAAGAATACTCTCATTCCACCACATACTATTCCAAAAAGCAACAATACAATAGGCAGGAACTTTGACGCTTGCATCCCTTGTTTAATATACATCCACTTTATAATAGCAAACAAATACATTCCTATGGACGAACCCCTTGCACCTCCTCAAAATGCAAGTGCTAATAGATAAAACAACAAGATTGTGTGCCACTTCCTCATCCGTTGCTTCATCCAGGTCAATAGAAACCTCCTTGGACAAAGTAGGCAAAGGCCTCCTAACTGATAACTGGCCTATTGAAACCCTAAGGGCCCGTTTGGACCATGGCATACGGAATGCTGGATATGGTCAATTTTGGAATATGTTGCAAATCTGGAATATCCATATCCTCAAAATGATATCCGGAATATGTGTATGACCCGTTTGGACCACCTGGAAGATGACTAAGAAGATCTATTTTCCACGTTTGGCTGCGCATTTTGGAATTGGAATATTGACTGGAAGATAATTTATTTTATTAATTTATTTGTAACAATTTGTGATTTTTTCAAATGTTATGATGTTTTTCATATTTTTTTCGTATTTTTGAATATTTATTTTATTTTTGCAATAAAATATTATTATTATTTTTATTTTTTTTTGAATACTTATTTTATTTTATTTTATTTGTATGCGATTTTGAATATTTATAATAGTTTGAAATAAAATTATGTTTATAAGTTTATAAAAATTGTAACATTTTGTATAATTTTTTTATAAAATTTATAGAGCCAAAAAAAATTATTATAATATTTTATTATTTTATTTTTGAATACTTATTTTATTTTATTTTATTTGTATGCGATTTTGAATATTTATAATATTTTGAAATAAAATTATGTTTATAAGTTTATAAAAATTGTAACATTTTGTATAACTTTTTTATAAAATTTATAGACCCAAAATAAAATATAAAATTTATAAAATTTGTATACCCAAAATACACAAATAAAATATAAAATTTATAAAACTTGTAAAATTTGTAGACCCAAAATACACAAATTTATAAACAAGTCATTTATTTTATTATTTATTTTTTACAAAATGTTGCCAACCCAGCTCAATAGGAGCACCGGTAGGAAAGAGCCGGGTGGAGAAAACCTCCGGTCTAGCCCCGCAAAATCATGAGTTGTTACATAATTTGAATGAGGCATTCCTCATTTTACATAATTTGAATGAGGCATTCCTCATTTTACATAATGCAGATACAGTGTTACAACTTGAATGAGGCATCCCTCATTTTACATAATGCAGATACAATGTTATAATTTAGTCTGATGAGTCTTTGACGCTTTGTCATGCCCGAACTCTTCTTTTTGTCTATAGACACTGCATACATAGAACATACAACTGCTTTGTGCTTTTGTTAGTACACCAATGAAGTACATTCAGTTGCTAACTTTTGTATGTGTTTTTTTAAAAAATCTTATTAATTATTATTACCTTCTATGACCCCCTTTGATTTTTACCTGAATGATCCACGCTTGTCAAGATAAAAACACGACCAATTAAATGAGTTTATACATGATATATCTATGTTAACCTCAAAATTCCTCTACAAACCTGGGTTAGAATTCTACAAAGCAATAACCACGAAAACAACGTTAAATCATGTGACTAATACCAAATTGGGGCTCACCTAAGCCATAAACATGAAAAATTATTGTGAAAAAAACTATGTGGACCATATATATGCGCACTTGGAGCAAAGAGGAGTTATCAAAATACAAAATTGACTAGTTCCTGAACTCATCTCCGCATATTACAATATCAAAATATAAAATTGAATACTTCTTTAGCTCATCTACGCATATGGTCGCACAAAAGATATGTGATTACAATACAGAGAAGGCATCGTAAAAATTTAATTTCATGTGTCCTAGCTTGACAACTATTGCACTCAAATCCTGGATTGTGGATGAGTGGAGATGGGCGGATGTCTGGATCGTGGATGACTGGAGATGGGCGAATAGATGTAGATGGGTTGTCATCTACCCATCTAAAGTACCCACAATCATGATAGCCCTGTGATGCCCAATCTACATTAGTATTGAATACTATTTACATTACAAACATTAAATATAATAAATAGTATTTACATTACAAACATTAAATATATACACATTAGCAACCTTTTTTTTGTTTGGACAACACCAATATTGTCGTCCAGGGTTCTCCACTGACCGTGAAATCTTCAACTGGCACTGCCCACCACCACATCGACAACTTGGCACATTGATCAGAGCCATCAAACCAATTTCAATAATGCACCTATATCAACAATCCCAAAATTAAACAATAGCAATAGAAATAAGACACTCAATATTCAGACACTTTGACATGCTTATAATCCACAGACATGAAGTAGGCTCACACACATGAACTAAACACTCTACAAACTATTTCTAGAATTAAACTAGAAACTTCTATGGTAAATATGTGTGGAGAAACTGTACAAAATAGGAATGGCTTTTATGTTATATTTGGTTTTGAATTAAATAGGGACTTCATGGTAGAAGATGAATTTGCCTCACATACCATACATCTTTTCACTTTGTCCCCCACGGTAAACCAAAATGTCAACACCTTGTTATCTATCACTAGTGTATCCATTTCATATTATTCCCATCCCCTTGTGCTGCATACTGCTCCCCTTGATTTGGGTGTTGTTTTGGACAGTATCCAAAAAATGGCAGTAGGTCTCTTGAGTATATCCTAAACAACAGTGAAGGAAGTGGCCAATAATGAGCACTTTCATTATATAGTGCGGTGACCCAAAAGTAGAGCAGGTGGGACCTCATTCAAAGAGGATTGAGTTTCATCACTCTTTTTTTTATGGTCAAGATTCTGTAAAAAGATCAGTTTATGGGCCTCAAAACAGGGAGTTTTCATTAGTTAGCACAGTGCTCAAATGCTTTTTCAAAAGTAAGAGAGAGTGCACAATTCCTAGAAACCAAATTGATGCTTGACAGGCAAACACCCAATTCATGATTGAGAAACACATATGTACATGTTAAGAGATATATATATGTGTGTGTGTGTGTGTGTGTGTGTGTGTGTGTGTGTGTGTGTGTGTGTGTGTGTGTGTGTGTACAACATGTATTTCAACGAGGACAAAGGTAATTTTGCTCTGATCCATTAGCACAAGCAGTTCTAGTAAAAGCATGTTCAGTACTGATACTAGTTACAGTTCCCTATCTTCACCCAAAGGCAACGTAAAATGCATCAAGTCATGAAGCCTAGCATGGACTCTCTGTCAGATAGAGCCATTGTCTTGCATGAAATTAGTCATTCTGTAGACACTGGTCTAGTGTTGCATGAAATTAATCATTCTGTAGGAGGAATTCACTTCCAAAAAATACAGTAGATTAAAGTACAAGTTAAATGGAAAAAGCACTTGGCCACAGCATAAGCCGAGAAAAATAGCTTTTGAAAATTTAATAGCATTTATGGATTAAAATTATGAACTATCTGTGAAATTTGACTTCACATTCTTTCTCTGCACCAAGAGCTGCCTAATTATACCATACCCCATGTTCTAGAGCTTTACCAATTAGAACACCACCACAGAAATAGTAAATATGTTGTTCCTAATTTCTCAACTGAAAAGGAAGGATGCACGATCCTTTTAGTCATCACTAACCTATACACATGTTCCTACATAGAAACAAGCTTCAATTTTTGCTGACGGTTTAACAGACACTAAAAATTACACATCCATTGAAAGGAAATGAAAAAATAAATAAAGGTTCGTTGATTAACCCAATCTATCAGATTTCTTTAAAGCTTAAGGTAAACGTTTACCTTAATCTATTGCCACTCAATAGATTAAGGTAAACGTTCATATCATTTCATATAGTCTATGGATTTATAGGCTTAGTAAATCTGTACATTGAAGAATCAAAGATGGTGAAACAGAGTTTTTTGAACAAGATGACAGCTGCATGTAAAAGTACTAATGCAAATTGAAAAGCAATAACAGTACAAATAAGATTTTGATAGTTCCAGATGTATCAAGACCTTGTGATATTCTAATTAGCAAAGGCCTTCCAGAGAGTAATTAAAGAAAGTGAAATATAGATATATTGAATCCTACAAGTCATTAGAAAATTTGGGAACAAACACATTCCAGATTAAGCTACTAGGAGTTGAATATTGTCCCTTGTGTAATTGCCACTTGAATGTATTGCTATTCAACCACATTTATGGGCCCATTTGGACCACGGCACACAGCAGCATCTACAGAGAAGAATATCCCAGGTGTAATAAGTTCTAAGAATATACCAACAGTCCTAAGAAGTTCCCTAGCACACAGTAGCATCTACAGAGAAGAATATACCAGGTGTAACAACTATAGAGGAGACCAGTTGAAACTGTCCCTTCTTCAACAAATGAGGGTAGTCACTCTAAAGACAACATGATGATGCAGAGAATACAAATTAATCCAGAGATAATGTAGAGAATACAAATTAATCCATAGCAGAAAACTGGTATCAAAAAGCAACATTTCACAAACATTAGTTTTGATTTTAAATAGAAGACCTAATAAACATCGGTCAACTAAAGTCCAAACTTCAATATCATATACTGGATTCTCTCCCCTTCATCCATTGTCAAGAACAGTGCAGCTGATTGTGGATCATGCATTAACTTTTCGTACGCTTCAATTATAGTAGAGTCGCGAAGGCCAGGGATTGCTTTAAGTGCTTTATGCAACTCCGCTACCTCACTTCTCAAACTAGATGCTTTGTCCACTCTCAGAGGCTGTGCAAGGCCTGCTGTAATGCCTGCAGACAGATCTTTGATCGTTTCACAAATCGAATCCAAGGAACCTACCAATGTTCCCCTCCTCCTCTTTGGCATCCTTGATGATGTTGAAGGGTTATCGTTGCCGCTTGCAGTAGATTGGTTCGATACAGGTGTATCAACAGATTCATTACCATCATTAGCCAAATCAGCAGCAGTCTCAAAATAGGCATTATCCATACCATGATAACTGAAAACATCATCATCAATGAAATCCTCCTCCGTATCTTGAGCAGTGGCAGTTGCAGTGCCCTCAGCTATGTCATTCCCAACAATAGAGGATAATTCATTATAGTACTGAAATGGTTGCCTCTTATACATTCTAGCATTTTTAAATTCCTTTCTCTGTATCATGGCATAACAATTCAATTCATTATTGGTCCTTCATTATTTAAAAAGATATATTCAACTTAAAAAGAGATTTGAAGACCATTTTACCTTCAACAACTCCTCCCAAACACTATCATCAGCATCCATACTTTGGGTGGTCTCGTTCCAAGCTAAGCCACTTGTATTCCTCAAGTCTTTCATAAGTCTATACCCTTGTTTCCAAGTTTTTAGCTTGTTCTTGAAGTTTTCCTTCGATAGGTTCATTTTCATCTCATTATTGAACCTCCTTTCTATGGCTATCCAAGCCTCTTTCTTGAAACCCCCTTCGGCTTTCTTTCCAAGCTGCACTTGCTCTTGTAGCAAGTCTAGCAACTTGTGTTCCATTTCTTTTGTCCAGAACACCTTCTTGGAAGAAGAAGTTGCCTGGACAACTTGAACATCACCATCCATAAACATACCTGATGCACAAACAACATGATAATGTACACTCACTGTAAGGACAGTCACAAATGAGGACAGTCACTCTAAAGGCAACATGATAATGTACACTCACTGTAAGGACAATCACAAATGAGGATAGTCACTCTAAAGGCAACATGATAATGTACACTCACTGTAAGGACAGTCACAAATGAGGACAATCACTCTAAAGACAACATGATAATGTACACTCACTGTAAGGACAGTCACAAATGAGGACATCTTACAGTGAGTGTACATTATCATGTTGTCTTTACAGTGACTGTCCTCATGTGTGACTGTCCTTGTCACAAATGAGGACATCTCACAGTGACTGTCCCTTGTGTAATTGCCACTTGAATGAGGATAGTCACTGTAAAGACAACATGATAATGTACACTTACAATGAGTGTACATTATCATGTTGTCTTTACAGTGACTGCCCTCATTTGTTGAAGAAGGGATAGTTTCAAATGGTATCCTCTATAGTTGTTACTCCTGGTATATTCTTCTCTGTAGATGCTACTGTGTGCTAGGGAACTTCTTAGAACTGTTGGTATATTCTTAGAACTTGTTACACCTGGGAACTTCTTAGGACAGTCACTCTAAAGACAACATGATAATGTACACTCACTGTAAGGACAGTCACAAATGAGGACATCTTACAGTGAGTGTACATTATCATGTTGTCTTTACAGTGACTGTCCACATGTGTGATTGTCCTTGTCACAAATGAGGACATCTCATAGTGACTCTCCTCATTTGGGACATCCCTAGACATACCTTATGTAAACATTAAATATAGCAACATTAAACATAACATGACAATATTAAAAATAACATGAGAACATTAAATATAGCAACATTAAACATAACATGACAATATTAAATATAACATGACAACATTAAATATAGCATTATTAAACGTAACATGACAATATTAAATATAACATGACAACATTAAATATAAAATATAGCAACATTAAATATAAAATATAGCAACATTAAATATAAAATATAGCAACATTGAATATAACATGACAATACTAAATATGGCATAACAACTTTTATCAATGTATAGTATCAGTTTGTGAAATTTATGAAATCTGACATTAGTTTAAATACTGCCATAATAGTTATTCAACCAACTAAGATCGGGATCTATAGTCTTCCCACATCCTTCTTGCTATTTCATCTCGAAAATTGGCCCAATCATCTCTTTCACGCTGGCTCAATCCATATGTCTCAAGCACTAGTACATCTATCCCATCACGACCATCTTCCTCTTCAAATTCTACCTCAGATGGAAGGCCGTCCTCTATTGTTATGAAGTTGTGAAGTATGCAACATGCCAAAACAATATATGTTTGTGTCTTGATTTGATAAGACGTTGCATGCTTCAATATAGGAAAACACTGCATCAAAATCCCAAATGTACGCTCTATTACATTCCTAAGCGAGGAGTGTCGATGATTAAACAACTCTTGTGGGGTGTTTATTGGGTTTGCTCTTGAAAACTCCTTTAGGTGGTAGCGTGTGCACCGATAAGGCACAAGAAATCCTGGTACGTTTGGATATCCAGCATCGACCAAATAATATTTACCTAAACAAAACAAAATGTCATTGTCATAACGTTGTCTTATATTTCGTATGCTTCAATAATATAATCATATTTTACAAACCTAGGGGAACTACCAATGGATCGGCTCTAGATAGAGCTGAAGCTAGAACATGGCTATCTGCAGCAGACCCTTCCCAACCAGCAAGGATGTATTGAAACTTATAATCAAATGAGCACACTCCCATAACATTTTGCGACAAGTTGCCTTTTCTATCACGATATTTAGCTTGCAGGTTGATATCGACAGTGACTGGTATATGGGATCCATCCATTGCTCCCACACAGTCCTGTAGTCAAATAAATCATAGATCTAATGAACATGCAATAATAGGATTACAACTCTAAACAAACTTAAACCACTGGGAGATATACCTTGAAGTATGGATCAAAACGGGTCTTCCCACTAATTTCTGGAGCAGTGTTTGGACTAGGGGGTATAAAATAATCCGAATGGAGTGCCAAGATAGCCCTCAAGACCTTGTGGAAGTATCGGCTTACCGTCTCTCCAGAGTGCCCAAAGTTATGGGCAATCTTACGATTCCTTAGATTGTGGCCAAGAGTATGGAGGAACATGACTAATTGTTCTTCTAACATGAGGAATTTTGTATCTTTGATGCTTCCTTTTTGCCTTAAAAGATTGGCTAGTTTAAAGAAAGATCGTCTAGTCATGCGTATTTGGTCATGGCAATCCGTCTCATTGGAGTTGATAACATGCTTATAAAAAGGAATTGCATCTCTCATGCGCTTACGCATATTTCGACTACCTTCTTTTATACACTCCCCTATGGCTGCGACAAGGGTGGCAAGAACAACTACAACAACAGGCAGGACTCTTCTCCTCCTCATAATCTCTCCTTCCATTTCAATATCATCATCATCATCATCAATATCATCAATAAGATCCATTGAATTACCTAAAAATACCAACAAAACAATCACGAAACAACATAAGAAAACACCCAACTATAATGCATAATCAGAGAATAGAGTTGCAAGTTCAGTAGACAACATATGTTGACAAGAAAGTACCTTGTGTAATTTCACAAAATGAGAAGTCCTCACAGTGACTGTCCCTTGTGTAACTGCCACTTGAATGAGGACAGTCACTGTAAAGACAACATGATAATGTACAGTTGCAGTGAGTGTACATTATCATGTTGTCTTTAGAGTGACTATCCTCATTTGTTGAAGAAGAAAAGCATTAATGTGGTTGAATAGCAATACATTGAAGTGGCAATTACACAAGGGACAGTCACTGTGAGATGTCATCATTTGTGACTGTCCTTACAGTGAGTGTACATTATCATGTTGTCTTTAGAGTGACTGTCCTCATTTGTTGAAGAAGAAAAGCATTAATGTGGTTGAATAGCAATACATTCAAGTGGCAATTACACAAGGGGCAGTCACTGTGAGATGTCCTCATGTGTGACTGTACTTGTTGCAAATGAGGACATCTCATAGTGACTGTCCCTTGTGTAATTGCCACTTGAATGAGGAGAGTCGTTGTAAAGACAACATGATAATGTACACTTGCAGTGAGTGTACATTATCATGTTGTCTTTAGAGTGACTGTCCTCATTTGTTGAAGAAGAAAAGCATTAATGTGGTTGAATAGCAATACATTCAAGTGGCAATTACACAAGGGGCAATCACTGTGAGATGTCCTCATGTGTGACTGTCCTTGTCACAAATGAGGGCATCTCACAGTGACTGTCCCTTGTGTAATTGCCACTTGAATGAGGACAGTCATTATAAAGACAACATGATAATGTACAGTTGCAGTGAGTGTACATTATCATGTTGTCTTTAGAGTGATTGTCCTCATTTGTTGAAGAAGAAAAGCATTAATGTGGTTGAATAGCAATACATTGAAGTGGCAATTACACAAGGGACAGTCACTGTGAGATGTCATCATTTGTGACTGTCCTTACAGTGAGTGTACATTATCATGTTGTCTTTAGAGTGACTGTCCTCATTTGTTGAAGAAGAAAAGCATTAATGTGGTTGAATAGCAATACATTCAAGTGGCAATTACACAAGGGGCAGTCACTGTGAGATGTCCTCATGTGTGACTGTCCTTGTCACAAATGAGGACATCTCACGGTGACTATCCCTTGTATAATTGCCACTTGAATGAGGACAATCACTGTAAAGACAACATGATAATGTACACTTGCAGTGAGTGTACATTATCATGTTGTCTTTAGAGTGACTGTCCTCATTTGTTGAAGAAGAAAAGCATTAATGTGGTTGAATAGCAATACATTCAAGTGGCAATTACACAAGGGACAGTCACTGTGAGATGTCCTCATCTGTGACTGTCCTTGTCACAAATGAGGACATCTCACAGTGATTGTCCCTTGTGTAATTGCCAAAAAAGGGGCATACCATCTTCCACTTGAAAAGGTGGAATTGGAATATCGGGCTCGCATGCCAATTTTTGAATGCCAATTTTGAAAAGGTCGTCGGGTCCGCGTGGGCGTTTGTAATTTTTGACATCCGCATTTTATACCAACATTTTCACATCCAACAGCATTATTTCCTTCGTCTACGTGATTACCTTGTGTTTGACATCCGCAACGATATTATTTTTGACATCTCATAGTGATTGTCCCTTGTGTAATGGCCACTTGTGTATTGAACCATGCAAATGCTTTTCTTCTTGAACAAATGAGGACATTATCAAGAAGAAAAGCATTTACATGGTTCAATACCAATATATTCAAGTGGCAATTACACAAGGGATAGAAAACACCTTCCTCATTAGTATAAAATAAGACCAAGAAGCTCTTTAGTTATTGCAAGAATCGTATGAACATCACAGTGTTAAGCCAGGAATATGGCAAAGATTTCTCGAGCATTGCTTGTAATTGTGTGTAATGGTCTTTGATGGCATTCCCCCCTGCTTGTGCAGAAATAAAGGGCATTGGAACTGGTGATGGAGTTCCATCAAAGCATAAAGGATAGAAAAACATTGGTGGAGGACACAAGGGACTGCAAGGAAATTTTCCAGTAGAAGTGAAGGAGTTGCAGGTTCATGAACACCCATTAAATATTAATATACAATGCTCCTGTTGTTGTTCACTTCCAATGTCTCATCTTTATTTGGACCCTAAGGAATTTCAAAACCTATTTTAATATTATCAATTTTGTGATCTCCTGGAATGTTACAGAGGTTGGACAGATTAAAAAAAACAAAGAAAGTCTCAAATAATTTGCCCCGCAATTTGTTTTTAATCTTTAGAATCAATAGCACTTTACATTACAATGTCACCACTATCAAAACTTCGGACCCCTTCCACTGTTAGTAGATTACATATTTATAACTACGTCACAGTAACCGTTTAAAGTTCTTTGTAACAAAATAGAATCAGTTAAACAAAAATATTGTTACAAAGTAATCACAAAAAATAATATAGAGAAATGAAGAGTCAAAGCTCTTAAGATGTTTGTTGTTGGTCTTTGAGTGATTGCACCGATTGGTATTTGAGACTTTAAGAAGAATAATGGAACAGAGAGGGGTTAAAAAGGAACTAGGTTGTAGCTGGATTGAACTCAAAAATAGGGTCCATATCAGAAAACGGAAATGCATTTTAATATAGGAAAAAACGTCCCTCCAACAGCTCAAAAAAAAACCCCAAATAATGAATCTCATTAGCAAGAAGGGGAAAAAACCAAATATAAGGAACTCAAAACTAAGCCAAAATCGTCGCAACACAACCAAACATGGCCACTGAGAAGAAAGAAAACTCTCTGATTCGAACAATGTAATACTTACCTCTGCGACCAGGTGTTGGCGGTTGCGGCCGAAACGAACAAGCTCAATATTCTAGCACGAAAGTCTCAAACAAAACGAAAAGACCAGGTGTTGGCGGTTGCGGCCGAAACAAAAAGACCAGGGTTAGGGTTTCCAGCACGAATCACGCAGACGAAGGAAATAATGCCGTTGGACGTGAAAACGACGGTATAAAAAGCGGATGTCAAAAATTACAAATGCCCACGCAGACCCGACGACCTTTTCAAAATTGGCATTTGGAAACTGGCATGCGAGCCCGATATTCCAATTCCACCTTTTCAAGTGGAAGATGGTATGCCCTTTTTTTAGCAAAATTGGCATACCGAAATTCCAATTCCATCCTTGCATGTCGACCACAAACAGTGAATTTCAAATTCTGAATTCGCAATTCAGAAATAGCGGCCAATATTCCATGTACCAAACGGGCCCTAAGTGTTTACTTGTTGATCGTGAGTGGGCCTACGTTTTCCCCACCCTGTTATCTCTAAGCTGGCTTACGCAACCCCCGTTGTTGACTAGGTCGCCACAGTTGGTGTGCGAGTCTTCACCTGTCGCCGAAACAATGCCGAAGGATCCCTTCACAATATTTACTTTTCAATTTAATAATTAATAAAATACATTTATCAAAATTTCCTCTGCAAATTAAATGTGATACACTGTGGGACTGGGAGGTTTTCTTTCTTCCTACAGTATACTTAGAAAAGGTCAAAATATTAATGGGAGCAGTTTAACTTATCAGACGACTCTTTTTCAATTCAAACCAATCTACGTGGATGATGACCCTCAATGTTAAACAGGTCAACTCCTGCCCAATTTTCTACCCCCAGTTTTTCACACACCCCGGGTACATGTAAGCAGTTTTCTGACTTCTTCAAGTCTGTATTTCCTCTTAAAATCCCCTTTCGTTGTATTATCATTTCACAGCCTGTTTTGGAAGAGCTGTTTTTGGAATTTGATCATGTTCTATTATCCATCGTTACAGTGCAAAGATATTTAGTACAATCAGAGAGCCTGTTCATGCTCCCAAACTATAATTTTCGTCTCCAATATCACAGTTGGACATCTTGATTTGGGTGAAATTTATTATAATCCATGGATGCGATATCCATTCCTTCCCTTTTCAGGTGTCCAATCTCCCAACAAGTAATGAAGGAGCCAGTGACCATCTGTACTGGAATCACCTATGACAGGGAGAGCATTAAGAGATGGTTTGTGGAGGGCAATTTTTCATGCCCATCTACAATGCAGGCTTTGGACACACTATACCTCACCCCAAATCACACATTGGAGAGACTCATCCAAGCGTGGTGCTCCTCCAATTCAAGGACACAGGGCAGCCGCAATACTTCCTACACTAACCCAAGTGAGAAAGAGATAGAACAGGTGTTGCTGAACATTAGAAATTCTTCTGCCCGCATGGGAAATTTGAAAACCCTAGCTGATCTAGCTAACAGAAGTGAGAGAAATAGGGCTTTAATAGCTACATCAGGAGGCCACTCTGTGCTGATTTTTATGCTGAGCAGAACAGAAATCATGTTTAGTGAAGAAGCCTTGGCAATATTGGCAAGCCTCCCTATCCATGAAGCTAAGGAAGAAAGCATGAGTGCTCTGAAAAGCCCAACAGCCATAGATATGATATGCTGGTTTTTGAGTAAAGGCAGCATGGATGCTAGGTTCCATGCAGCACAAATTCTCCAAGGGCTTCTGACTGCAGATCAAAACTTCAAAGCTGTTTTTAGGCCTGATGAAGAAACTTTTCAGAATTTGAATTTGCTGCTCCAAGATGAATGTCAAGCGGCCATTAAAACTGCCCTAGAAATACTACTGATCATCAGTCCTGTGAGGAGAAACAGAATGAGGGCAGTTGAAGCTGGAGTTGCTGTTACCCTGATTGAGCTCCTTCCCCAAGCAAATCCAAAATTGGGCGAGAAAGCTCTTTCCCTGTTACAAATCCTGTGCCAAAGTGCAGAAGGCAGAGCCTCTGTCTGTGGGCATCCCCTCGGAATCACTGTACTTGTCCAGAAAATTGCAAGAGTTTCAGCGGTCGGCACAGAGGCTGCCATAGCAGCACTGTGGCAAATCATCAAAAATTGCAAAAGCCCATCAGTGGTTAAGGATATGGAGGAAGCAGGGGGTCATCTCAAGTTAAGTTTTATGCTGCAAATAGGATGTAAGTCAAGCACTAGACAGAGAGCAAAGGAGATTCTCAGAGCTTAGAGAGGGAAATCGTGAAAGGTGAGTCGGCTGTATGTAGGAGAATTGATACATAAAGGTATTCATGTAGCTAAGTTCACTGCCTATGGATGAATTTGAGCTTTGACAGACTGATATACAGAGCTGAGCCCATTTTGCCTTTTCAAATCCAGTGTCACAGCGAGGGCCACAACATAGGTCACCAATAATATGATATGCCCAACAACCATTGATATGATATGCCGGTTTTTCAGTAAAAGCAGCATGGATGCTAGGCTCCATGTAGCACAAATTCTCCATGGGCTTCTCACTGCAGATCAGAACTTCAAAGTTGTTTTTAGGCCTGATGTAGAAACTTTTCAGAATTTAAATTTGCTGGTCCAAGATGAATGCCAAGCAGCCATTAAAACTGTCCTAGAAATACTACTGATTATCAGTCCTGTGAGGAGAATCTGATACTCCACCGAGTTATGTCATTTGTCATATTAAAAAGTTTATTTATCCAGGGCACTGCAATTTATAAAAGGGCCGCGGCTATGCTTCCGACAAAATGTTTTTTTTTTTCAAATCTGCATTTTTCAGTGATTTTTTTTCGGAAATTTTTAGATGTTTTCTATTCAAAACATTCAGATCATAAAAAACAGATGCTAAAAATTTCAAAAAATCTCGCTTCCTTATAAAAGGGACTATCTGATTTGTACAGTGAAAAATGGGTTGAAGTGGACAATTTGTGTTTAACGACGGTTTATAGAGTCACCATTAAAAACCCTCAGACTACTATTATACATAATGTTAGTGCAAAGTGACCTTAGAGGAAATTTGTTTGATGAGAACAAATAGAATGAGTGGAATTTTTTCAGATTTAAATTATGTTTAAGGTAGTTTTTTATGAGACTACTTATTGACGTTTTTAAATTTTTTTAAAATTGATGTATAATTTATTTTGTTTTTTGTTTGAGTCTTTATGTTAGTTGATTATTTTATAAGTTGTTGGTTATGAAAGTACAAATTAGAGTCTGAAATTTTTTAGACAAGCTGAAAATTGAAGGATGATCATTTTAATCTTGTTCTTTTCTAATTGTAATTATATAGAACTTGACTTTTGATAGATGACAAAATTAAGAAATATAAAATTATTTTCATTAATTGTACTCAATCAATTGATCTACAATTGTTTTGGGTCTATAATTTAGATTCAAAAATGTATGAGCAAGAATTCTTGGAAAAGATTGTGTATGTTTTTAAATCAACTTTTTGTCTTCCCCATTGAATGCAATCTGAATGACTATTAAAAAAGCATACAGAAAATTTTCCATAAATTCTTGTGCATACCTACTATTAAAACACATATTTAATATTGTAATTATAAAATTATCATACCAATGCTATTTCCTATTTAGGTTTTTATCCATCTTGGTGGGCATATTTTAATACAATAACATATCCACAAATAACATGCTCTTGTATTAAGCTTGGTTAATGGTTATATTCCTATTTATCCCTATTTTATAGTCATTTTGTTCGCATTCCCGTAATATCTATTCCCCACATTGATATTGGTGTTGAGAAACATGTGTCTAAACCTTGCAATTTTTCCAGATAGTTCCAAAAATATAGGTGGGAGTTTTCTGCATGTCGGTGCCTTGGAAAAGGGAAAATTAGTTGTTAAAGGATGCCTTGTACATAGTATAATATAAGAGGGCCATTTTTAGAGAGTATATGACACATTTCATGACAACTTAGAGGGTCAAAACTAGGGGACAAGACTTTGGACATGAGAGACTATTTTTAATCTGGGTCATGCCTATCCTGGGCAGCACATGTCAAGGATGGGAAACACATGTCAAGGAGGTTTTGCACATGGTTTTGTAAACCACAAGTGGTTTCTAGGTTGTGAGAAGCCTATAAAATGAGGGCTTGAGGAGGAGTTTGAGTTTTGAGTTTTGTTTGCAAGTTTGGGTGCTAGAAGGATGCTACCGAAGTTCCTCCAAGTATGAGTTGAGGTGATACTCTTGTAAGAACTTTCATTGCAAGTGTATGGTAATATTTTGTTGATTTGATAATACATTATGCAGGTTTTAAAGTGTGGGGTTTTTCTCTCGTAAGGGTTTTCCCCATGATAATCATTGTGTTATGTGTTTATTGTTATTTTATTTATGCTCGTGTGTTTCTTGAAATCTCTATAATAGCTGTGTTGAAATTTGCATAATCATCCTCTCGAGATTAGTGTAGGAAGTGTTTCTGCATACCTTTTCATCAACAACAAGAAGTCACAAAACTCAAGTTGTCAAATTTAAGCTCTAATATTATCACTCTCTTTCAATAGCTATTATGATTTGACTTAACATAGTTTTCATGCAATATGTTGTCATCTCATAATATTATAAGACATTCATTTACAAATAAGGGAAGAAATTTGATCTTTGGTGCACATTGATGCAAAGGTACTCCCTCAAAATTAAAATTTCAAACTCAAAATGCCAAAGAGGCTTTGAATGTTCAAGGAAGATCAAGAAAAAGAGGCAAGAACGAAAAGTGGCATGGTCATTCTAAGTCAAGAATAAGGGGAGATCAAAATCCCCTGCTAAGTCCAAGGCAACATGCTGGAATTGTGGCAAACCCAGATATTTTTGAAAGGACTACAAAGAAGAAAAGAAGAGGAAGAAGAAAGATTCTAATTTTGAGTTCGAGAAGGAAGATGGAGATGCTTTTATTGCAGCCTTGGCCACTTGTACAGGTGACAATGTATGGTTGATAGACTCAGGTGCATATTTCCACATGACTCCTAATAGCAACTAGTTTACTAAGTATGAAAATTTTGATGGTGGGAAGGTGTATTTGGTTGATAATTCTATTCTTAATATTGTTGGTTCTGGAAGTGTTCATGTCAAATTTCCTGATGGTAGAATTAGATGATTTGATGGTGTCTTGCATATGTTGGCAAGTTGACTTTACTAGTATATATGACTAATTTTTATGTTGTCATTATGGCAACAAAGTCATATGAAGTTTTGTAGTCAGCGCACTAACTTAGAAGATCATAATTCAACTAAGTATAGAAGACAGAGTAGACAGAGAAGCACCTGATGATTAGAGCATCAACACACATTTGTATGACTGAGTTTTGGTATGCGCCGTTCGATATAAGCTTTTGAGTATGTTATTATGCTAAGTCTAAGAATGCATGGTCAGATTTGATAGTATGGATAAGTTACAGCAAGTCTAAGTGACACTAGTAGATAAGCGACAGAGCATAATAGAGCATGCAACCGACAGATAGTTTTTTATTAGCGTATATCATTTTGCTTTGTAAAGGCTATGTGCCTATTATAATAGTGATGTAAACATGTTAACATCATTGTATGTAAACACGCTTGAGCTAATTAATTTGGAAGCGTCATATGTGTTAGGTTTTAGGCCGACACAGTAGTTAGTTTTGGTTGCACCCATTCAGCATGTATATATATGACATGCGCTTTTGTATTTGGACATGATGAAGAGATATAGAGTATGGAAGATATAAAGAAGATAAGATGTATGCAAGTTTAGTCAATATGAGATAAAGCTCTAAAAGAAGTTAGAGCATCAGCGCACAAAAGGAACTGATCAGACAGCAGTGTCAAAGCAACAGTTCACCATTGTAGATATAGTGTGTATCTGATAACTAGGAGGTTGTAGCCTTCTTCATTGAGCAGTGAGCTCTCACAGTGAGCCTTCCACCCCTAACAGGGTTTTTTCTAGCATACTCTTAACCAAGTCATTGTACTCAACTTTGTAAAGACTGCTCTAACAGGGCAAAGGAACATTAATAGGTTTATAAGATTAGTACAATTATTCGTGGGTATTAATTCCCACCGGGGTTTTCCTCTGGCCAAGGTTTCCCTGTAAACATATCTTGTGTTATGTGTTATGGTTGAATGTTTCATTTTCTTTACTATTCATTTCAGTATTTAATTAATAAAGCTAAGTTTAAAGAAGCAGAAAAACATTAATTGTAGAACACTGATTCACCCCCCCCCCCACCTCCCCTCCCCCGCCCCTCTCAGTGTTCCCATTCTTAACAATGGGTATCAGAGCTTTGGTCCTCTAAAGATAAGTTTAACCACTTGAGGAGATCATGGATACAGCAGAAGTGAAACATTTGAAGAAAAATCTTGAAGTAGCTCTTGAAGATCTTGATAGAGCTGAAAAGGAAATTGAAGAACTGAAATTAAAGGTCAGTGGCTCACAAGTATTCATCAAGAAACTAAGAAAAGATTTGAAGGATTGTTCAACAAATGATTTGGGAAAAATGGTCAAAAAGATGAATGAAGAAAACACATCTCTGAATGATCAAATTGAAGATTTGGATGAAAAGCTAACTAATAATCAGGAAGCCTATGAAGAACATATCAAAGAAAACAAACAGTTGGATGAAGTACTTATGAAAGCAAACATGAAAATCTTGGAGTTAGAAAACATCAAGAAAAAGATGGAATTTGAATTAATAGAAGCCAAGAACCATATTGACAAATTGCACACAAGTGTTGATCTATTATATTCTCAGTTATATGCACAAAGGATAAAAAGAGATTCCAGTGGTATTGGATTCAATGAAGCATAAATTCAAATCAATGCAATGCAAGAAAGATTGAGAGCACCAGAACAATCTACAGAAGCTAAGAAGACTGAAAATCATATTGAAGCTAAAGCAGAACCATCTAAAGATGAACGCAAGCCAGTAAATAGAACTTGGTATGCCTGTAACAAGCATGGACATATAGCGAGAGATTGTAAAGTGGTAAGACCTTTAAATGGTTATTGTTATTCATGCAATAAATTTGGTCATAGAGCTATGAATTGTAGATCAAATCAAAGAAATCAGACACAACACAATCAGAGAAATCAACCATAGCAAAATTCTAGAATTCCATAGAACATCACATGTCAGATATGCAATTACAATGGTCACACAGCTAGATAATGCAGTATGGTAACTCACATCAATGTGTCGAGGAATATAAGGCCTCCAGTCATTTGTCACTCTTGTAACAAGGTTGGACACATCTCAAAGTTTTGCAGATCACAAGCGCAAAGACAAGAAAGACCTATTAAGTCTCAAGGATCAATATTGGATGAATCTAGAGAAGTCAAGTTTGTGAAAGCTACAGAAGATGCAAGCAAGATTTGGATGGAAGTAAAGAAAGATAATGTCAATGACAAAGTAGTGGATGCATCTTCTACTTCTGGATAAATGACCCTCATGGTCATAGGGGGAGCTAGATAAGCTCTAGACCCCTGTGCAGCTGGTATACTCACCCTCAAAGTATACGCCTTTGGTCTTAGTTGTTTGGTTGATATTTGATGCAGTATGCAAGATCACACAGCCTGATTGACAGCAAGAACAGAGATTGAAATTCACTGTTGCAACCTGTATTACGGCGGAAAGCATTAATTGTAGAAAGTTGATTTATAAGTCACTGGAGATCTATTATCCTCACTTTTACATTTGAGATCAAGCCTTTGGAGAGAACAGGAGATCATAGTAGCAAGTATTGAAGAATTGAAGTTGTTTCATCAGCAAAGAAGTGTTAAAATTATTGCAGAACCCTAGCTTGAACACGTCATTTCAGAAACCCTTTGGAACCCTACTTAAGCATTGAAACAAGTAAGTAATGGTAACTCCAGTAGTCTTTGATGTCACAGAAAGGAAAACATATGTATTCAAGAAGCATCCATTTAAGTCAGTGCTAGATGATTTAGAAGGAGCATTTTCTAGAACTCCGATGGGAGTTATGCATGTTGAAGATATTTGCGCTTACATCTTTTGTAAGAAGGAGCTAATAGGAGTAGATAGGATAAGGTCGCACCTTGAATCTATGGTTAATCCAAACTTCACATTCAAGGATGAATTCACGCACTTCACAAACAACCCTATCATAGAGTATGTGACTGTGTATGAATTCTATGAATCGGAATGGATCAAGATATTGCTTAGTAGGATTCATGATGACTTGTTTTAGATTGGAGAAGTCCCTATTCACATAACTATTGATCTCATTCATGAGATGACCAAAATTTCTAAGACCGGCGACATTCTTCCATCGGGAAAAGATGTCAGGAAATAGGTTGAGCAAGCATGTAAGTCCAAAAGTGATAAGCATGGCATGACTATTGAGCCCATTGAGGAGAAAGATATAAAACTCATGGCTATAATTCTAGGATACAAGTTCCAGCATGCAAACAGTGTATTTGTAGCGACTATTATGGCAGCTATAAGGATAGTGAAAGAAAATGGAGAGTTTAACCTTTGTGAAATCCTATGCGCATAGTTGTTAGACAACATAAGAGCCATAAAACATGATAAGAGAAAAATATTCAGATTCGGGTCATTGATCATCTACATGTACTTTCATATAGTTGGTAAGGTCTTTGATCTCTATCTTGACAAGACCATACCTATATTGCCTCAAATTTCATTCAAGGCAAGATCAGAGAGAACCTTAAAGGATTACATGGAATCGGAGATTAAGATATTCAGAATTAAGATGCAGAGAAGGTATAGGATACCTAAAAAGATAGTAGAGAAATACAAGGACAACATTTTCTTCATGGTGGAAACAGACACTACATGTATGGAAGCAGTTGAGCCTAGGACAAAGTGGATTCATCCACTTGGCTATGAAGTAGATGAACACATTTTGGAAGGATATGCACAAGTCCTCCTATCAGTGCCTAAGGATCCCAATGAACCTAGATGGGAAACTTATGAAGAAAAGACAAGATAAGTTGATTATGTCTTATACAATGTTGGGACAAAGAGAAAAGCATCTAGAATTACCTCAGACATTCTGAAAATTCATGGTGTTACCCAAGCAGACTTAGACAAAGCAAGGGAAGCCAAGATTTCTATGCAACTTTAGAGCGCACCCTCATCTACTGAAGTTAAAATAGAAAAATCTGATGATCCTAAAGAGAAGAAGAGTAAAACTGATGTCGACACCTCAATACCCTCAACTATAATTGATCTGGAGTCCACTCCACCTCCTGAGCCTAGCAAGATGTCTAGAAGGAAGAAGCAGACTAGCGCAAGCCACCCATCCTCAAGGACAACCAGAAGTAAAGGAAAGAACACTCAAGCACCTCTTGAGGTAGGATTCAGACCGAATTTGGAAGTCTTGAGAACTAGAATTATTGATGAAGGAAGGATAGATCAGATAGAAAAATTCTATTATAAGTATCATGAGATTGACAAGTCATAAATTCATTCTATGATCATCAAGCATATGATTAAGTTCAAAAATTCAGTCTTGGAACTTAAGACAGTCATTCCTGATCAAGTATGGAATATACTTGACTCATTGAAAAGACAAGCTATTGAAGAGGATATGAGGATAAGAGAAAATACATTGGATGACAACCTCCCTATTTTTTCACTGGAAGAGAAGATATTATTGTTAGATTTGGTTAAGCCACATCTAAGAACGAAAATCAGAACTCTGCAAATAATGAACAAGGATTATGAGCTAGTTGCAAAGGAGACATAGAAGGCATTTGAAAAGGTGTTTTTGGAAAGACACACTGCACCTGCAACCCAAGTTCCCTTTGAGAAAATAAAAGAATCTGAGATTCCAAATGCACCTATGACAGGTCCACAGGATTATATGCCCAAGGCTGAAGCTAAGGATGAAACAATTGTGATTGATAATGTTAAAATATCCATGGTGGTGACAGACAAAGATCTAGATAAGTTTGAAGAAGCCTTTGTAAGTACTAAAGAGGCTGATATCTTATGCGGTGAAGAATCACCTATGCAACAAGAAGAAGTCCAAATTGAAGACTTAACAGGATAGGAAGAACAAAAGGAAGATGAACCTACATAAAAGCCCTCTATTGAAATCCCAGTAAAGGTAAAAATTGAATTCATGGATGTAATTCAAAGCACACTTCTTACTCCTAAGTCATCTATACCAATGTTGTCAAGTTTGACACATGATACAACAAGTCTAGACTCATGGGGAGAAGAAGATTTGATGAAGATATGTGTATTGGCTATGGAGAAAGCCAAAGAAAAATAAGTAATGAGGAATCCTTTATTTGTTGAATCAGTCAGCATACTGAACAATTTATTGCCTGAGGATAAGAAAGTGATTAGTGTTCATTCAGAAGATGATGTTCACAACATCTTATCAAGCTTCAAAGCAAATTTTTCAAGTCTAGAAGCCTCAGGATCAAAAATTGCAGAAGACAAATATATCAAGAAAAGGTTGAATGAATTAATAATCAATTTCTCACTTGACCTTAATTCTCTAAATTTTGGTCAAGAAATGCTGAAAGAGTTAGCAACAAAAGGAAGGAAGATAATTGCTAACTACATGAATAAGGACAAACTCACTACAGACATCTCTAAAAAGATTCAGGAAGAAGAATCTCTAATGGAAATAGTAAAAAAATAAGTGGAAGATCCCTCTCAAGACATAGACATGTGCAATAATGTTTATCAATGACAGTTAGATAAAATTGAGAAGGCAGAAAAAAGAGATGGCAAAGATAAGGGCTAGACAAGCACAGCTTAGAAATGCACTGGCACCCTCACTAGATGTACTAAATCAGAACATCAAGAAGATAGATGCCACAATTGTAACATATGATCAAGGTCCTTGCACAAAATTAGAAAAGATGGAAAAGATAACATATGCATTATGCGCCCATCTTCAAACAGTTGATGCACTCAAGGTTTTCTGGCAGCAACAAATCAAAAACCTTCAGATTGCATACCGTGATGTATTTTCTATGTAAGTACTTGAAGTTTTCCTTTTTGAGCACCTTTTTCATTAATGTCAAAGGGGGAGTAGTGTATATGATAGTAAAGGAGATAGTAGTGTATAAAGAAGAAGAAGATATGATGTACAGTTTGATAGCAAGTTTTTGTGTGTAAGTTAAGTTTAGCAACTTCACCACATTCCTTTGTTGCCATTAATGACAAAGGGGGAGATTGTTGGCAAGTTGACTTTACTAGTATATATGACTAAGTTTTATGTTGTCATTATGGAAACAAATTCATATGAAGTTTTGTAGTCAGCACACTAACTTAGAAGATCATAATTCGGCTAAGTATAGAAGACAAAGCAAACAGAGAAGCACCTAATGATCAGAGCATCGGCGCACGTGTGTATGACTGAGTTTTGGTATGCGCCCTTCGATATAAGCTTTTGAGTATGTTATTATGCTAAGTCTAAGAACGCATGGTCAGATTTGATACTATGGATAAGTTACAACAAGTCTAAGTGACACTAGTAGATAAGCAACAGAGCAGAACAAAGCATGGAGCCGACATATAGTTTTTTTATTAGTGTATATCATTTTTTTTTGTAACGGCTATGCACCTATTGTAATAGTGATGTAAATATGATAATATCATTGTATGTAAACATGCTTGAGCCAATTAATTTGGAAGCGTTGTATGTGTTAGGTTTTAGGCCGACACAGTAGTTAGTTTTGGTTGCGCCCATTCAGCATGTATATATATGACATGTGCTTTTGTATTTGGACATGATGAAGAGATATAGAGTATGGAAGATATAAAGAAGAGAATATGTATGCGAGTTCAGTCAGTATGAGATAAAGTTCTAAAAGAAGTTAGAGCATCAATGCACAAAAGGAACTGATCAAACAATAGTGTCAAAGCAGTAGTTCACCATTGCAGATATACTGTGTATCTGATAACCAAGAGGTTGTAGCCTTATTCATTGAGCAGTGAGCTCTGGTAGTGAGCCTTCCACCCCTAACAGGGTTTGTTCTATCAGACTCTTAATCAAGTCATTGTACTCAACTTTGTAAAGACTACTCCTAACAGGGCAAAGGATCATTAACAAGTTCATAAGATTAGTATAATTATTCATGGGTATTAATTCCCACCGGGGTTTTCCTCTAGCCCAGGTTTCCCCGTAAACATATCTTGTGTTATGTCTTATGGTTGAATGTTTCATTTGCTTTACTATTCATTTTAGTACTTAAGTAATAAAGCTAAGTTTAAAGAAGTAGAAAAACATTGATTGTAGAACACTGATTCACCCCCCCTCTTAGTGTTCCCATTCTTAACAACATATCCCAAGACTAGCAAGAAATTTGTTATATGTTAAAAAACTAATAGGTATGGGTGTACATGTACAATTTTTTGAAGTAGGTGTGAAAATGGTGAGAGGTGCTATGGTGATAGCAAGAGAAAGCAGATTGGGTACATTGTACCAACTTGATGCATGCACAGTTGAGTTTAATAGCACTTCTAATAAGATTGTGACAAATACTACTCCGCTGGAAAAGGAGGGTTTCGCTTTATGTAGATGGTCATAGTTTTGGATACCCAATGGTTCTTTGTCTAGTGAATCAAAGTTGTCTGCAGAGAAGATGATTTTATGGCACTAAAGACTTGGCCACATAGGTGAGAAAGGTCTACAAACCTTGAAATTAAGAACCTTGTTGATGGGTTAAATGATTACAATCTTGAATTTGATTTTTGTGAGCATTGCATTAATGGAAAATAAAATTGCATTCAATTTTACGTGAGTTCTCATAATTCTTCATATGTTTTGGATCTAATCCATTCAGATGTATTTGGTCCAGTTGATGTTCCTTCTATTGGTAAATCAGTTTATTATATTTCTTTTATTAATGATTTTGGTAGAAGAACATGGGTTTATTTTCTTAAGAGTAAAGCTAAAGTTTTTAGTTGTTTCAAAGAAATTATGTTAGGATTAACAAGGCAGAAATAACAATTATGTGCAAATATAACTAATATCAGAAAATAATAAACCACACAGAATAGAACACAAGACACACGGATTTAACGTGGTTCACCCAATCCCTGGGCTACGTCCACCAACAGTGAGTCCAATATTATTATTATCCAGTGATTACAACCTGATTACAATCCGTAATCCCTTACAGCCCAATTCTGCCTCAAGTACTAAAATCATACATAATGAAAATCCCTAACCCTAAGCCATATTATACAATATTTTCCCGCTTTAGGGTTAGAATGAGTTATAAGTAGTCGGCCCAAATAACCAAAAAAGTAGTCGGCCTCAAAAAAATGTCGGGAGGAAAAGTGTACAGTACTTTCCTGGATAGTACTTTCCTAATTAGTCACCACAAGCTAACAAATTAAAGCAATGGTTGAGTTACAGATTGGAAAGAAGATAAAAAAAATTAGGATAGATAATGGAGGTGAATATTGCTCCAATGGTTTTGACACATTTTGTAAAGATTGTGGTATTAAGAGATAGAAGAAAACTATGTATTCTCCACAAAATAATGGAGTTGTATAAAGAATGAACAAGACCTTGATGGAGAAGGCTATAGGTATGTTGAGTGGTGTTGGACTTGAACAAAAGTTCTGGGTTGAAGCTATAGTCACTGCCTGCTACCTAATAAACAAGTCTCCTACTTCACCTCTTGTTGATAAGATGTAAATGGAAGCGTGGTCAGGCTACAAGCCTTCACTTAGACATCTAAGAGTTTTTGGTTGTGGGACATATGCTTATGTGCCAAAGGAGAAGTGGAAAAAATGGATATCAAATCTATTAAATGTATATTCACTGGATACAATTATGGTATGAAATTATACAAGCTTTGGGATCCTATTACACAAAAGGTATTTATTCAAGAAGTGTTATTTTTAGAGAAACTAAGCCTTATTATTTCAGTGCAGTCAGAACAAATATAAGAGAAGAAAGATGTGATTCAAGTACTTAGTACACCTGAGAAAGTTGAATCGAGGCCCTTAGAAAGACAAAAAGTTGAGGAGAGCTCTACGAGTTCTGAATCGTCAAAGGAATAAGAGGAACCTGAACTTGAGAATTTTTGAAGGTCTGCTAGACAAAGGAAACCACCTAAAATGTATGGATATTCTCATGATGATTGGAGATGCATATTTTCTTTGAATGACCAACATGAAGAACTTGAAAAATGTGAGTATTTTAACTGACTCAATAACTTCCCCCTTTACCCCATTAAATATTCTCATCATTTCTTGACTTCTAGGTGAGCCATAATATCTTAGTTGAAAAAGAAAGCCAAAAAATATCATGAATTTTATCTAACTTATTAATAGTTCCTAATGACATTTCCATCCAATTAGCATATTTACTTACATCCTAGCTTTCCAAACCTCCACAAAATAAATTCCATACTTATTTTACAAAGAAAAATTCAAAGAATATATGTTTAATTGGTTTAGGGTTTCTACAAATAGTGTGTACATATGAATATGATCTATATTCTTAAGATTATAAGGTAAGTGTTTCAGAGTAAATAACCATCTAAATTAGGCCTTTTAGGCTCTAGAATATTTGACCATATCATCTTGAATTGAATTTCTTCCATTGTGTATCTTCTAGCTTAACATTGGACAAGAATTAATTAAGGTGGTTAGAGATAGAAACTATGTGATATAATTCTTTATATATTATTCTAACTTTAATATTACATATAGGAGTATTATCTATTCGATAATATTTATTAAATTATTACTAAATATGATCCAGTGGAAATTAAAAACCTTTACAAGTTTACCTCATATTGGTGTATACCCTCTATTTTGATTGTGGTAGGTCATATTTATAACTAAGGGAGGCCCAATCTTTACACTAACCATTATGGATGATATTGGTAAAGCATTTGTATACCTTCTTGATACCAACCTTTGATCAAGCACTTGTTGACACCTAAGATTACTCTCGGGTGTAATGGCCTTATGAGAAGCTTCAGTGAGTGTGGGACCTTGCACTTAATCACTGAGAAACCTTCAAGATTTTAGAAGTTGGATCTTCATTTTGTGCTCCGGAGAACGGGGAAGAAAAGCTACTCCTACTATGGCAATCCACCAAAGCTTTTGGAACACTTTAAAATGCACAGGATAACTCCTAAAATGAGATAGAAAGGAAACCTTCTAGATCAGATGAAGGAACAATCATAGCTATGTGAATGACTATCTAGGCGTGAGACATAAAGTAGGGAATATTTAAGACAACCCTATACAGAGAAGCTTAAAGCATAATCTGCACGACAAGTATCAAAATACAACTACTGAAGTCATGAAACACATATAAAATATTCATGAAAATAAATGAATCACTGAAAGAAAAAGGGCTACAAGCACGATTGATATATTTAATTGATTCAAAATTCTCATTACACTCCCTGCTAGAATATCCTTTCACATAAATGCAAAAGTCCTAAAATCCCCCCTCTCGATGTTCTTTGTATTACAATTCCCTACATATATAGCCAAGGCACAGCCTGGGAACCCTAAAAGGCGGATCAGAGAGATTGCCTCAAGTTTCTATTCCCACCAAGATTTTTAGTTTGCGCCACTTTACTGGTCATAAAAATCTGATAGTCAACCCCTTTTTCAGGAAGAGAATCAAATTCTCATAACTACATTGGTTGTCATCCTAGACAAAAATCATGGCAGTAGTTTTGTTGAGAGTTGGGCCCATATCGGAGGAATGATGAAAGTGCAAAGTTGGGTGCGTGATAAAATATGAATATGATAACGAAGACTGGCAATGCGATAGCGCTAAAAGCTACAACTGACCAAGACTGGGCTCTATGAAAATCTTGTGAGAATGCCATGTGTCTAGCGTTGAGAAAGAATCAGGCCTGCTAATGGAAAGAATCACGGCTAGCCGAAAGGAGGGTGCATGACATCTATGCAGGGAATTTGCCTTTGAACAAAGCCACGATAACTTTGATCACTCATAAAGAGGTCGCGTGTCATGTTAAAAGAAAGCTCAGGACCATCATTAGACACAAAAATTGTTCAGCACCTGAGAGATACGTGGTGGGTTGGTATAAATTATGGTGCAGCAAAGGGTAGGTCGTGATTGAAACACACATAGTACTGCAAAATGGAAAAGCACGGTGCTCTTAATCTTGAAATGCTACATAGAGGGGATGAATGAGGTTCTCGCACCAACTTTCTTCCACACGGTGAATCTTCCTTCATAGTACCCTTGTAGTAAAGCAAGAGGCTTGCCTTTATGCTCTAAATTCCACCAGATAGATATATGTGCAATACTTTTCCTATTATTATCTAGCATAAAGTGATAGTTAATAAGATTACCCTTAAAAATGAAAATTAAAATGATTATGTATTGAAGATGATTTTAATAATTCAAATTTTGAAACTTTTGGAATACATTCATTCATACATTTTTCTTTCAATAAATAGATAAAATAAAATCATCTTCAATTTCATTAGCTTCCTTTTCTGCAACTTCTAAGTTTCATACCTTGTTTTATTTCAAGGAAATTCTAACCTCAAATTGTAATGCAACAATAAGCATTTATAACTTGTTATTTTTGTTCAATTGATCATTTAAGAAATAGTTCATAATGATTAATTGGACCTCCCCACAAAGCATCTAATAGGTTCATATTCTTTCTTTTGAATTTGAAAAAAGGAGATAATATCTATATATATGTCAATCACAAGTCAAGAATCTTGCAAGAACTTCCCTTTTAGGTTGTCCCAATTTGGAATACATCCATATTTCAAATTTTGAAACCATTATGTGACATATCCAGTGATGATTTCAACAAATAGTCATACAAACTGTGTGCTATAAATGTGTCACATATGCCATCGTGGATTTCACACTTCTATGGATCATTGCATGCAAGGAAACTCAAGAATGAGCTCTCACAAATCGATCCATAGCTCCCTAGGCATGGAGTGCAAGGGTTTTTAAGAATGCTCTCAACTAGAGCTATTAAGCCAATAACCTTGCTAGTAAACCATGCAATGGGAGATTCAATGAAGACAAGGGCAAGAATGCCAATATCCTCAAGAATCAAGAATGAAATGCAATGCAAGCTAGTTTAAGAATGGAAATGCAAGCTAAACTATGGAAATGAAAGATGAAAATATTACAAAGCCTCCTAGTTAAACTAGATGAATTAATCTAAAGCATAAAGGAAATCTAAGCTAAGAATGCCATGAAAATGAAGCTACTATGCAAGAAATGAAATCTAACTATGAAGCAAGAAAGCCATGATGATGCAAGAATGAAGACAAGAAGATAGAGTGTTGATGAAGATCTAAGATGAATGCCAACAATGCTCCATAGCATTGTTGAAAAACACCATTGGGGTGGTGTTGAAAAACACCATTGGAACCAAGTTGCCCAAGAAACCCAGACGCACAAAGAGACCCAAGATAAGCTTAAAGCAACATATGCCCTCTAGACTAAGACACGAATCAATTCCAGGCTAGGAGAGAAAAAGCGAGAAGTGGAGCGAAAGAGCGCCACGCAAGACTGATAGACATAGGTGCAGAGGGTCTCAAGCAGCACCTGTTTCTAGGTTTTCACCACTTGATAGATTTTTTCAGGACTTTTTTATAATTTTTTTGTATTTTTGCTACCAAGGCACCTATTTCCAAGTTTTCACCAAGGCACTTTTTCAAATTTTTTTGATTTTTTTGAAATTTTTCAGGACATTTTATGCTTTTTAGGATTTTTTCAGCATCATATATGAATTTTTTTGGTATTTTTTCAGGATCAATAAATATGTACAAAGGATGCCCCAGACAGAAATGGACATCAAGACTCTGCTTCCTCTGATGTAGAGAACTGATAGGCCCCAGGCCCAAATGCTGCAACTGTGACAATAGGAGGTCTCAACCAGTTCAACCAATAATAACCAGCCCTTAGCAATGTCTGAGCTAGCGGAGGATCATTAGAATGTGATCCACATATGCCATCGTGGATTTCAACTAGTACTTTTTCTGACTCCTCTATTTCTAGACACTTAAGGAGAGTTCCGTCTAGACCCTTCCTATACAAGTCACCAGAGACAAAGGCAAAGGGTAAGGGATGGCGGAAGGAATGGCGTGGTGAATTTGCAAGAGGAATATGAGGTGGAAGATATGAAAAGATGGTAGGATTGTAGGATTTGTGAGCAGGATAGCGTAATTCATCCACCAGGAACTTGAAGTGAAATTTATGCTTTTTCATTTGTAAGATGGATGTCAAGGCATTACTAACTTTGTTCTCAGCTCTAGGAGTGGGCTGAAGTATAACAGATATGAGATCATGCTTGAAGTAGTGCACCATTTTTTTGTAGAGAATCAACTTGTCATCTTTTATTTGAGAATCATTATGTTTGAGAAAATTTTTATCTTTACTTTTCTTAGGTTCGGATACCGCCACAATGTGGTTTTCGCCATCCGACCATTGCTCTTTTCTTTTGACTTGATGACTGTGATGCTTGATTTCTGATTCAATCTTTTTTGTTGCTAGTTCGCTAGTGGAAGAAGTAACAGGTGTTGATGCGAGATGAAATGGAGTGACTAGTTCAATAGCATTTATGTGAGGGATGTCATCTCTGGTAACAAGAGAGGTTGAGCCTATAATAGGGTAGGCTCCAAAAGTAGCTAGATCTAGATTCGTCATAGGAGGACCAACATAGTCTAGTAAGGCAATACGGGGAACAAACTCATCAGACCCTACACGAGACTCATCAACTATGTCAGGTGGGTTACAAGAGGTATGAACCACATCAACATCCATATCTATCATGGGAGGATCTTCTGGAAGAGGCTTAAGATGTCGAGAAGTAGAGATACTCATGTCATTATGTGAGAGATCACCTCTTTGTAGCAGTCATGCAATGTTGCGACGTAGTCTATCATAGTGCAATGATTCTTTAGGCACATAGGTTCTAGACATAGAGGCCTCAGCCATATCATCAGTAGATATACACTCTTCTCCCCAAAGGAGTGAAGTAGAAGGAAGATCATCTCCCATTTGAGCCATAGTGTGTAGCGGTGACTCATCTGTATCTGTGTCTGAATTACTAAGTATGGGAGTATTTCTAGAATCCTCTCTATAGATCCACTCTTGAATAGCTTGTTCTTCTCTGTCTGCTTCTAAAGGAACGGATGAAGGAACAAAAGTATCAAAGATCACCATAGCAGAAGTGGAAGGCTTCATGTGATCAGAAGGTCTCCCATATGACCTAGGAGAAACAGGTATAGAAGCAAAGGATCCCAGTTTATATTCACCCATACCAAGGCTCATCATCTTAAATGATTTCTTAGCAGCAACTAGAGACGTACTAGGATCATCAGTAGGTTCATTGTGAGGAACAAATTTTTCAGTAGCAGCAAGAGCATTGATAGCAATAGTATGGTCTCCAGGAATCACAACCTCAGTGCCATTGTATGGAAATTTGACGCACTGATGATAAGTGGAAGGAACAGCTTGCATGTCATGGATCCAAGGATGACCCAAAAGAATGTTATATGCGAGTGGGATGTCCAATACTTGGAAGCTAATATCTTTTGTGATAGGGCCCACTCGGACAGGCAGCGTGACAAGACCTTTGGAAGATCTTTCCACTTCATCATAAGCTTTTATAGTAATCTTCTTCTTGGAATCCACAGCCAATTCTGACAAACCCAATTGTTGTATGACATTGAAAGAAACAATATTTAACCCTGCACCATTGTCTATCAGGACTCGGCGGACTCGGGTGTTGTAGACTAGAACTTCAATGTGTAAAGCCAAATTATGAGGGTGAGCAATAGATATGTCATCTTCTGCAGAAAAGGAGAGAGATATTGGAGATGAAATGTGGTTGACCATAGCCTGAAATTGATCTGGATCAATGTCTTTGGGGACATGTGCTGTATGCAAAGCTTTCTCAAGGATTTCTCTATGCGAAGGGGATAACCGAAGCAACTCAAGGATAGATATCTGTGCTGGTGTCTTTTGCAAATGTTGGACAAGATCATAGCTAGGGGTGGTTGAAGGAGCCACTTGTTTGGAAGGCAAAGCTTGCTTGGGATCTTGCGCAGTTTTAAGGACAATCTTGGCTTGCCCCCTAGTAACAGCACTCAATGTCTCACTTCGGGAAGATGAACTACCACGTGTTTGCAAGACCAATTTTGGCTTACCATGATTGGCTTTATTATCATCTTGAGACCTCATCATTAGAACACTCTCAACGGGCTCTACCATGTTAATCACAAGCGTATTAGAAGGATACGTGTAATTGATCTTTGCATCATGATTCTTCTTATGTGTTTGAGAGGTTTCCCCCTTATCATGCTTAGGTAGAGGATCTTTGAAAGCTGTGTGATCAGAATTTTTAGTTAAGCCATCAGTGGAGATTCTGCCATTCTCAATAAGATCCTGAATATCATCCTTAAGCCTAAAACAATTATCTGTCGGATGTCCCTTGTTTCTGTGATAATGACAATAAGAATCCTCTCACCACCAATTAGGCTTATCTAGTGGATCCCAGTTACCAGGTTTATCAGGAAGTGTAAGATATCCATTATCAACCAAAGTCTTAAGGATCACATCATAAGGTTTTGCCAATTTGGTATAGACTCGCTTTCGAAATGACTTCTTAGGCTTATCTGCATACTGAGGTTTAGGAGCACTGTGAGTGTTGGCAGCTTCTTGTTGTTTTGTTGCATAGATAGCATTGGAGAGATTGAAAGCAGGCTCTTTAACTTTAGGAGCGTCAACAACCCCATCATTAACAACATACTTGTTCTTATTCCAAGGTTTGTTCTTGTCTTTGCCATTGCCTTTAACATCTTTATTAATAACAATATCCCCTTTTCTTATAGCTACGTCCTCAATTCGATATGCACTTTCAACCATGTCATTGAAAGAAGGGAATAGTTGTTTCCTTAGATCATAATATAGCTCAGGCACCAGAGTGTTGACAAAAATGTCAATCTTTTCTCTCTCGGGTAGCTGATGAGGATATCGAGAATACAATGACCTCCAACGTTGTAAGTAAGTTGCAAATGGCTCACCTTGATGTTGTCTTAGATTACCAAGATCTATCACAGTGACAGGTTGTTGGATGTTGTAAGAATAATGTTGTGTGAAGCGCATAGCCAACTCATCAAAAGTCTTCAAAGGAGGTGTCAACTTTGCAAACCATTCTAAAGCTTGTCCTCTTAAGCTTCGAGGGAATAATCGTAGAAGATATGTGTCTTCATGAAGAAAGTCCATACTAAGAGCATAAAAGTGACGTACATGATCATGGGGATCACCATTTCCATCATACTTGTCATATTTGGGAACCTCAATATCCCTAGGAAATGGGACCATGTATAGATTTTTATCAAAAGGAAGAGCACAAATTGATTCTACAAAAGAGACCTTTGGAGGCTCTCTTTCTAATGCCATTTGGGTAAGGCATTGATTTGTCCGACGTAATTCTTCTTGAAGGACTTCCAATTCAGTTGGTACTCTTTGGTGGACAATTTGTCTGACATCATACCCGGGAGGAAGCTTGTATCCTCTAGAAGTCATATATTGAAAATATTGATCACCATTACGCTCTAAAAGCTTATGCATCATTCGTTGGAAATCCACATCTTGTTCACATCTCATAAGATCCTCACTAGAAATCTCATCATTAGCCTCTGCCTCATGTTGAGAGGGAGGAGGTCTAGGAGGTGAAGAAGGCATAGCAAAAGTTTGCCTTGGAGGAGATCTTGGTGGCGTGTTGTTGTCATTGTTGCCATTGTTAAAAAGAGGTCTATGCTCATGATTACTAGTCTCAGGTTGCTCATGAAATGTCCCTCTATAAGCCATGCACCTAGTAGCATCCATCTTTTGTTGATTGTGTTCTTTGTCTAAGCACGCTTGATTATCCTTATGCTCAAAGTGTTCTTGCAAGAGTTGAAACTTTTCTTGTTCAATCAAAGTGAGTGAGACACTGTCTGTGTTTTTGGGGGTCTTGAATGCGGAAAAGAGGAAACCTCCTTTATACCACGGTGTAGCCTTAGAATTCTCAGATTGGTCAGAACTAGAACTGTTGTTGCTAATGGGTGCTTTTGAACATCTAGTTGGAGAAGGTAACTGTGTATAATTGAACGGAGGATGACTCTCCTACTCAAATTGAGACCGAGTTGTAACCGGCATGAAAAGAGATGTTGGTTGACTAATAGAATGAGACAAAGTTTCTTAGATTTGAGATAAGTAAAGCTAATAAAGATCACTTGTCAAAATAGAACAATAGAGAGATGGCTCGTCAAAAGTGCTCAAGCACTTACAGCAATCAATTGACTAAAGCCGAGCAACGAGCAAGAAGCTCAATAAGCAAATAGCTAGAGAGGTAACCATGATGTGACAAGTGATCAAGAGTAGCATTTGTTAAGCTCAAATCCAATAGTTTTAGCTCATTTGTTTCAGTCTAGAACAAATCTAAACATGTAAGTAACAAACCAGTTTCAGGTAAGAACAGAAAAGGACACTCTATAGCAGGTTAAAGTGCAAGTTTAGCAACTCCGAATTGCAGCAATGACAGGACAGCAGAAATGACTCAGGATTCTTGGTTGAGGGTATGCAAGGATACTTCAATATCATATGACTCTTGACCAGTGAACGTGAAAAACTCAATTTTTGAAGCGCTTGGACCAAATTTGTAGATTGAACAGTGCAATTTCTCAGTTTGACAAGCAGTAGCAATAGATAAAAGACAGGTTTGCAAACAGTATGGGATCAAACATGTCATAGAACACTTGAAACAAGGGCAAAAGCAACCTTGCCAAGACAAGCACTTGTGATATCAAAATAGAGAACCTTATGAATGCTACCGTTTGTTTGAATGTTGAGAACGTTTACATTGGTATAGCACAATCGAAGACAATTCAAGCAATTACTACCTAGAAGGACAAGGCTCATTACTTAGCAACGTGGCCCACAACTTGATGCTCCCTTGCCTCACACCAAGTGGTTGCCCACAAGAGATATTGGCATTGTCATGGAAGTGTCAAAGACACAACCAAAGGAACACATATGGTGAGTGTCTTGGGGTGATCCGGGTAAGTCCACTTGGATCAATCCTTGCACCAAGAAGCTAAGCGGCTAAAATAGGGTGGCCTCTATCTAATGGTTCATAGTAAGGGTTTCCATTCATAGCACCCCTCTTGCTCCTCATAAAGGACTAGGACCTCGCGGCCTCAAGAGTACCTTAAGCATTCTTGCTTAATGCTTTCCTCATGGTCACAATCCCACAAGTTACTCACATCAAGCGAAGATAAGTACTATGTCTAACAAGGTTTTGTGTCCTCGATAGCCTTGAGATTATAGTGAGTTGGAATCACTCGCCACCAAGGAAAATGATGACAAGGTTGTCCCCACTTGGGTCATTCCTCTTGATTGCTCAAGAGCAGGCCTGCTAAAGGATCCTAAGCTAAACAAAGAGTGGATTAATTCTTGAGGTTCAAAGTTTTTGATTCACCACAAGGGTGAAGAGCATACTCCCCTATCTCAAGAATCTCTCCCAAACACACCAAGCAAAGATTTAATTACCCCCTTGCTTTCAAAATCCCAAGATGGGTCAAGATTTCTGTTTCACCACAAGGGTGAAGAGCATACTCTCCTACCACCTCAAAATTTCTACAACAAGGTATTAAGTGCCTATGAAAGGAAACAACTAGTATATGCTGCACTTAATAAAGAAAGCAATTAAACAAGCACTTGATTTGGTTTTTATGCTTAGGGCAGCCCTGCAAAAACTATTAGTAGCCCTCTTTGACATGCGATTTTAGCAAATTTCAAGCAAGAAGCACCTACAACCACAACTTGACAAGAGAACAAGCAAACAAGATATGCAATATATATCCAATTTATGCAAACCCTAAGGTTAGATCTGAAAATCAATTGTTAGGAGCAATGATAACCAGAAAATAATCCAAATGATAACTCATATCTTGCAATGAACAATGAAAAATAAGTGCATACCCATCACAAAATTTTATTTTTTTTGCATTTAACCTAGTCAACAAGATCTAATTTTTACCACATGAATTCGGACCCTAAACTCAAAATGCAAAAAAGAGACTTCTATCAAAAAATAGAGAGCTTTCCAAAAATATAAAAATTTTAGAAAAATCTCTTCATTTGTGCCCTAGAGGGCCATTTTACCAAAACAGACCAGATTTTATAAATCAACCAAATGAGCTATGATATGATTTCTAAATTAAAAACACAGTGAATGGACCCCCTGTATAATTTGAAGACCTTTCCAAAAATATAAAAATTTATGAAAAATATGCTGATTTGTGCCAAAAATTGATTTTTTATGAAAAATAAAGAAAAAATCATAAAAAATACAAATTACCTCCAAAAATTCTGAAAATTTTTTTGGAGCTTCTCTGATATGTCGCCAACCTATAAAACAATTTTTAGACCATAACACCAAGCCGTTTTGGAGATATGGTCAAATCTTTCAAATCTAGGGTTTTTTTCATCTCCAAACAAATCTGCACAAGGGTTAGCTCCAAAAATAATCAAAACCAGCATGCAAGAGGTGGGTTGCCCCACGGTGGGTGCCAAAAATTGTGCGCTATAAATGTGTCACACTTCTATGGATCATTGCATGCAAGGAAACTCAAGAATGAGCCCTCACAAATCGATCCATAGCTCCCTAGGCATGGAGTGCAAGGGTTTTTAAGAATGCTCTCAACTAGAGCTATTAAGCCAATAACCTTGCTAGTAAACCATGCAATGGGAGATTCAATGAAGACAAGGGAAAGAATGCCAATATCCTCAAGAATAAAGACTGAAATGCAATGCAAGCTAGTTTAAGAATGGAAATGCAAGCTAAACTATGGAAATGAAAGATGCAAATATTACAAAGCCTCCTAGTTAAACTAGATGAATTAATCTAAAGCATAAAGGAAATCTAAGCTAAGAATGCCATGAAAATGAAGCTACTATGCAAGAAATGAAATCTAACTATGAAGCAAGAAAGCCATGATGATGCAAGAATGAAGACAAGAAGATAGAGTGTTGATGAAGATCTAAGATGAATGCCAACAATGCTCCAAATCTTCAAACCCTAGATGCAAGAATGTCTCCAAAAGCTCCAAGATGACCTAGAAAACCTGTAGCATAACAATAACATAAAAATTATGTGTGCAAATGAGGAAGAGAACTCTCTTTTTATAGGGAATGAAAAAGGAATGGGCCATGGAGATTAAGAGGCAAAAGATTTAATCAACGGTGGAGCTTAAAAGAGGAGCAATCCATGTGCACAAGTATCCTCCAATAGGAAAATAAGAGTTGACTTTTGTGTCCATATGAGACAAAAAGTATTTTTCTCTTTTTATAAAATAAGAATAATACTTTATTTGTGCAACTTAGGATAAGAGGAAAAGGTGGGCTTTTTATTTATTAAAAGGGGAGGAAATATTCCTTTTAAATAAATAAAAACTTAGGATAAAATGGTTAGCCCATAGAAAATAATCGAATAAATGATAGCACAAGGATTTGATCAAGAATAAGCAATTTATGATTTAGCAAAAGGGGCTAATAGTCTAGGTGACCATTTTTAGGTGTATACACAAACAAGTCTTCTTCATAGACTCCCAAAATTCCATATACAAAAATGAATGCTTTAATATGGTTTTAAAGATCTTGTGAGTTCTCTCTAGAAAATCTTGGAAAATATTTTATTGATCTTGTAGGAAATGTTGTGTATTGAAAAAAAGACAATGGGCCAAATTGGATTCTGTATTGTTGAGATAAACTTAATGTCATTATACAGGTTTAAAAATAGTGCCAACTTACATGTATACTACTTTTGTAGAGTCACCAACCTCCATTCAAGAGAAGCTATGCACTAGTCTTTTCTTATCCCTAGAAAAGTCACCAAAAACCTATTGGTAAACAAATTTGACACTACTTTACCTTAAGAAAAGACCCTAATTTGTCTAGTGAGCAGCAATAAATGAACCAATTGTTGGAGAGATCTCAGTATTGGGTTAGATATCTTCCTTTGAATTTTAGTACTACAACTCCCTTATATGATAAAATTAAAAGTTTTAACATGATATCGTTTTAACTCAAAAGTAGGAAAGACAAGCATATTAAAAAAGAAATGAGGATAATAAAATTGATAAGAGAACAAACAAACAGATTCATCTCTAAGATGCTTAGAGAGCATGTATGAAATGAAAGAAAATAATTGAAGTTAAACACACAAAAAATCAAATAAATAATTGTAAATTTGCCAACAAAAGAATCCACAACATGAAGAGATGTATCTATTTTAGAGACCAACCATGTACTCTCTATTTATTTCTTTAATGGAAGAACTCGTAGATTCTTTCCTTTTACAAATGAAAAACATAGTATTCTCCTTTAGAAACTCTTAGCCAAAAAGTTAGCAAAAAAAATCTAAACCATTTTTCCTTGGAAAATTTACAATAAATATTAAAGAAATACTTTCCAATTCCTATAATTGTTTCTTTCTTAATGTTGGAGTTTATAAAGTTTCATTAAAAAAATTACAAAATGGCTCCCGTGCACATGCTATTTTTCTTGTTAATGAGTTAAAAAATTATTGAAGTTAAACTTAAATTAAATATGAGCTTTCATGCATATTTGATAGGAACATATGACATTCCACCTACATTTCCTCTGGATGCATCCCTGGGTCTAAAAACCTCATCCATGTATTGGGGATGGCATAGGGACATCCCCTAGGAATTCTCAATTTGCATATTGTCATTCGAAACATCCTCAAAAGCTGAGGAAGGAATTTCCTAGTGGTGGGAACATCCAACCATCCCCAAGACGGTCAAAGGACATCAGAGATGTTCCCCCACCATCCCTAGGACGACCAAACACTACTATCCAATTGACCATTTCAGAAAAAAATCACTTAAAGCAAATTAAGGGAAAAAATATTTTCTTTGAGTATTGACAATGAATTCTTTTAGACTGCATATAACTATACAATATGTACTCTAGTTGTAAAATGAACTAGAGTGTGATTACTATTTATAGAAAGAAAGCATACAACTATAGAATAAGAGTATACAAATATAATTATTTTCTAAGAACGGGAAGACATGCAACTGCATATAGCTGTAGAATGAATAAAAGTATGACTACATAGAGTTGTAGAATGAAATCATAGAGTTGTAAGATAAAGCAGAAAGTTGTGGAATGAACATGTATAAATGTGGAATAAAATAATATAGTTATAATTTTTTTTATCCAAAGGAAAGACGTAGGACTACACACAGTTATAGAATGATGACATTGTAACAATTTAGTGGGATCACTTATTAATTACTATTTATTAATAGTGTTTTGACAATGAGTTCTAAATTTTTAATGCATATTGAGTGTCGACAATAAATTCTTATTGTTGAACACACAAATTAAATGTTAAGGTTCTATAACATACATATGCATGCAGATTTATAAATGTTTTCATATGACCATTTCAATTTCTCTATATTTATAAAGTTTTCTACTCCCATCCCCTTGTCATCCCTATCCCAAAATATTGGGGTAACCTTGCATTCCACCCAAAATATCTTCAACCTCTACCAATTTATTCTACTTGCATGACTCATGAATCTGTAACCTATAAGCTATAATATTAGAAAAACAACCTTTGCACATCATCTCATCTATGAACTTAGAAGCCTCTTGCATGTGACTTTGCCTTACCTTGTATAGAAAGACATGAATCAATGTGTTGTAAATGACAATATTAGCAATAAATTCATTTTTTATTTCACCTAACATAGTAGCTACCCAAAGCAAAAGGATCTAGAGGCACTCTAGCAACTAGACAAGAGGAGTTTCCCCAGTTCTCTAAGAGCTCTTACAAGTGGGCCACCTCTAGTGCAATTTTGTTGAATTGTACTTGAATCTGGAGCATCACATTATTAAAAATACATAGTTTAGTAATAAGCAAAACATGAACATTAATTGAAACTTTTTCCACACATGATTCTTCTAGAATCCTTACAAACATTTATTAAACCCCATTCTTGCTAAATCACAAATGTAAATCTCGTAAAAAAGATTGTCAATTGTCATTTTCCTTTTTATTTGTGTTTTGACTTATTGAATTTAGTTTCTTATTTTCTACTATCAAATTTATCTGATCAGTAATGCCAAAATGTGCATTGCCAAGATATATGACCATAGAACACAATATTCATACAACATTATCTCGAAGACCAAGCTTCCTATATTATTTTTTGTTTTCAGGGATTATATTCAAAAGATGTCAAGACTATTTTGGTGAAGGATGTGGGGCCTCAAGGGTGTGAAGCATTCTAGCTTACATATTTCTCACATTCCTCAAATGATTTCGATGAACATGGCTGCTTTATTTCACACAATAATGCAGTATAATTTTACAATAGAATTTTGAAATCCTAGCTCTTAGTCCTTAGCAAGAAACTACAGGATGCAGTCATTGTCTATGTCAATTCCTATGACATTGTTTATGGTTTCTTCCTCAATGCTTCCAAATATGGTATTCACACACCTCATTGATGCACAATTATTTTCTAACCAACATTCACTATGGGGTTGACAGGATAACAATGTACATTCTATGAATGACATATAAGACTTTCAAGTCCACTCGATTAAGAGATTTTATCTATTTACAATGGTTAAATTGTAACATTAGGTGATCTAATTACAATACAACTTGACTTTGCATATGTTCAGATCTATTCTAAGTCCATACAAATCCTCTGATTAATATTGGGTAAAAGCACAAAGTTGTGTCACGTTTCAGGACAACTTATCAGCATAGCTGAATTTGAGTATTTCTAACTAAAATTATTTTTTGTCAAACATATGGTCTAGCTAGATTCATTATAGCTAAGTTAGATAAGTTCTTCATCTTTTCCAATTGGAAATATCTATTAAATGCATGTTTTATAACAATTACTAAAGAAATAAAATTATTTCAGAAAAGCGATGTTTCAATAACTCTTACTATTTTTAATGATATTTTTTTACAAATATAAAAATACCCTTTTTTAGAGCATGGAGTCAAGATTATCATCATATAATTTTTATAGTATTTTAAGTATATCTAATATATTATAATTTCAAAATACTGCAAGTAGGTATTTTAACATTCGGTAACAAGATGCTTCAAAAATAGAAAAAAATAGTAAAGCTTATAAAAAAAAATGAAAATTTATATTTAACACTAGAGGAGAGAGTTATCTTCAAGAGTGTGTAATTTATTTTCTGAATGGTGTAGATTTGATAGGGGAAATTTGACGCGAGATGAAAACTGTCGATTTCAGGTATGTTCAACTTTGAGTAGTTATAACAGAGAAAATATAAATTGAAAACTAATTTTTCTTCTTTTCTGTACTAGCTATACATTTAATCTATGACATATTTTGAAATCAAAGGAAAAAAAGATTATTTGCATATACTTTTTTGGTGCGAACAAGACCCTCATTTTTCAGTATTTTTTAGCAAGTAAAAAATGGACTTAAAATTTTTTACAACTATGTGAATTCTTGTTCAAAAAAAATTAAAAAAATTATAGGCATAAACTTCATCCACTTTTACACATTTCATTAGTTTACATCATCTCCAAATTTTAATCATAAATGCAATTTCTATGTCATTAAAGTTAAAAATTTTGTGTGTTGTTGACCTTTTCCTTTATAAAAGTGTGACACAGCTTTGTACTTTTACCCTATTTCAATACAGTTCTTCAATATTCAATAACTTACTATCACTCGATAAAAGCTCTCTGACGCTTGATTAACTCTACAGTTCGATTCTTCTTCAACTAGTTTGATCAGGCATGCATGAAGCTTTGTTCACACGATATCTCTGCAGTCTCCTTCTTCCGGCATCTGTTTCAACAATGAAATCAATGTCTCTTATATAGATGAGTAAACCGTTTTCTTTTCATCCATCAGATTTTTCCGCTTAATCTCCTTCGTTAATTTTGCCGCTTAAACCTTCCTCAACAGATATGTCAATAACTCATTTCAATTCCATCCTTTAGATCTTCTTCTAATTTTGTTAGTCGTTGATCTCATAACAAACTTTATCTTCCACCTCGAAATCATACACTTTACAGCTCATCAATTTATGTTGGCTAAACTAATCATTTAATTATTTTATCCATTCTCGGTTAACTAAGAAATGCGTCGATGAATACAAGCTCAGTTGAAACTGTCACTCGGTACACTGCTTAGTAACATTTTGCTTCGAACTTCATAATTGATTAATGCAACATAATCAAGTCAACCAAATGAAGTCATAGACTCATCAATAAGTTACCCAAAGTATTCCTTGTCCTCATCTGTCATATCCATCTTCTTCCATGTAGATATCTCAGTTCTTCATCTCTTCTCTCCTCTTTACAGATGTGTAGATGTTTGCAACTATCATGATAAGTACTGTCAAAACTAGTTGTCATCAATGACAACATAATGACTGATTCAATTATCTTACATAACCATTCAGTGCTTGATGATCTCTAATCACTTGTAGTTCCTCAATCAAGTTCTCAATCAGTTGTAGTTCATCACTAACTCCCTACAAAGGTACACAAATGAACTAATAAAAATGATGAGAATTACCTCTGAACTGTGGAGAGGCAAAATTAAAAAGGAAAACATGCAATGGCTAGAGCATTTGGAAAAAATGGATGCCAACATTTGCCTCACTACAAAACTAAGACAAATGGCCTTCAAAGGAGAGAGGTCTAATTTACATTTGAAGGTCTTCAAATCCAATTCTTTTGTTCTTCTACATGCAATGAGAAAGGTCTTAGGTGATAGTTTTGAGTTGCATAGACACCAAGTTAATATGGACATAGCCTCTACATTTGTAGTTGTTATGTTGGATCTATGTGAGTCAAATTATTGCATTCAGGTGGTTGAGGAGACACTAATAAAGCCAAGGTGGCAAGGATTCAAGAAAATAGTGGATAAATCAATGTTCAGTCAAGGTTTTTCCCAAGATAGGGAACTTTTCTCTCCATCAACTCATCTTTCTCAGGGTTGTGGGTGTTGTTCATTATCATAGTGCTTGGAGAAGAATAGGACTGCAAGAAAAGGGTAAAATAGGGTTTGGAGCTTCCAAAAGTGATGGCAAGGATGTCAAATTCGTCTAGTGTGGATTGGTCCTTTGCAATCAATCCAAAGGATTTAGACTCGTGTTACAAGATAAGAAAGAAAAAGATAAAAAGGTGAAAAAATTTTGTCATGTTAAATAGTTAGTATGTAGCAAGAATAGTAGAAAATAGTACAAAATATAGATTAGTTGCAATGCAAAGATGTTTTACTAGCCCTCCAATGGAACTTCCTTATTAAACTGTGTGTCTTTTTGTTTTCTATTAATACTATGGGCCCATGGGGTATGGCTCCCTTATGCCTAATTTAGCAATAAATAAAAAAAGAAATACATAGTTAATCTAAAATAGTCAAGATTACTAGGAGATGGGAGTACTTGGAGACTTAAGAGACTAGTACTCGTACTAGTACGACTAATTTTCAAATATAGGAAATGGAGGTACTTAGGGACACCAATTTTTGTTTAATATAATATAATAATTTCTAGAAAATATGGCATGGGACTTTGAAAACAAGAGTAGTAGTAAAGTTTAACACTAACTTTTAAGTTTAAATACACAAATGTTAAAAGTCATTGTGTCAAAGAGTCAAAGTTCAAAATTCACAATACATATTTCATATTAGATTATCATTCAATATTGAAATTCAAAATAATTGATAGTTTGATGTTGATACACATGCCAAAGGATATGAGATGTGTAGTTATGATAAATTTGTATTATTCTTTTGAGAGTGGAAAAGGTTTGCACACATGTGTCCCTATAAGATATTTGAGAAGGCTGGAGATACTTAGTGGCTTCCATTATTTCCAACTGTTGAATTGATGTTACACAAAGACCTCGTATTACCATTCTAGCAACCTCTTTAAAATAACAACAGTTCATAAATCATGACACTACAAGAAAAGTGAATAATTGTACATCATTGACAAATCTTTCTAGAGAGGCAATTGAGCAAATTGATCAAAAGACTATAGTGAATATCATTATTATTACTAACATATACGTAATATAGATTTTGCAAGAGTAATGATAAAGGATAAGAATTAGAGTTTTTTATACACCTTATTCCCTATGTTTTCTACCAGGAGATGTTAATTTTTGGTCGGGAAACTTTGGAGATGGCAGTAGACGGTGACCAAAAGAACCCTATGCATCGAGACACTTTCGAGGACATATTCAATATTGGAGATGCATCTCCATCTCTGAGACACATCCCAAGAGGTAGGAGACAGGTTCCCAAGTAACCATGAAAATAATATTAGAATGAAAGAAAAAGTAAAAATATGGTACGTAATATGTTATTTGTGATTAAATATTTTTTCTTAGTATTGAAACCATAAGTTTATATATATTAAGATTTAAAAGTCAATTTTTGGTCTAAGAAGTGTATTCAAATTTAATTTTGATGTACGTATAAAGGATATCAGTAATACGGCCCATATATTCAATAATGTGCATGTTTTTAAAGCATGTTTTAAAATTTTAAATCGTAATGTATTTTCAATGAGTGATAAATTTGTTATGTTAATGTGAAGTTGTACCATGTATGACAACATTGTTCTCCTTTCATAAACTCTTATTGACCTCCAAAATCAACTCCATGCTCTCCAACAACTCTATGAGAATTGTCTCACAATTAATATCAACAAAACCAAGGTAATTGTAATTGAATCCAAAAGATGTTACATATGATAGCATTATCATAGAAGAGGTACAATCTTACAAATACTTAGGAATTTAGTTTAGTTGGCTTTAGATTTGAGCCATTGTGTTGAAAAGAAAGTAATGGTGGACTGCTAAATAATCATTTGGTCTTGAAAATGCATGCACAAATGTTGAGTTCTACAGCCATGGTAAGGAGAAAAATGTTAACACTAGCCATTTTAATTATTCTATATGGTCATGAACTTTGAGATCATAGCATTTCTTATAAGAAAGGAATAATTAGATCATATCTGAAACCATTTTGTTACCTACAATTAAAAATAAAATCAAATACTTGATGCCACATCTTTTGATTGAGGCAAATTGCACTTTTATGGAGTCTAAACACATGACTATATATATATATATATAATTTTGACACAAGCAACTCAATTTAAGTAACAATAGATTCTTGTTAAACTTCTAAAATGAGTAACATATTGTCCTTGTAGTTAGTGTATAATACCCATTATTATGTTTTGATAATATAGTTTATCTGACTATGTACTAATTGTTTGTCAAATCCAAGTAGCTATAAGCGTCAATCGGTCAACAATTGGGTCCTCTGAATGGATTTTGTATTGTCAAAGAAAAGCAATATGATCTAGTTGAATCATGTTTGATCCTTGGCTGATCATCTCTAGCCTACTTTTGTAAGAATTCATGTGCAAATAAAGATATAATTAATGCTTATATTTGGTATGTATTATTAATTATTTTCTCTATTTTAACTATTTATTTTATCATATAAGAGGGTAAACATTGGTGCTGCTCCCTAAAAAGAAATTGTGTCAGATTTGAGAAATTCATGCCCATAGACCTCAATTAGGGCACAAAGAGACCAAGGTGGTCAAGACCAAAAATACATGTGATCTGTAAGAATCGTAGAGAAAAGGGAACAAAGAGAATATACGAGAGGTAAAATACTACCATACGATTTCCCAGCTAGACTCGCTCCAAAGAACATAGCCAGAGTGAAAGCCGAAGTTGGAACCTCGATCCAAAAAATAAAAACAATTCCTCCACAAGAAAATGTACAAGGAGACAAGAGATAGCAAGACATTTACCCTTATCTAATGAAGCATGGACCTATCTCTTTGACTAAAAAGATAAACTAGTAAGTGAAGAAGAATGGGAAATAAAATCTAAAGACTCAACACCTAAGAACAACATCAGAGGCAACAAAAAATGGTTGATCAAAGAAAAGGCGATTGAAGAATGTGAACCTAAAAGATTTTGGGTCAAAGACATAAGGAAACTAAAAGCAACATTGTACAAAACACTCAAGGAGGAGGATGTGATGTTCCCTATCTGAAAGAGGATTTAATAATGAATAATAATCATATTAAGACATAAAAAGAATATAAATAAAATTAAAATTATAATATAAATTAAGTAATGCTATAATGCAAACAAAAAACTTACATAATGGTATAATGCATAATGATTTGGCTGACTATGATTGGTCTCATTTGTTAGAAAGTAGAATATTACAAATTGCTATATATATATGATACAAGAGATATTAGTATACTCTAGCCATGCCTTAATCACTCGCTATAGCCCCTTAAGAGCATAGGTTGGTGTTGTGTAGGGAGAGGCGGAGTAAATCCTCACAAGGTAGGTGAATCCCAAGATGGGCTAGTGAGGGAGCCTACTTGTAGATTGGTGTCAAGCCCTATGACAAGTAAATTCCCATCCTCCTTAGGTTTGAGTTTAGGAGATAAGTAAGAAAGTGGGCTTACATATGTTAACTATGTTGTTGTTTGATCAAATTTAGGGTATGTAATTTTTTTAAATTTAATTTATATATATTAGATAAAATCACAATAGAATGTTATCTAATCTTAGATAAATATAAGTATATCTTGATAATTTTTCCTTAGAATATTATCTTTATATATATTGATCTCCAAATTGATATTATCAATATCAATATAATATAAATAATCTTCTTATTAACCAATATGTATAGAGGACTTTATATATCTCTCAATATCAAACTAAGGTTGTATTGTATTGTTATTAATAATTGATTTCATCAAATGAATTTGATGTAATATATATATTCTTCAAGGACGTCTCAGGAAGGGACATACCTCTTCATGAGACTATGTGTCTCACAAAGAGTGATGTCTCTTCGTGAGACATTCTTATTATCAAAGTTTACCAACTTAGCAAATTGCATTATCGGCATGTTATTGTTTATCAAAGTTGATCCTTATTATTGACTTGTTAATGTCAGTTTGCATATTAACATTGAACATTATACTAGCCGATACATATCGGCCTTCATTCTATTTGTTGTCCAAACATATGTTTAACAAAATCATTGTTAATAATGATACTGTCAACAGTATCCTTATTAACAATGATAAGTTTGTTACGTTGATAAGAATGAAGTTGATATAAGTATTTTGATGATCATATAAATATGATTATCATATTGGTAATGATAATCACAATAATGATATCAATATTATAATTCAGATTCATAGTTGATACCGTAATCAACATAAGTAATATCTTGATTTGGTTGATACCATAATCGACTTTTGATAATCAAATCAATAATGTTAAGTTGGTATTGTTATCAACTTTATTAACAATTAAAGTTGATAACAATATCAACTATAACACCGATATTACTTTTACTCATATTAGTTATCAATAATGATAACTATGATAGTTATCAATTATAACTATCATGGTTATCAAATAATAATAATTATAGAATGAATCTTAATGAATTCTCCAATTGATAACATCATCAAATGTATAATGATAATGTATATAACATATAATTCTCATTTTATCTAAAGAAGGAGATATCAAATGCTTAAGGTTAAAATAATCTGACCAAAGCTACAAACATTAACAAACTATTAAATGTATTATGAATTATTTGTTGTTTTTCTTAAATTAAGTTGATTTAGATGAGCAGTAATGTATGTTAAACATTGGAAATTGAGAGCCTCCTAGTAGAAAACATTACAGGGGAGTTGAGGATTCCCACTAAGAGTGCAAGTGAAGCACTAGAGCATTTGAAACAAAACCCCTTGATAAGTCGATTCCAAGCACTGATGTTGCATGAGACCAAGATGATGACTCCCTCATCAAGTCCAGGTATTGAAAGGTAGAAGTTGCCTAAATTCACAAGCAATGGATCGAAACCCCAACATGACATTGCAATGCCTATGAAAAAATCTACATTGTGAATGGACAAGAAAATAGAGTCTATTGGCTACAATCCTTTCCAACAAGCTTAAGAGGGATAGCTATCAACCAATACATAGAAATCGATCAAACCAAAACTCCTTAAGAAATATTTAAAGGAATCTTACAAATTACTAAGAGATTATAATGAGATTGTAGCAAAGATCTATAATACAAATAAAAGTAAGCATAAGTATATAATTGCCTACAACCAAAGATTTAAAGAACTATTGGTGAAATAGAAAAGAAACCAGTGGATGGCCTTAAGAAAAGATGGTTCATTGAAAGCCTTATTCCCTCATTACAAAAGAAAATGAAGGTTGTACCACCATCTTCTCATGTCGAAACATACAATGAGCCATGGATATAAAGAGTGAAGATAAAATGCCCTCACATGGAAAAAGAAAAAAGAAAGATGATGAGAGTTATGTGATAATGACGAGAGTCAATCAAAGATAGTAGAAGCATTCTAGAGAGATGTGCTCTATACAAGCACTCCAAAGAGATATGCTCTGAATGATGAAAGAACTGAAAGAGGAAAAAAAAATATACTAAGGAGAGCAAAGAACTCAAGTGTGTAGAATGTAAATGTGAAGGACATGCTAAAACTAATGGTTCAATGAAGCTATGTTGTGAGATATGTCAAGTCCTAGGCCACTCAATTAAAGGATGCATATTCTCTAGTATCTCCACCCCCTAATTCTCCATATTGGTCAATGGAAATCCCTATGGTGTTTTTGAGGTTGTCAAAGGTCTTAGGCAAGGAGATCCATTGTCTCCATCCCTTATTGTAACTATGGAAAAAGTGCTTAGGCGGGCCATTAGAGCAATGACAACATAGGGTTTATGGTGTGGTATACAAATTGCAAGAGAGATGGTCCCCATTACGCACCAACAATTTGTGAATGACATAATCCTATATGATGGTGCTCAAGTTTGGGAAGCACGAACAATCAAGTCCATCTTGGATAATTACATCTCCACATCCAAGAAAATCATAAATTGTGAAAAATATAACATCTTTTTCTTTGACTCGTAGGGAGGTACAAAGCAGGATCATAACTTATCTTGGTTTCAGCATAGTAGCCATTCCTAGAAACCACCTCAAGGTCCATTGTTTAAGAATGTCATTCAAATAGGGATTTGGGAAGTTGCTATCAAGATCTATAGAGTTGATTTTGACGCTTGGAAGAGAAAGTGACTAACATTATCTATCAAGATCCTAATGGTTAAGGAAATGATCTCTACAATCGCATGTACATTATATCCTAGCTACAACTCACAAGGAAGACAACATAAAGCTTGGATAAGATTTTTGAAGAAATTTTTATGGGAAGGGTCAAATGATAAGGAGAATTGCATCGATTAACTAGCACACAATCAGGCTGAACAAGGTTGATGATGGAATAAGAATCTATTCCATTAATCAGAAATAAGTTGAAAGTTCAATTAATGAGATATTTTAATTGATTTTATATTTCGACTATCCATCAACTTATAATAAAGATGAAGATGCGTTGATCTTTTGATTTCCTTGAAAATGTATAAATAGGCTCAATTCAAAGCCATTAAGGAGGGTGATAGGCATACATCTTATAGGACGAATTTGTCAAGTTGTGACAAACATCTCGTCTGTCAAGATTGCCAATATGTATCAGCTCTTACATATGGAGTTGGTGGGCATACATCTCTCCCAGGAGGTTTCCTAAGTTCTATAGACTCAGGCATACATCCCTTCCATGAGTTTTCCCAAATTGGATTGATTTACAACCATACATCTCACTTACGAGATTGTCCAAGTTGTATGGACTTCTCATAATTTTGATGAAATGAAAGTTTTGCACAATGTTTGTTGTGTTTTACAATACCATTAATTCTTCTCTTGGTATTGCCCTCTGAATTCATAAAATAATTCAGATCATCCATCTTGAACCATAACATAGAGCTCAAAGAAAAACTATTATGGAATATGTATGAAAATTTGAAGTCTAGTGGAGCAAAATATTACACCAAAAGTACCATTACTCAAGGTACCCTACTAGAATTTTGTCCATTGCCAATCTACCTACTAGATCACACATTTGGAATTTCATGTTGTCAAGTTGACCCCTAATGACTAAACACCTTATAGAGTGTAGTGTTGTAATGTCCCCAACTAGAGAGCTATCAATTCCCAATGATTAGCATACATTACTATGCATCTAAATCAAATTAATTTAAGAAAAAACAATGAATAATTCATAATACATTTGATAGTTAACATATGTAAGCCCACTTTCTTCTCTCCTAAAGTCAACCTTAAGGAGGATGGGGATTTACTTGTCATAGGGCACTTGACACCAATCTACAAGTAGGCTCCCTCAAAGCTTCAGGACCCCATCCCTATCCCATCTTGGGATTCAGCTACCTTGTGAGGATTTACTCTGCCTCTCCCTACACAACACCAACCTATCCTCTAAGGGGCTATAGTGAACGATTAAGGAATAGGCTATGTATATATTAATAGCTCATACATACATACATATATATATGACATAATTGATATATAAAATTTTGATTTCATTTTATCAATATATATCAGAATTACATACATCAGTTATGTCACACACGATACTTGCCAGCAATATACTATATTTTATTCCCTTTGATGAGCACAAATGATATGTATATATTTCTCATGTCTCCATTCCTCCATTCCCTATTGGTCCTTCCCCCTTTATATCTTTTGTGAGGAAGGGTCACACCTCTTCACCATGTCTGCCCTTTTCAATGGTGATATAGGAGCATCCGTGATGGATGCAATTTTCATTCATTGTATGCTTAGGGGGGTCATTGAGATCAATTTATGGGGGTTAGATTAGGTGAATAAGTTTAGGAATTCAAGTTTCACGATTTCCCACCAAAACTAGTTTGAATTTCCTAGTACAAATTTTGGGTTGTAAGGTTTGGAATTTGTTCTCCAACCTTGATTTTGGGTTGATTAGTGTAAATAAGGTCTTTTTGGACCATTTAGGCCATGTGGGCCTTAGGTTATGACAAAAGTTGAACAAGTTGTCAAAGTTGCTAAAAAGATTGACTAGTTGTCATTAAAAAGTTGCAAAGTTGTCATGCAAAAAGTGCACCTTTGGTGGTAATCAGTCATAATTGTTTATGGAGATGGAAAAAGGATTGTAAGGAAGGAAAACATGATGTTCACACAAAGAAAGCAGGAATTTTGAAGTTCTTGAATGAAAAATTTTGATTTGGTACTTGAATAGACTATTTTCCTGAGTGTTTTTATGTATTGCAGTCTGAAACTCATGTTTATACAGCATGTACATATACAGTACAGACCTACACACATGGAGGAAAGTTAGAGCATTGAGTTATCTTTCGAATGCAAGTGGTTTGATCAATTTTCATTGAGTTTTGTAAAAGTTATAGCATTTTTGGTAACGGCGTTCCAGAACCCTACCTAGGGTTTCTAGTGGACATTTTTTGATGATATCTCGCCTTCTCGCCGTTGGAAAACCATGAAAATTGATGGGAAGGTTTGAATACATGTTGTATGCAATGCCTTCAAAAGAAAAAGCTTTACTTGTTGGTTCGCATAAGATATTAATTTTTGTCCTCATGTTGTTACAGGGTGACCACCATGAAACATTAGGTGCACCAAGGTTTTTGACCTCTTAGTGCCTTGTATGGTTTTGATCATTGAAAATATTGATTGTACAGACCCAAGGTGTAGTGTGGAGGGCTTGATAAATTTGTTCTTTCTTGAGATTAATGAATCCTAATGAAGGTTCTTCTATTAAACTTGAAGAGACAGAAGTTTGTGCCTAGACAATGGGGGTCTAATGAAGTCAAAGTATTGTTGTATTGGTAAGAGGGAAAGGGTGATTGTTTTGGCCTCAAGAGGCATTGTAATAGGGTTTCCCAGCCATGTTTTTAGTGTTTAGGTGCAAGAATGCAAAGTATGCACCTAATGGTCCTCGTAATAGTGGTCTAGGATTGAGATTCTAGTAGAGCCTTGGGTAGGGCTAAAGAGATCTTCATGGATCTTGTAGATCTTTATGTTTTTGTTCGATTTGAAGTTCTTCCTCTACATCAAACGGTCACACCCTTTCACAATTACCACCCTTCGAAAGGGTCACAAAACCCTCCATTGCTGCCCTTTTGGAAGTTACTTTTTTTTCCATTAATCCTTCCTTAATCCCTATGCTCCCTTTATGCATCTCAGAACTATCTTATATCTCAGAACAAAACATAGCATGATTACCTTCATTATTATGATCCCCTCTTCCATGCCTTCAACAAATGACTTTCCCTCCTATTTATATCTTCATGATGGGAGAGTCACAACCTTTCATTAAAACAACCTTTCAAGAGAGTCACAACCCTTCATCCTTTATGTCATTTGAAATACTCACAACCTTTCATAACTATACATTTTGAAAGAGTCACAACCCTTCATCAATTCTTCCCATTTTAATCTTCTTCCATTACTCCTTCCTTAGTTCTCATACTCCCTTCTTTCTTCTTTTCTTCTTGTCCCCTTCCAAATGAAATTCTCTTCTCCCTTTTATATCTCGTGTTTGAGGGAGTCACATCTATTCATTTCATGCTTTTTGACCATTCATTAAACTTAATTATATTTTAATTTAAATTTTACTTATATTTTTTTAATAGTTTAATATTATTATTATTATTATTATTTATTATTAAATCCTATTTCAAAAAGGGGACATTACGAGTGTCGTAAAATTACATCCCATGTAATTTATCATTATGTGGTGCTCATACCTTAGCCCAAAAACAAAATTCCATATAAGCCTCCATGTCCCTCCATCCACTTTCTCCTTTTTCCGTCCAGATTCTTGACCATGCAGCCTAGTGGGCAAAGGATGCGTGCACGCCATGAAGACGTCTGTGTGGCACACACTCATCCTGCAAATCTTCAGACGTGTAGTGAGCCATTGAGGTGTTACAATTGCCACCCCTGCAATGTAACGCCTCCACCACCCACCAACGTCAAGAATCGCTTCACTAGCTTAAAACTCCATTCCTTGGCTTCATTTGGCCTTCTTCCAGAGATTTTGGCTCTCCTTTACACAATCTAGTCTCTTTCACACTCATTTCTACAGCATTTCTATGTTTCCTTGGGCTCATGCTTGCATTTTGGACAGTTTCTTTACAGCGTCTTGGCCTTCATAGCACCTCAACTTCATCACCTTGCCTTCATTAAGCTCCATCTTTGTGGCTTCAAAGGGGAGTCTCTCACACCACTCCATTTCATACTCCGTTGAGCATATCATATTTTCTTAATCATAGTCTTATAATCTTCTTATTTTTATTATCATTTATCTATAATCTCTCAATTATCTCTCACCAATTTTTGTCTATCTATCTGGTTGTTATGGAGGTCTAAACACCAAAATAGGGATTTCACTGAGATGGGGCTCCGAACAGCCCCAACACTTTTCCTTTCTTTCGTGTGTGCGGGTTTTGGAGAACAAGAAAGAAGAGGAGCTCTTGGGATTCTTCTACCTCGTTCACCGTGATCTTGTTCTTTCCCTTATCCTCTCTTTTATTTCCCTTGTTTTCATCATATATTTACCTTCTATATTTACTATTATTAACATAGATTATTTTTTGTTCTGTTTAGTTAGAATCTTGGTTTTTGGTCTTGTCCTCTATGGTTTGTCTACATAGGACATATGTATGTCACATTGTCATCTTGTATTTGCATTGTAGTCCTAGACTCGTACTAGTGTCTAGGGTAATGAGCTCGCAGAGCCTAGCAATTAATCCTAACAATTAGCTCATTTATTCCCAGTAGTTAAAACATTTTATCTATTAGCGTAGTTTAGTTAATTCAGTTCTTTTATTTCGCATCATATTTCATTTAAGTCTTAAAACCCATCTTTGCCAAATAAGTTGTCTTGATCACCCTAGCACACTAGAGCACTAATAGAAGTGAGGTGGCGCAAGGGCCAGTTCGCTCCCTAAGATTTCATTGATCTCAAGGGTGGCAAATTCCCTTCTTCACACAAGGAAATAAACAAAAAGAGTACCAACGTCTCATCAAATTCTTGGAATGGGTTCCAAGCCCTCTCAAGCATCGCTAAGCTAGAAAATTGCAAGAAGATATAAAAGAAGACAAATAGAATGAAAAGACGATTGACTATATGGAGGAGAATTTCAATCAGAACGAGTCTGAATGGGGGTGGATGGATTTTAATAACACTCCTCTCTAGCTTTTTGTCAGCACAAAAATCATAGAGGAACTCAAACTCATCAAGATGTCTCAAATGCTCCTCCCAAGTCTTGTTGTATATGAGTATGTCATCAAAGAATACTAGAAGAAATTTTTGCAACTATTTATTAAAAATGTAGTTCATACAGGATTGGAAGGTAGTGGGAGCATTGGTCAACCCAAAGGGCATGACAAGAAATTCATAGTGCTTGTAATGATACTTAAATGTTGTCTAATTAATATCCTGCTCCCTCTCCCTCTGATCTGATGGTAGCTAGATCGAAGATCAATCTTTGAGAAATATATTGTTCCATGTAACTCATAGTCAATGCAAATCCTCATAGTTCCATCCTTCTTCTTCACCAAGACTATAGAAAAAGAAAAAGGACTCAAGCTGGACCTAATATGCACAATGTCTAATAACTCTTTAATCACTTTTTTTATTTCCTCCTTCAATCTCCTAAGATATTGATAAGGAGTGATAATAGCAGGCTTAGAGCCCTCCCTTAGCTCGAAAACATGCTCAAAACCTCTATCTAGAGGCCTCCATGGTGGAATCTCGCTAAAGATTAATCTGTGCTTATCCAACATTGTCTAAATATCCACATGATATCGATCATTGTTATCAATAGGGACCTTGGATGAGATCAAACACTACACTGCCCATGCCACATCGCCATGTCCAATATTACTCTCCATTGTTTTTGCAGACATGATCCTGCGAGCACAATTTGAGATACCTCTCAAGACAACCTTCTTACCATCCACTCTGAACTTCAACTCCATAGTCTGAAATTCTGATAATACTTCCCTAATGAGTGAAGCCACTGGACGCACAATATGGCATTAGTATCCCTAAGACAACAACACAAAAATCATCATCGGTGGTATAATTGCCTAGCCTAATATTTAGTGTAATATTTTTTGAATCAACAAATTAATCTTTCGCTTTAGCATGTACATAGCCTACATTCTATTTGATCCACTGAAACATTAATAATTGGTGGGTTTTGAATTCTAAGGTAATATCCTTTCTCCTTTTTTAAGGGGATGAAGAGCTTATTATTGTCCTTAACCATAATGGTGATGAATGAACTGTCCCAAGTCCGCCTTGCGAATCTGGTTTAATTCATGTGAGACTGATCTCCTAAAATTATGATTTTGACTCATACAGGGAAGGTTAAGTGAGGAAAGAATGGTCACATCAATGGAGTCAATACTGGACACAGTTAGATTGTAGCTGATTTGGGAAGACTACTAATGTTAGGATAGAGATGGGGAGGGACTGGATTGAAACAGAAAGGGGGCTAACTCAAAATTAATTATTGAACAGTTAACTACATAAAATTAGCATATGCCTACTGCTTAAATAGTTTTACCCAGAAAAAACTCGTGTTCTGCAGAGGTTTTAGAAAATTCTTGTGTTAGGCTCAAGTCTTCATCGAACTATAGTGTATAAAAATTTGCATCATGTGCAAAAACAGTAACATGTTTGTTTATTGTTCAGGCATTGAAATTTTCAAACAAAATTATATCATCTTCATTCTAAAAGATGTTACACCGCTACTTAGATTCATCAATTATCTAATGCTTTCATACTGTAAATATTCATCTTATCATGATTCCAACTCCACATTTTTGTGACGTGGATAAGTTAAATCCACATTTTTTTAGTGTGAAGATGGCATGATTTGGGATGAAATTCCTTTTTTGTGATAGTTACAAGAAAATGCAAACATTTCAACAATGAAAGAAAGCAAGACCACCTCAAGACCATGGTCAACTCTTGGGAGATCGTTTGAAGAGAGGGCATCTGGTTGCAACTTCACACAATCCTCTGCCAAGAGCTGCAGTCAAAACAATATCAGGTTTATTTTTTTTACATGTACATACCAAGTATGTAAAATAAAATAAAATTGATTAACATTCTAAAGAATCATTTGTGATGATCCAAAATTGAAACCTCTGGTTCAGGTTTTACTAGGGGCCCTGTTGCAGCTGTGTCATTTCGTTCTATGCTGCAGATGGATGCAGGAAAAAAATTCTTAACATCAACAAGAATGTAAAAGCATTATAAACAAAGATGCAAAATTCTATATAGCTGCTTAAATAAGGTATTTTAATGAAATTTCAAATAGTTAAAGCAAAATTTGATTTAGAGATCAATCATCCAAAATCATTCTTTCTTTTACTACGATTTGCTACAAGTCAAGTCTAGAGGTAAAGCCTCCTCAGACTTTAGGACAATGGCGGGTGCTTTGCATCCTTAGCAAATTATCCTAAAAGTGATTCGCAGGTGATTTCTTATAAATCATACAACTCGTATAATATTATTATTAACTTTAAAAATGTAAAACATGTTTTAACAATTGTTTTGCAAATACTCGCCTTTCTTTAAGTACTAGGGACTTACATAGAAAATAAGTATGAATAAAGGACAAAAATTGACACAAAACATGTTTAGTGTTTCAAATATACATTAGATTACATGAAAGAATGTTCTTACCAGTTCCTCTAATGTAATCAAGAGATTATTTTAAATAAGAATGACACAAAGTAATAGAATACTCTTGATCCATAATCAACAACATAACTACGCTTGTGTAAATCAGCAGTCAAACAAGTTTTAATCAATACCATGCTACATGAATTTCCATTCACATGACAGAAATTCTTCACAAATAGAGTAAGAATATAGTATATACAATCAAGATGGAAAGATATCCAGAAATAAGCAACACCATAGAGAGAGACTTTTTATCATGAAAACCTCAAGAAGAGGAAAGTCAGTTGGAAGCGGCAATTTGACATAATTTAAGCACTTCCTTGAATTGAACACAATAACAAGTGTGAAACTCTCATCCCATGTGTTTTCTATTTTCCTAGTGCTCTCTGGATTCGAACACTTGAACATTTTGACTGTGTGCCTTGCTTGGAATTATTTCCTTTTATGTTGCACTCTCGTTCTTTTAGACTGCACTTGGTAAGTTATTCCCAATCCCCCAATTGATGGCATATTCACTATGAAATGACTTCCATACTTCCATTATTCAATCCAACCCTATAAATATCTTAAATAGGTGTTGAAGGAACCTTCTTGTGCTTAGGAACCATATGTCAAACTATTTGCTTCACATTCTCATTTCTGCTGTCACGACAAAACTGCTGCTCTGTGCAGGCTGCTATTTTCGTAAACACCCCTTCAGGGAACCAGCAGTTTCGAAACCACCCCATGTTGAAACTAGCAGTTTCATATTGTTGGTTCTTGGGGTCTATTTATGTGCCTGAAAATTATGAAATGACTCCATCTGCTGATGTGTCCTCTTTTCCCAAACCTTAATAGATCATCTCTACCACACATAAAGGTGCACATAGAATCATTTTAGACCATTGAAAACCCAGTAGCTAGTTTACAATGACTATTCCTATGCTTCAATAATATGGGTTAACTATTTATGTATAAATTGTTTGTTGGCTTTAAGTAGTTATAAGCATTGGTTGGTTGATGGCTGTGTTCCTCTTGGCAACCATAATGGCCTTTAAACAGATTGGGCATCGTCAAGGAAAGCAGTACAATCTAGTCGAATCACTCCACTCCTTGGGTGACTATCTTCGGTCGTCTTCTGTCCTAAATTGTAATGTCCCGTTCTGGATTTACCCTAGAATCAAGTTAAGGTTAGGGTTATATCCTTACCAAGTAAAATATTTCCTTTAGACAATATCAGCCTGGATTTAAACCCTGCAACCATAACCAAGGCTATACATACATGCATTCATGCATACATACATATACATACTTTCAATTATTAGGTTAAACAAGACCACATAACATTCATATAATATCTATAATATTATTCAAACAGATTGGAGTTTGGCAGAAGAGACATGATAGGCCCACCCGAAGCAATCTCCACACTAAGCCCAAGAGCAGACACTCACCCACTTGGTCCCAGTGGTCAGGCAACATGGACATCCACTGAGGTGGCCTACTTAGTGAAGTGCTTGTACCTGCTTTCCCTATCTATGCCTCATCCCCCTAAAGACAAGAGCCATCATTGTAGAGTCAAAGAGAAGATTGTAAAGGTGGCCACCGACAATTAAAAGTGAATGACACTTTCTCACAAAATGCCCAACTTGTGGCGATATTCGTGCTCAATATGAATTCATCTTGAAGGCTAACAACATGTACAATTTATTTGAAGAGGATAAGATCAACCAAACTACTAATTTTTTAGTCAAGATTCATAACAGATGATCAAACATGGAAAGGATTATGGAGATGGTTTAAGGTTGTGAGCTTTTTGGTCCCATTCGGTCTTGTGAACATCAATAAAAACATTCAATCATTCATTTGTTCCTTCCTTCATTAACTGTCACCATCTTAAAAACAATTCACTTCTCTTCATGACAAATTATTTTTCTTTAGTAATTGCACCTCCTCCATGCTTTCTAAAAACTTAGCAATTAAAAGATCTTTACCTTCTGACATATATTCCCTTTGGATCACAAATCGCCCCTTGAACAAACAAAATGCATCTCTAATAATTGCACTCCTTCGCATTAACAAATCAAATCTTTATTATTTAGGCCATTACACTATAATGAATTGCTCCAGCATATTAGTTATGTGATTGCAAATCATAATAAATCACCACCTCACTGAGTGACATCCATAAGCCATGATGTGTTGGCAACGTGTTATCTCGTTAATTGACATGCAATGAAAATCCTAACTTCTGAAGCCACTTTTTACAACAATCGCCAGAATTTGAAAGGATTAAACAACGAGAACATTAGTGAAACATTTTCATGGTTCTAGTTTTTACAATTTTTTATATTAGTCTGAATCAATTTCTCATACTTCTTGCCATAATTTTTTATATACTAGTCCACCAAAATTGAAGTATAAAAAGGTTCTATGATATGCCCTGGCATTACTGTCTTTAAACTCTTGAAGTTTTACACCCATATAATTTTCATATCTGTCATCTATTATCGATATTCCAGTGTAAATGGGTTCTACTGTTAACAGAATGCTTGTCAACCCACTTGTGAATGTGTAAAGTGAGTGTGATTTGGGATTGGCAATCAAAAGCTTAAATCCTTATAAACTAATCATACAGATTCAAAGATAGACCAGTAAATAAGAATTGTTGTCTAAATCAGAAGGTAAATGAAACCTGTCAGTAATATTTAAAAAGAAATGAGATCTATAATGGGATAAACAAGTTGTCCTTGAAGACGGTATACTTTTATATAGATACCTACAACCACTAAAACTTGGAAATTCTCCGACGGGATATGACAAGTAATTGCAAGTATCCCATGACAGTCATTTGCTTAATATTATTCCTTTTACGTGGGGTCTGCCATTGTGACAAAATAAACCATATAAGAGCACAATTCACCAGCAGTCCTTTGATTTCTACAGCCTGCCACTAGGAAAGGACTTCCATCCTCTGTTTGCTGAGGAAGTAGATAAGCTTTACAAACAAATACTTGGGGAAAAGCCAAAAAGTTGTTGGCCACCATAACAAGGACCATTTTCTCTGTAAAATATTCAGTATTTATGTGGCCTGCCAAAGAAGATTCTGTCGACAACATGAACAGGCAGAGCATAAGCTGGATCTATTGGCTTTAGTCCAGGATATTCCAACAATGAAAGACCTGTATGAATTGACGAAAGCCATCATAAAATATTAAATTTAAAATTATAAAAATCTGAAACATTTTTCCCCACGGGCATTCCAGTACTATCAATTAGCAAGATTTATTTTGAAATGTTACATATGCATAAGATTTACTCTGAAATGTTATACAAGAAGTCCATAAATTTACTCAGAAATGTCATATAAGGCTTTGTACCTGCAATGCCAAAGAATGTATGGAATACATCCACAGCATCATCTGGCCTATCTGAGATACCCCCATTCTCCTTATCCTGCATTTCAGTTGCATGGTTGTAAATAAGATTGTAAATTCAGAAACAACAGAACCTACGTACTCTAATGTGAACATGATGTAAATGAACCTGACAATCTAGGATGAACTTCTTGAGTTTCTCCTTGTCTATCCAATGTACTCGATCAATCATGATCAAGCTTGATAAAACCCACCAAGAATAACAAACCTGTATGATGTAAAAATAAAATGTGAACATCGGCATATGCTACTACAATCTGACTCTTTTATAAGAACAAATTTGGTAATCAGTTTTCCAACATTCTTGAAATAAATGTCTGATAGTACAAACTGAACATCTAAAACCTTACATCTGCAAGTTTCTCAGGTCTCCCATTAAGACCTCCAGTTTTTACTTCCCGTTCACAAAGCCACCATCCAAGAAGATCCCTATCAACATGACTTAGGGCACCTGTTATTGCAAGGCCACCGACACAGCAGAAAACTACAGCACAAGAGAAATAGCAGTAATTGAAGGGCTGCCACCATTTTATCATATACATATCCTTAGAAACAAGGCAACTTTGAGCGAAGTGGCATGAAAAAAACATGAGTACGGTTTACAAAAAGATAGCATGATTTTCAACAATAAATATTATAGAGGAAAGATGGATTTGATTCTATATTACTAATTTCTTCTCACGGCTGTAAAATCAAACAAGAAATGGTCTTAACAAATTATCTGGTGCAAGGAGAATTTTCTTACTTTGACCTGCATGTGATTCTGCGCCAGGAGTACACCCAAATGCACCATCAAAATTTTTACAACTAGCAACATATTGGATGGCCTTTCCAACATCAATCTTCTTTAGTCGATGCAAAATTGACAAGCAACAAACTGCACAGTAAGAAAACCTAGAAGCAACAAACATGTCAGTGAAAAGGACTTAAGCAACAATATAATCAGTTTAACCTCTTTCACAAATGCATTTTATTCAACTTGAAATAAGGAAGTGTAAGAAATCACCGAGTGTCGATTTCTCCCCATTCATCACCTGCAAAGGATCCATCCTCCTGTTGCAATCCCATGATATCTGACAGCAAGATTTATGCTAAACAAATTCCTTACCAATGTTTCCAAAAAGGGGGTAGTAGGGAACTTGATTAAAAAAAAGGTAAAGTGATACAAAATAGAATCGGAGAGGTTTCCAACAAGAACAAGTCACAAATTACATCTGTGAACAAGTAAAGTCTTGTACACACAAAGGCAGACAGACCTACACATTTTGTAAAGGCGTAAATGTCAAACTCTTCACTTACAAGTCAACATATGTTAACATTGTTTAACAAGTAATTTAATGTTATTTTACAAAAAAATATTTGACCTGTATTATATTCCTTCACTTACATTCTTTTTCTATCTTAAATTATATTCCTTGTATGCTTTTCTCATGACCAAATATAGCATTTGTTAGTGAATATTTTGGTCTTCCCCTTCCAATAAAAACCCCCGATTTTGGCCAAATCCTTGTGATCCGCAATTGTCTATAAGATCAAAACTAAAACGGATAAGAACTTACAACTTTAAATGCAAATAAATTTTTAAAAATGGTTACCAAACAGACTAGAAGACAGTTCATAAAAACGAACTCCCAATTTTTTGGTATTTCTGTTTCTTGTTCCTAATATCTCAAAAGTATTACATCATGAATCTATGCTAAGCTACAAGTAAATAAAAGGATACAAGTTGCTATCTTGTCTGCATCAATAACATCTAACTTGTCAAGTAGGGCCAATATTTGAACAGCACTCAAGGTATGCAAAATATGAGGGTCATGCCCAATATTTCCACTAAATCCACCTGCATGCAAAACAAACAAATACAATCAAAAGCTGTTTAGACACAATAATCTTAATCTTACATCCCATCTCATAAGATAATGTAGAAAACTAAAACACATTTCTTCAATTCAAAGTTAGAGATGCAAGCATGAAGCATTGAACTAAAATAACATGAAAAGAGGTAGCACTGCAAGCAACAAATGCTTTCTGTTTGAGGACACAATGTATAGCCCGAGTCAATCAAAAAAACTAGAACAAAATATCAAATCTAAGCTTATTGCAAGAGATACATTTATGCATTATACTTGTTATCCTCTGCAGCATAATACAGTCAAAAGTATATCTTTTGTATCATCCAATGTCAAAAACAAATATGTATGAACTTCATAGTTCATGCAAGTTGTTGTCATTACCTACCCCATAAAAGTTTCACAATGTTGCTTCAGTGAACACATAATGAGATAGATATTGAGACCAACTAAAATCAATTTTTGACTGTGACTCTCAAATAACATCTTTCAATTATGCCTCTCAAAAGCCATCAAGCTCTCTCCTACAGATAAGGATTTTTCCCATTTCATTGGTGATGTAAGAGGGTGGCCATAATATAACATGCCTAAGAATTCCCTCTACCAGGGAAAATTTGATAATATGATGGGAACTTGTAAGCTCTCCCCTACAAATAAGTTCTCCACATATTCCACAACTATCCATTTTCTTTGCTTGCCCATAAATTCCTTGCGTCAAATCCTTCTACATGAGGGTCCTCTGGGAGAACCAAGAGTGCCCTTGCATTAGCATGTACCAATTCATCATCAACGTCATAGGGTAGTTGCAATACCCAAAATACTATATTTGTGGCTCTGCTACCTCCATTGAAGTGTGGTCTTTATCTACCACATATATCATTGGTATATCTTCTTACAATGTTATATGACAATTCTATCTCTTCCTTACATCTAGGTTTGAAAAAGCTTTAAGAAGCCCAAAGACCTCAATGTAGGATGCCATGTCTTTAAAATGTTTAGCATGATCACTGATCTGAGCTGGCACTAGAATCTCTTGCGTCCACACCTTTCCCATGAATCCAGGTAGTCTCTTCATAAAAAAAAAATTACTTAAAAAAGATAAAGAGATCTACACCTAAATTGATACAGGTCACTCCTCTTTGTTCAAGCGATGTTCTCCGAGAGTTGTTCCCACAAGACCTCAAATAGGTCAAACCCCTTTCCTTAAACTACCATTTGGTATGCAACAAGTATTGACATACTGGTTGTAGAAGCCTCTCAATCAACAACCCCTTAATGGTGAGATAGCTTGATGTGTAAGATGCCTCTAGATATGTGATGAATCCTATATGAGGGGATTGTATCTCCTTTATTTGTATCACCCACTTTTGTTTATTTCATATGGTGCCTTCTCTTCTTTTGTGATGAGTTTTGTGCTTTCTCAATTTTCCGAAGCCTACAAAGTTACAACCCCTTCTGGGTCCTAGTATTTTTTGGATCTTTTTAACACGAGCAATTTCTAGAACAAATTCAAGGACAAGATTTCCAAAATGAAGAGGATGAAGAAGATTCACGAAGATGAAGCAATTTGGGAATATGATGTCACCATACTTGACTTGGAGCCATCTACAACGAAACAAAAATTTCAAGAGCTTAATGACACCACTAAGGCACTTGAGGCGAGAATTGACAAAGTTGAAGAGAAGGATATGCTAGAATTAGAGAACATGAGACTGAAAGAGTACATACAATGGTTGATGAACCCAGTAAGGCAGGAAGATGATAAGTTTGTCCCACCAGTTTCCATTCCACAATGTTTGAAAGTTTTGAGGCCATGAAGAGTACAAGTCAAGAGGTAAGAAGGTGGATTGAGGGTAATGCAAGACAAGCTGAGGAGTTCCTACAAGGATTAGTTCATACATATGATGAGATAGTATTGTTTAAAGGAAGAATCCAAAGTGTAGAGGAGCAGTGGAAAGATTTTCCAATGGCACAAGATAAAACAATTCCTCGCCTTAAGGTGTTAAAAGAAATTTCTATACAGACGTTAGTCCAAGAGAAAGTAATTGAAGGAGACATTTATGATTTCAATCGTTGGTTTTGCTCTTTGATGATGACAAGAACAACACTTGATAGAACGTAAAAGGATTCTGAGAAGACAGAAGGATCAATAAAGGAGATTCAATTAAGGATCCTCATGTCCTTGGAGGAATTATTTAGCCAAGAAATGAATGAAGATGATAGTTTGAATTTGGAATAGTTGAAGGAGAAGGTGAAAGTCTCTTGCTTCCAAGGGTTAGAGTTTATCAAAGAAAATCAGTTGAATGAAATTCTTTCTTCCATGATTTTTGTTAATCATCTCCAAAGACAGCAAGCGGAATGGGAGAAGGCCATCGAAACATGCATAAAGGAATTGGATGTGATAGAGCTACAGCTTGATGCTTTGCCAAGTGTCGCCATGGAGGAGCTTGAATTGATTATTGTTGGAAGTATTGTCATTGATGCCAAAGGAAAGAAAATAAAGTTGTCATTGATATCAAAGTGAAGGCACGGGATTGTTGTTGCTATTTATGGCATGATGATCAGATCAGTGCAAGGTTGAAGGATACAGAGCAGGTTGAAGGCATTGTTATTGACAAAGATATATGTCATACACAAATGCCTAGAAGAGTTGAGGATGCAAAGATACCAAAGAAAAAGTTATATTATGGGTTTACATATATAAACATTCAAGACTAAAGACAACGATTAACATTAAGCAGTTACAAGCAATAATGATTGTATTCAAGAACTCAGTGGTTTCATTGTGAAGGATATGCTTGATATACAAAGGCAATGATTATACTCAATGATTACAACTCCAGTTAAAGGATATTAAACTCAGTGGTTATATTATAAAAGACAATATTCAGAATAAAATAAAGCTTGAAATTGATACATTAAGAAAAGAAGAGAGGACTAAATCGGCAGGTGCTTGCTTGCTTGCTAGGCCAATCTTTAAGTGCCTCGATATTTAGAGATAGACTTGAGTGGCTAAAACAGATGAAGAAAATATCAACTTTGCATGCAGAAAGAACTCAATGAGGAATAAGTAATATGATCAGTGACTTGGTAGAGAGACAATAGCCATACTTGGAGGAGCATCAAAGTACAATTAGCGATTCATAAAATACAGTGATGACACAAGGAAGCGCTTATATACAGTTTCCTTCATATGCCGATGGAGTTTGTTTTGAGACTTTGCGGCAGCTTGTATATGACGCCATAAAACATTAAAAGAAATAGCAATGGATATAAAAGAGAATTATGACCTGCTGTGCGGTGAGATCATTCAATATACTGGTTGATTCATTAACAGATAAATCTAATTGTAATATGCAGCAATGTGAATCACATATGGTGGCAAACTACAATGACAGTGTTGACGGGTTTTGAAGATTAAATGGTTGACAGCAAACTTTGATTCAGATTTTGAGCTCTTTATCGACATATCTCCATTCATATCCATGGAAGGTATTGGTATACACAAGTATTTTTTGGAGTACCCGCGTGAAGATAATATTGCCATATCTATTGGTGCTCACGGCAAGAGTTGAGAGAGAAATATCCACACAAATATTACGCAGTGATAATACAATAAAGAATCAGATGATGTCGACTTTCATTCAGATGCTAACCGATTTGTTAAAGAGTGCAATTATTCATTTGTTAAGAAAAACAAAAGGCTTATGATGTGGCAGTTTGTAGTTCAAGCATGCCCGTTCAAGAAGATATACGATAATGATAGAATTTCTTTATTAAGAAAGGTCATGATTCAAATAACGAATAAATAAACAAGAGGTGTGATTAGTATTATGTTTGAATAAAAAAGGTAAGGACGCCTCTCTTGAAGAAATGTTCATAGTGAAAGATGGTGTCTCCTCAGCTCTCTTGAAGGTATATAAAAAGTTTTATACATTGGATTGAAGAGTGTGAGATAAATGAAAATATATAGTGATATCTGGTGTATTTAAGTAAAAGTTTAATCAGAATATATCAATAGTTGAAGTTCAAAGAAATCATTGCAGATCTTTAGTAAGGATATAAGAAAAGAGAAGACTATGATTATATTGTGAAAGAGGAATATTTGGATATCTTAGCAGATTTATTAAAAGAGTTGTGACAAAATAGTAAATCCATCATCAGTTGAGATAGCAACATTGTCAAGACGGAATTTCAGAATAGAGTAAAGTTGGTGCTTGTTGTGAGGTTTTCACAACACCACCCCATCATAGATGAGGACCCCCCTTTTTGTTATCTTGCTGTTGTTAGCAAGTGAGTGGAATTAAAGAATTGACTAAGTATTGAGGTAGGATTGATCCGATTGTAATCTTGGAGATGGGACGAAGATGGAAGTCGAGTTAGGATGAGTCGAGATAAATCTGGGCTAATTATGAAATCTTTGAGCTGAGCACATTTTGCTTCCATCTAATCGATGGTCATCTTTGAGCCGAGCACATTTTGCTTCCATCTAATCGATGCTCATTTTTGAGCTGAGCACATTTTGCTTCCATCAAATCGATGCTCATCTTTGAGCCGAGCACATTTTGCTTCCATCAAATTGTTGCTCGTCTTTGAGTTAGGCCTTTTTTCCTACCATGTAATTTGTGTCTCATCTTGAGGCTGGGGCCTCTTTTCATACATCAAAGTTGTTGTCTCATCTCGCAATGCACAACAGTAGGGCTTGAGTTTTTTATGACAGACTTAAGTTTGATCCAAGTAAGGCCCTGTTTAGGCCCTCTAGGCTGTTAATATCGAAGCGTATAGCTCGGATTTCGAAGGGCAATGATTGTGCTTACATCTACCCCTTTAAATTTGATAATATGACCGCAAAATTCAAAATTTTGACTCTCCAAAATGGCGGTTATACCCAGAATCCGAGCTTGACCTGCAAAACAAATAAAAAATGAGTTAAAATGGCCTTGGGTGGCCTTTTATATGAAGCAGTTTTCGTTTAGATTAGGCCAGGCCTAAACCACATGGGTTAAGGCATCAATATGTGCCCATACAGACCCTTAATTAATGCAAATCTGGGTGTTAAAACACCAAAATCTGAGCATTAAACTTTAAGTCTGGCCCTATTATAAAGCGTGTGGCTTTGAGGCTCTCTTTAGGCAGTTTTGAAATTAAATTAGGCCTGCCCTATATGCAGCAAAGGGCTGGAGTGTACATCCCAGATATAAAACAGATTATAATGGCCCAAATCCGAATTTGATCTGACCTTATATAAAACGTGTGGCCATAAGCAATAAATCTGGCCTAAAATCGAGATTGGGCAAGCCCTATACCACTTATACAACGTGTGTGTGGCGAAGTTAAAGAAGGAAGCTATTAAATCAAACAAATAAATACAACGCAATCTGCTATAATTCAGAGATCGTTTTCTAATTGCGATTGCAGGTACAGTTGGGAAGGTTCAAACTTGCAGGGACAGATTGTAAGGTTCTCCTTGATCATTTCGCTTTCAGGACAGTCAACTGAAAGCATCTAGATCCAGTCCGGCACCTCAAGTTTCATCATTTGCATCATCGAGCATCATTTATCATTTTCAGAGCTATTTAGCTTTGTAGCAGGGTTTGATTTTGGAACTCTCAGTCCCCTTAGTGTTAAAATCCTACTGAAAATGATGGGATAAGGGATCTAGGATGTTTTAGACAGAGATTTAATCGATTCCTTATTATTTTCGTGGGATAAGATGGCATAATGTGATTAATTTTCAAGTCTGATATAAATCACAGGGATCTAATTTCATGCAACAGCTAGTGAAACCGTAGTTTTAGTCTTAACTAAGTATGATAATAAGTATGATAAAATCAGAAATTTGACTAAGTGTTGATATTGCAGGCCCAGGTATGGAGAAAGGAGCTGGATTTCAAAGTCAAAGCCTCAAGCCAAGACAAGAGGTGGCTAGGAGCTAGACGGTTCAAATGCAAGCAGGGTTTTTCCAAGATGAATTCGAGCAGAAAGTATAAGACCAAGATCAAAGGACATCAAGACCAAAGATCATAAATGGCTCCAAAATGTTGAAGAGGAGATGCTACGAAGTCAAGGATAAGATTTGGTTCGTGATTAAGAAGCGTTATAAAGAACATCTACGAGATACCAAGACATGGAAGGAAGAACCCAATTATCACAAGAAGGCAAGATTCAAGACAAGAACCATTTGAAGAACAAGAGAGAAAGGATGAAAAAATTTCAAGAAGAGGAAGCAATTATGAAGATGGGCCATCAAGATTGAAGGATTAACAAATGATCTCTCCTCAACAAGTACGGGGTATTTATTGAGTTTTTAGATCAGTTTGCTGAGGTGGCAGCCATATCCTCATTCAATAAAAGCATGCCAAGTGTCACATAGTGACGATTTGATGAGATTATGTCCAGGTTCATTGAATATGAAAGGAGGATGAGGATAAGGAACACATTTCCCAAGGTGATGAGGTGGCTTCATCTACATGTGCCCTCTTCTTAGTGATCCACATGTCATTGATCCTTATCTAGTTGTTAAGGATTTGAATTTTCTTATTGGCCCATGAAGGCAATGTAATTTTTCTATTGGCCCACATGGTGGTGCTTAGTTGTAATTGGGTGGGTATTAAATATTTGTAGTAGGTGGTTATGGAAACCCTAATTAAGGCTTTTGCCTCTTAATCTCGGCCCTTGAATTAAAGTTTTTTGCCCCTTAATCTTGGCCGCTCATTGTATTTGAAGCCTCTATATAAGGCCTTTGCTCTCATTTGTAAAGAATGGAAGATTGAAGAAAATTGTTGCTTAAGTAATGCCAATAGCGTTCTTCTTATCATTGTTGTGTTTTGCATGGTGATTGAGTTGGAACACTTGGTGTTATTGCATGGTTTCTACTTCCATGATTAGAATAGGATTTTATTTTAAAGTTGTTAGAGTAAGAGTAAAAGTAGATAGATTGTGTGGTGATATTGGTGGATGTTTGATTGGATCCTATAAAACTAGGCCACTAGCTCCTTGTAGATGCAAGGGTGCCCTCTGTGGTAATCTAGTAATTGCGCTCAAGTTCAATTGACATTATATCCTTAATTTGTACTCCAAGTTGGATTGAGGGGAAGGTGTTGATAGGAAAACCATTTAAGATCCTTTGAAGCTTTGCACTAGGTGGAGTTGAAGTCGCAGGCAAGCCTCCATTTGGTAGGAGTCCTGGTCCATCCATTAGCTTTCCCATCCATAGTTAGAAACAGAAGTAGTCTAGATAGTAGAAGTTTGAAGAGCAAAGTTGGAAGTGATATAAATCACGGATATACTTTATCATACATTGCAAAGCCAAATCTTTAGCAGTGCAAGTAAGTTGACACCTTTGAATAAATTACGTAAGCCTGCCTAAGTGATTACCCAGCAAATCACATCATTTCAACTGAGTTAGATATCCACAAGTGTAAGGAACCTTGGAGTCATTTCATGATCTTCATTGCAAAGCTTAGAATGGGAGATGACTTTGTTCAAGAGAGGATTTAATGTTTTATGTTTCTCGAAGCATTGAATATTTAAACCTGCATGTTGTGTAAGTGGAACAAAACTCACATCAACAGAAATTGGCGCTAGAAGGAGGGCCTCAACATTGTTTACTCAATAGGTTGTCAATATTGGAACATGATGAAGGATGGGGGTTCCTCAGCCACGACAGCCTAAGGACAATTGGCAATCGTACCAAGACAACATTATTTTAACATTTCATTCCTTCGCTTGGAACCAAAGGATAAACGGTCGTGAGTACTTGCACGTCGCTGACATCCTAGACGAAGAAGAAGAAAAAGCTCAAAGAATTGACAGAGAGGTTCAAGAAAGATTGGAACGTGAGAGAAGAAATTGAAGGATGACAAAGGATGGTTCTTCCTAGATCAAATCAGCCTAAAGCAACCTGGGGAACACTTCAAGATCATATTCTAATTACATTACGCACAGTCTCGTGGGCGGAACGGGAGGATAATCGACAGTATTTGGATACTACTAACATATTGAACCAAGAAGAAAGAAAGGCCCGAGAAATTAAAAGAAGAATTCAACGAAGATTGGAACGACAAAGAGAACTCGCAAGGAAACTTGAAAGAGAAAGGAAAGCACAAAGGTTATCCCAGTCTAGTTGTGAAGGCGAAATTGAAGAGATGAACTAAAATGGTACTGCCTTCGTATGCTCTTTTCCCAGTTACGCAACCAGGGTTAGATATCAGCTGGACACAAGGAGACATCGTTTCTGATTTGAGGGAGTTCATTTGGAATAATAAAGAAGACAATACACATTACCAATTTGCTAGAATTATCTTAGACCAAGAGGAGCAAGTTGGCATTGCATTCCAAAGAGAGCAACAAAGGATTGAAATAGAGATCCGACAAAGGTGGGAAAGAGAACAAATAGAAAGGATTCAAAGAGAGAGAGAAGCCCATAGACAAGCTCAAGCCACCCTTGAGGAAAATTCAACTTGGGGCAATCAATCGGGTGTGAACTATAATCAAGCTAGATAGAAGAATTGGATCTCTCTCTCGAAAGATTTGAAAGACTACAGTCGGAAAGAAGGCAGAGGATATTGAGGTCTACACCGCACCAAGAGGAGGATTTGGTTGAATTGCAATTTCATAAGAAAGGAAGAAATTATTGGGCCGTTGACACTGCAAGTTGGACAAGCTCTTCAAGTAGCCCGGTTCAAATTCCCAAAGTTCAAGGTATTCCAGCTCAAGCAAGCCAGTTAGTGCCAGTTCAAGCGAGTCAACCAGTTCAAGGTCAAATCAACCAAGCAGCAATGGCGCAGCAACAACAACCTCCTTGGACTCAAAACAATGCCTCACCTCTTACTTTCAATCAATACAATAATTTACCCAAGAATCCAGAACACTTTTGTTCTAAGTTCCACGTCAATGATCCCAATTGTATGGCAGAAGAACAAATCAAAATCTTTGAAGATGCATTATGTAACAGACGAATTCAGCCTGAGGATGTGGCATGTAGACTCTTCCCTCACTCTTTGGGAGAAGAGGCATTTTATTGGTTCGTGAATTTGCCAACCTCATCTATATCAAGGTGGGATCAGTTGAAAGTAGCATTCGTTGGGAAGTTTGGCATTCCCATCACCCTGCCAGATTTGTATAGGCAATTTGCAGAAATTAGAAGACAAGATCAAGAGCCCATTAGCTCGTTTAACAATCGCTTCCATAAGGCTTACACGCGGTTGCAAGCTCCCTATACAGTCTAGGATGCAGGCGCTCTAGAAATGTATTATAATGCCTTGGATTCTCAAACATCTATGTTCGTATGAGTTTCTCACCCTGTTCCAACAAGTTTGAATGAAGCATACACTAAGGCAATGGAGGTAGGCACGCAAATGAAGTAGCAGGTATCTGGATTCCAAAGTAGCCAAGTCCCACAACTCACATATCAAGCTCCATCGAATCAGCTAGTGGTACATCCGGGACCCCCGTTATCCCAAGCACCACCACCGGTACCGGTTTATCTGCAAGGTACGAGTACATCTACAAGGTCCCAATAAGAGAAGGATGAAATGAAGGAATTGATTGAACAAGTGAAGAAGCTATCTACAGAAGTTACCTACCTGAGGAACCAGAACAATCAACTCCAAGCTATGCACAAGAATAGTCAGGGAGGAAATTTCCAAGGCAACTATCAGAGAAACAATCAAGAGGGTGGACACCAAAGGAATTATCAAGATAGAGATTATCAAAGGGACAACCAAGGTGGTGGGTACCAACGAAACAATCCAAGTAACAACTCCCAAGAAGGCAAACAACCACAAAACCAAGGATACAATAATTAGAGGAAGACGTGGAACACATGCCCAAATAATGGCAATGTGGTGTCGCCACTTGACAGTCAACCTCCGACAGATAACAGACCAGTTGAGAGGATATTTCTGGCAGAGTCTGCCTTGTCTCAATATTGCAGATTCCATGAGACAAACCAGCATTCAGAGTTGCAATGCGTTGAATTCAAAAAAGCCTCCAATTTGTTCCAAAAGGTGGTGGATGAATCAATCAATCAGGAGGATACACCAATCACGGGGTATGAAATAGTTCCCACCACGAGATATGATCAATGCTTAACTTTTGAGGAGTTTTCTTTCCCACCTGAGTTCGAAGCTTATGAGGAGCATCAGGAAAGATTTCCCCCAACCTCAACTAATGGACCAGTGGATGAGCCAATAGTCTCGGACGGGCATGGCAATGAATCAGAGTTCTCTTTCCCTCCACTAGACAACAGTGTGTTGGTGCAAGGTACCAGTGAGGTTCAAACATTTCAGCAGTCGCAGGGGAATGCAACGGAATTTTATCAAAGGAATAACAAGAGGAGCGATAAACCTCTAACATCTTCCATTCCACCAAACAATTTCAATACGCCTCCGCATCCTAATGCGAACAATGTACCCAACTATCCAAGGGATGCACCAGAGTATAGACAAGGTAACAATAACAATGGCAATGGCCGAAATGTTGGCATCCCGCAAAACACATATGGAATTCAAGGAGTTGGTAAAGAGAAAACAATGAATAATCTTACCAACAATGATGAATTGAGGAAGCTTGGATAGAGCGTGACAGAAGAAATGAAGAAGATCAAGATTAGCTTACCACTGTTCGAGTTATTGAAAGTGACTGAAATTAGGGATACCTTCCTTAGCAACTTAAAGGATAACAAAGGGTTAGGATCTCAAACTCAAGCTTCCACAACGACAGGTCAAAGTGCCTCGATGGTAGGAAGGCCTCCTCCTAACACAGTAAATGTGCTTCAAGAGGCTAGTCCTACGCAGTATTTCATATGGGGATCTCAATGATTTCAACAGGCAACATGAGCCTCAACCAATATGTGTAGCACAAAGTTTGGCACCAGCCAGTCAGGACGTACAAGGAAACGAAAACCCAACTAAAAGCTATGAAACGACGAAGATGGGTGAATCGACGTAACTAGTTGAAACGAAAATGAAGCCTAAACCTGTATATAAGACGCCAATGATATTTTATCAAGGGAAGGATGAGCCAGCACCCTTCTTGATTTCAGTAAGAATATTTGGGAAATTACTTCACAATTGCCTGATTGATTTGGGAGCATCTAGCAATGTCATGCCCTTGGCGATTTGTAGAAAGTTGGGAATTTTCCCAGCAGGATCAAACAAGGCCACTCAATTAGATAAAACAGAGGTGCCAGTAGTGGGCGAATTAAACAACATACATATGCAGTTGGCATCAGATCCTAGGATGGAACACCTCGTGGATATATCAGTTGTGGATGTAGCAAATTATTATGGTTTGATCCTAGGTAGAGATTGGGCCAAAAGGTTGAATGGTTATATGGCCACTGACTTTTCCCATATGTGGCTCCCATGGAAAGGACTCCCTAACCAGATTAGAATTGATAGCACTCCCAGGCTAAGACTAACTGTCACCGAATACGGAGAGCAAAATGAAGTGTTGTTTGCCGAGACAGATCTTGGCATCTATAGGCCCAAGATCGGAGTTCTGACTTTGACTATCATAAGTAAAGCAAAAGAATCCACGGAAATTCTAATTGAGTCGGATCCCGATACTTCATCAGATGAAGGCGAGGGCATGTTTGAAAATTTCAAAAACTTTGTATGAAGAGCAGCATGACAAGGTGTACAGTTGGGAAACAAAACGTCAGTAAAAGATTTGCTACTACCCAACTGGTGTAGAATTCACAACACCTTTCATTAGGAGCTATCTTGCGTCATGTGCAAAGTTGCTTTAGAACAAGTAGAGAAGAGAATCCCAGGAGCCTTAAAGAGAGAAGATCAGTATAGCAAGCAAAAGATTGAAGTTTTACAAGCAGAGATTGTGGAAAATAATAAGGCAAGTGAAACAAAGAGTCAGACCACATCACCCGACCCAAAAATAGAAGAGAACGATAAATTGAATAAGCTTGAGGAGTCCAAATGGGACCAGCAAGAGAGCAATAAAATTTGGACGCTAAGGTTCGCCGGATCAAAAACCAAGCAAGGAGCCGGAGCGGGATTCAAACTGACTAGCCCAACAGGGGCAACCTTTTTGGCAGCACATAAACTACAGTTCCCTTGCACCAACAACATGGCCGAATATGAAGCTTTGATTTTAGGCTTGTTGTGTGCGATAAAGAAAGGCGCAAAGGTGATTCTTGTATATGGAGATTCATACTTGGTAATAGAGCAAGTGAAGCAGAAGTTTGTGTGTAATGATAAGAGATTAAAGAAATACAGAAACAGAGTCTGGGATTTGATCGAGAGCTTCGAGGCTTTTAACATCAAGTTTGGTTATAGAGCAAGTAACAAGGTGGCAAACGCTCTCGCGCAAGCCGCAAGTTCTTTGGCACCTATTGAATTGGAGGGGTTGAAGAAGTTAAGAGTTGAGTTAGCATCAACACCATTAGTGCCCGATAATGTGACCAATTTCCAAGTGTTTGAAGATGACAGGCATATCTTGAAATTTTTGACAAATTCAGATGTTTCACAGCCCAGATTATTGATAATGGTGAAGAAGTAGAAATCAATCCAGAAGGGATCATGAACTTAAAGACCAATACTATCCCGAAGGGGATGATCGAGCTAGAAAGGATATTCGATATTGACCAGTTCAACAAAGTGCCATATCAACCCACAGGGGGAGACAAATGTGAGAAAATAAATCTCGGGACCGAGGAGAATCCGAAGATCGTCCAGATTGGGAAAGTTTGCACACCTGAAGAAAAGGATGGTATCATTAAGCTAATGGGAGAATTCCCAGATGTGATTGCATGGGGATATGAGGATTTGAAGACATATGATCCTTCGATTATAACGCATACTATCCCATTGAAGGAAGGAAGTAAACCGTTCAGACAGCGGCAGAGGCCAGTTAACCCTTTATTGGAACCATTGATCTTTCAAGAAGTAAAGAAGTTGTTGAATGCAAAGATCATCTTCCCCGTGCGACACTCAACATGGGTCACCAACCTTGTCCCAGTAAGAAAGAAGAACGGAGATATAAGATTATGCGTGGATTTTAGGAATTTAAACAGGGCATCAGAGAAGGACAATTACCCATTACCGTCATTGGATGAGGTACTACAAATAGTAAATGAAGCGCAAATGATGACTTTCATGGATGAATATTCGGGTTATAACCAAGTGATAGTGGAAGAGGAAGACAGATTGAAAACAGCCTTCACCACCAAGTGGGGAACGTTTGCTTACAGGAGAATGCCTTTTGGCCTAATCAATGCAGGCGCAACATTTCAGAGAGCAATGGACTATGCCTTCAAGGATTTGAAAGATAAATGCATCATCATCTATATGGATGATATCACAGTGTTTTCGAAAAGAAGAGAAGATCATATAGAAGATCTAAGGAAAGTATTCATGAGATGCAGAAAATTTGGTGTCTCCTTGAATCCCAAAAAGTGCATGTTTGGAGTTACCGAAGGAAGATTGTTGGGTCATGTGATTTCAGAGAAAGGAATTATGATAGATCCTGAAAGAGTGGAAGCAATTTCCAAGCTGAACTTGCCAGCTAGCAAGAAACAGTTGAAATCATTTTTTGGAAAGGTCAACTTTGTGAGAAAGTTCATATCGGCATTTGCAGAGATAGTGAAACCCATGAACGACATGCTAAAGAAAGATGCCAAAATGGATTGGACTCCTGCAGCCAAGGCGGTATTCGAAGAAATCAAACAAGCCATTGTCAATGCACCCGTTTTGGTGAGTCCTAACTATGCAAAGCCATTCTTCATATATTCATTTGCCTCCGATCATGCATGTGCGGCCATATTGACCCAAAAGAGCGATGAGGGCGAAGAGCATCCAATAGCATTTATGAGTGCCCCCCTCAAAGAGGCAAAATTGAAGTATCCGAACATAGAGAAATAGGCATATGCGCTAGTAAAAGCAATCAGAAAGTTTCAACATTACATATTAAGGAGCAAGATATATGCGATCGTGCCAGATATAGCAGTAAAAACTTTGTTGATGCAGAATGAACTTGGAGAGAGAAGAGGAAAGTGGGTCGCCATTATCCAAGAATATGATATAGAGATCCAGTCGATGAAGCTAGCCAAAGGACAACAGCTAGCACAAACGATGGCGTGTGATGGACCAGGTTTGGTGCATCAGGTTTATGAATTGGAGGAAGTATGCCTAGATGAATGGTATCAGGATATTATCAGCTACTTGTTGAATCATCGGTGCCCTTCACATTTGAATCCAATGCAAAAGAAGGCATTGAAGTTTAAAAGCAAGAAATACATGTTGCAAGGGTCAGTGCTCTATAAGCAAAACCATGAGGGCATATACTTAAGATGTGTCGGCAAAGCAGAAGCACGAAGAGTTTTAGAGCATTTTCATGACAAATGGGAAACTGGGCACAGAGCAAGTTTGGCCACAGCACAAGGGATACTGAAAGCAGGCTATTACTGGCCAACTTTATTCAAAGACACTCACTAGCATGGGAGATGACTTTGTTCAAGAGAGGATTTAATGTTTTATGTTTCTCGAAGCATTGAATATTTAGTCCTGCATGTTGTGTAAGTGGAACAAAACTCGCATCAACAGTGCTTTGCTCTCTAGTAGGTTGGTGACCACAAACATTGTAAAAGAAATAATTATATAAAGCAAGCAATTTGCCATGGTTTTCTCCCACATTGGGTTTCCACGTAAACATTGTGTTATTGTCTTCTCATGTGCATAATTGTCGATTTTAGTAATTGATGCTATTGTGATAAATAGAGTTTAAATTGGTAAAATCCATTGTTAATGCTATTGTGATGTTCAAGTTCCAGCAAGTTTGAGGGGAAACAATTGATAAAGTGCAGGAAGAATAGCATGAGTCCCTTTGTGATTACCAGCAAGATCACATCATATTCATTGAGTTGTATCCAACATAAAGTTGCTCATTCGCATTGTAAACCTTGGGTTGCTTCATATGATCACACATTTGTTACATTGTTTAGCATTTGAAGTTTCCTTGTTCAAGAGAAGATAGAATACTCAGTATTTTATTTTGCACATTGGAGTGGTCACAAAATTCACATCAACACTTACCTCAATGGGAAGCAAACAAAATTGTCTTTCTAGTATGATCTTTGCAAATCTATGCAACTTCATCAGCGAGTTTATGGTTTTTACCCTCGATGTATGTCACATCACATACCAAATAGAAATGGTTAGTGAAGTCAAACCATGTTAAAAACGAGAGCTCACATTTCATGGCGAGTCAAAACAGATCTATTGTCTATTACAGAAGTTGGGGTAAAAGCAAAGCAACACACTTTGAAGCATCTCACATGCTAAGACGAATAAAATTGGAATGAAAGCTTTGACGGCATGCTTCTTAGAAAGGTGCAATGCATGGATACAACACTGATATCATTAAGGAGACCTGCCAATGCATTGCCTTTTAGGAATGGCGTGGGTGAACAAGGGATTGGTAATGTAGAATTTGATCTTAACGACTATGCTAGCTCATCAACCCACTAGTTAGTGAAACTGTGAAAGCATTGTGTTGTTAGCTAAGTCCAATGAAACCCGGGGACACGCATCCGGCCCAAAACCAAGGAGTACCCGGTGTGGGGACGTCCCCAAGACGAGTACTTGGAGTACCCAAGTACCCCCCCCCCGCCGCCCAAGTGTCGTCGCACTGCTTGGGTGTCTAGGGTACTTGGGTGATTGGGTGATTGGGGACATCAAGGATACTTGGGTGATTGGGTGCTTGGGGACGTTAGGGGTACTTGGGTGCTTGGGTGCTTGGGTTCTTGGATGCTTCATCCACTCTGTTAAGAGGAACATCAACAAACTTACCTCTAAGAGAGTAGAGAAGTGCATGTACAAAGAGAGCCCAACAACACGATGGGATGTAGAGCCAGAGGATCAATCTCAGATTGATGAGGACGAGATTGCAGCAGAAACAAATGTAGGGTTGGTTGGTGTCCTTAGGCGGAACTTGAGCGTGAGCAATCCAGTAGTTCCAGTGATGAGGACTTTGTCTTGGGGGAAGATTAGAGGCCTCCCATCACTATATTTTGTCATTTTGACATGATATTGTACTCATTTTGATATTGATCACGATTCATATCATGCATGATGCTACTCATTGTAATCATTTTTATGATATAATTGATATTTGATAGAACTAATCTAAATCTTATTTGCTGATAATTTGAATTTCTATTTGAATTTTGATTTTTGAATGTTACTATTGGGTATGTACTATGTTACTATGTTGAATGTTCAATGGTTCTGGTTTGTGTTGCAATTTTGCTATGTTCAAGTATTTCAATTTGGTATGTAATACTGAAACATCATTTCATAACTAGCATTTCAAGTTCTATATGTATAGTATGCAGCACTCCCCCAATCCCCACCCCCCGCCACCATCCCCAAATTGAGGCCCTTTTTTTTCCCAAACCGGAAACTCGTCCCCCCGCACCGGTGTTACACTGGCTGAATCCTTCTTGAGGTATATATTATTTAAAATATTTTGTCAGGGTTTAAAACTTAACTCCTAAACAAGTCTACTCCAAAAAAACATTAAATTGTCCTAACTGTAAGATTAAACTCCAAACCTTTAGTCTACCTATATTCTGTATTTCACCACATTTATATGTCAAAAAGAGACAAACAGAAATGTGTCAAAATGAAATTCAAAACCACTGTTTAATAAACACAGTAATGGCATGGTAAATGTAGCAGATCATTGCTCCAGATTAACTTCAAGCATAATATTATAGTTTTATACAAGAATAATTACTTAAAACTGCAAGTTAGAACTACAACAAACAAAGACAATATTAAAATTGTGGACAGTGGAAACAAATTCAAGTCCCAATACATGATTTATTTTCCCAAGTCAAATGCTTTCAACTGGAGCTACTGATTTTGTTTACCATACAATCTAGAACAGTCATGCCATGTGTGATATAAATGTAACATCCAAATCTATTAGTTTTCCAAGCAAGAAACATTGTAGAAAGCAAACAGAAAATTAAAAAAGACAATATTGACATGAAGAACAAACCACAATCATGTTGACACTGCAGCACCCAAGAAACAATAGCTTCTTGATCCACATCTTCAATCTTCCCCATGAGATCTAATGATGTTAGACCCCAATATGCACCACTCATTCTCAAGTGTTCCATGACCATTGAATTAAAATCTTTTTTCTGATAACCAATCAAATATTAATTAATAACACTGAAATAAATAAAAATACTGAAACAAATTCATGTTTTGGCAAAAATGAAAGTATTTAAATACCTTTTCAAGAGAATTGATGTATCGTACATGCTTGTCTATCTCCAAATCACCCATCTTACCAAACACCAACAGAAAATTATAGATCAAACCTTTGCCTAAGTCCAGAAGGTAATCCAAATTCAAAACAATGATTCCAACCAATATAAAAAAATTCAATTATTCTAATACTTCATACAAGGTGAACATATATTGTGATTTATAAACAAGGTGGTCATACCACACACTGCTATTGGGAAATGGATATTCAAAGTAAAGAACACTTGCAAACCCTTAACAAGCACCACTGCTGCCTCTATTGGATGCTGACACAACCTATGACATGTGCAAATCAATTAGACAGGGTTCTTCACTCAGAATTGCAGAAAACAACGATATAAACAAACTCATATTGCACTAGAGAAGACCCACTTTAGGGTTGAAAACTCCTAGCTAGAGAGAAACAACTCTTCATTCCATTATAGAATGCCAACATGGCATCAAATCAACAAACTCAACACATCGGTCCGCAACTTTTTCACGCCCGCCAGGTTTTTTGATTTTGAACATGGTGATACTTGCTGGGGGGAACCTTCCCCCTCTCCCTCCCCCTCCCGGAGACCCTCCTTCGGATTCTGATGCCAGTCTGCTAGTGGTCAGGAATTCTGCGACAGTTGCTTCGGATTCCCTACCTTTGTTCCCTCCCAAGGCTGACTAGAAAGGCGCACTTGTGGGGCCCCATTGGGCAACTTGGAATCTTTATTGGATGTTATATCCCTCACGGAGGAAGGAACAGAGATTACTCTCCCCGACTCTGTTGTTGACAAAACTATGGCTGATCTAAACCTGGCTATTGTGGGAAAAAATTTCAATTTTCAGCCCACCATTGACATGGTTAGGAAGTGGGCAGGAACTCAGTGGAAATTCAAGGGAAACGTTGGGGTCTCAGCAATGCTTAGGGGTCTATTCCTGTTTAAGTTCACGACTCTGGAGGACCTGAGCTTTGTCCTGTTTAGCTCTTGGCTATATAGGAAGCACTTCCTCACTCTAGCCATGTGGAAATCGGGTTTCGATCCCTCTGCTAAACTTAGTAGAATGGCTCCGGTCTGGGTCAAGTTACCTGGCTTACCCCTTGAATTTTGGGACGAGTAGGTCTTCAAGTGGATCGAGAACTCCTTTGGTCACTACATCTCCACGGATTTGGGAACTCTGTCCAAGTCTCACCTGGTCTTTGCTCGTTTCTGTGTTAATGTTGCTACCAACAAAACTCTTCCAAACTTTGCGATCCTTAAATCTAAGCTTGGGCGGTCAACTCAAGCCATTGTGTATGAAAATGCTACTCTTCTGCCAATCCTGCAACTCCAAGGGCCACGCAAAGGCGGATTGTCAGGCTCCCCGCAAGAAGGATCCCAAATTAAAACAAGTTGTTTCAGGCGATGCGACTGCTTCTGGGGAGAGTAGTCTTACCCCCCTTGTGGCTGAAGATACGGCTGCTGTGGATGTGGTGGAAACTAACTGCACTGCCCCTTCCCCCCCAATGGTTCCTAACCTCGAGAAGATTTCTGAGTCGTTTGAAGGAGTGTGTCTGGGAGAAGATCTCCCCTGCCCTCCTCCCCCCGCTCTAGAAAATGGATGCCTGGCCCCTAGGCTGGAAGAAGGGGAAATACCATTTGGTATTGATATCTCGGCTAGGGGTTGCCCCCGCCCTTCTCTGGAGCTTGCCCCGTTAGCGAGTGGTATCCTTGGTAGCCGACCCTCGCCTCCCTCGTCCCCATCCTCTGTGGCGGATATGTTGTTTAAACCCCTTCTGGGTATGCCTCCAATTGATGTTACCCCAACTTGTTCACACACCCTCCCCTCTAGGTGTGTCAGTTGTCGAGGAGGCAGAGTGGCAAACTCAGCAAAGCAAAACTAGGAACAAGAAGATTGATGTTGGTGTGGAGACTAGACCAGGAAGGCCTTCTGAAAGGGTCAGAGGACAGAAGAGTGTTGCCAAGAAGATTGTTGCAAGAAGGCAACCCACCCTCGACCTCAACCAAAAAGGTAAGAAATGATTGTTCTCTCTTGGAACATTAGGGGACTCAACAACCCCCAAAAACACTTTGTTGTTAAGCAATACATCCAAGACTTTAGAGTGGACATTTTGTTGCTTCAAGAAGTTAAGATGTCTTATGTTAATTTTGAAATGTTGGTCGGGAAATTATGGCCAGAGGCCCATTTTTACTATTCTGAGGCGGTTGGGGCCTTGGGAGGTATTGCCACACTGTGGAACCCCTCTTGTGTTAAGGGGGATGCTCTAAGTTTTTCTTAGCAATTTCTTGTTGTTTCTTTCACCTCCCCCTCGGCACATTGGCACTGCTACAATGTTTATGCGCCCAACACCCCCCTTGGTAGAAGAGCGGTGTGGGACGAGCTCTCTGCTTCTTTCCTCTCCCTTCTGGATCCTAAGTTCTTGGTGGCTGGTGATTTCAATTCCCCCCTTTTCCCTTCTCAGCTTGAATGGCCTTTATGATATGGAAATGACAGGTAATCCTTTCACTTGGACTAATAATAGGAAAGGCTCTCACCTCATTCAAGTCCACCTTGACCGTGTTTTTTTATCCTCCTCGTGGGATTTGGGTTTTGCTTCTTCCCTGGCTGCTCTTCCTAGGACTACATCTGACCACAACCCCCTCCTGCTTAAGTGGGTGGATACTCAATGTCCCTTCCATGCCCCCTTCAGGTATGAGATCATGTGGGCCTCTCATCCCAATTTCCGCTCAAATGTTTTGCACTGGTGGTCGACCCCAGTCAGGGGATCTATGATGTTCTATGTGGCAAAAAAACTTGAGATTATCAGGATGGTTGTCAAAGAATGGAGCAAGACCAACTTCAGGGATATTTTTAAAACCAAGAAAGATCTCCCTAGTAAGCTTGAGGGCCTTCAGCAACGGATGGCGGTCGGAGACCTTTCTCTTGACCTCCATAGGGATGAGGAAACTACCAGGAGAGATTGGAAGGTTGTTATGGCTAAGGAGGAAGTTTTTTGGAAGCAGAGATCTCGGGTTCATTGGCTGAAGGCGGGGGATCGCAACACCGCTTTCTTTCACCAATCTGCTTGTAAGCACAAGAAAAGAAATACTATAAGTGTCCTTTGTGATAATTTGGGATTTCGTGCTCTTTAATTGGATGAGTACGCGGCATGACCTCAGCCCCATGATTTTGAATTATCACCTTTTTGGTAAGTTGGCTTGCTAGCATATGCGTTATAGAGCAGATTGCCATAGATATGGTGCTATTTTTTATGAGTGCTTTTGCACTTCTCAGCGTAACTCTCACGTGCTAGCTCTCCTTGCGGTACTGGCGAGGATTATGGCTGGGATATGCATTTATCACCCTATTGATGATGCTAATTATGAGCCGATTACTTCACATTTTCTTCACCTGGTGCGAGCCCTTGCTGGTTTGCTTTTTGGGCTTCTACACTTCGACGGAGATGGGTGGTGATCCTTACAGAATTGAGTTGGATAAAATTGAGGAAGAATTTACCTCTTATCCGATGGTTATGTACTTTTGCAAAGAGGGAGGCATTCTGCCTTATACGGAGAACATGGCAAGGCATGACGAGATGATTTTCAGGCAATTTGCAGCTAACTGGAATGAGAGGAGGGTCTTTGTGAACGGTATCTCGTTCGAAATCAATGAAGAAGTCATTGGTAAGGCCACTGGCCTTGCCACCACGGGCCGTAACTGGAAAAAGACCAGCAAAACCCCTGCCAAGACAGACTTGTCTCAATTCTTCCGGAGCCTTGAGAAGAATTCCGTCCCGAAGCATGGTGGCTATAGCACTGAGCACCTCCCGGAGTTCTGGCCTAAGATGTTCAAGCTCATCATGAAGTATTTCACGCTGGAAGGACGGTATGGGGTTTTTTATTACTACCATCTTCCTTTTCTAAATCATTTTAGGCATAAAGACTTGATCTCCATTATGTTTTATTTGTTGCACTCCATGGAGAGTAATGTGGCCGATGTTTTTGAGGCTATAAAATTGGGGGAAAAAATTGTCTTCCTTCACCAAGGCCTTATGTTGAGGCTTTACAATTTTCACAAGGCTCTCTGCCCACCTCCCACCTTCTCTATTGTCTCTAAAGCCCTACCTCAACCCCAACTCTCGCCTTCGGTCTCTCTGGATAAAGGCCTTCCTACTCCCTCTAGGTCTAAGGGTAAGCATGACTCTTCCCCTGCTGAGAGCCCAAAGTCCTCTAATATCCACCCTATCCCTGATTCCCCAATTGGAACGAAACCTGATTGCACCCCAGAGGCTCCTGGCCACCGCCCTAATAAAAAGGGTAAGAGGATTATCCTCAATCTTGACACCTCTAAGGATGGGGACCCCCAGCTAGGCCAAACTCGCCGCTCTAACCGTCTAGCTAAAGAAAAAGGTAAAAAAACCGTTAATAATATGTTGAAACAGGAGGTCACAATGGACTCGGATAGCCGTGAAGGAGCGGAAGACACTCAGAACTTGACTGAGGAAAAAGATAATATAGTGAACAATGCCACGGAGGAGGCGGATGCACCTAAGATGACCAATGAGGAGGTGGGTAACATGGGCTTTGGGATGGTGGGCAAATTCAAGTATCAAATTGCTCAGCTCAAGTGCATTGTGGCCCAATTAAAGGTGGACATGGAGGGTACCAACAAGAGGCTGATGGACGTTAGCAAGTTCGCGCTGAAGGTCATGCATGCTTCCTCCATCACCCTTTGTATGTCGAACGAGAAGGCGTCGAACGGGCAGGTTGCTAAGGATGAAGACCCTCAGGAACTCTTCTTCAAGTTCCTACAGGAGGAGTGGACGGATTTGTTGCTGTCTAAGCACCTATGGAAAGGAAATTGACCCTGGTTATGGTTTTTTGGGATGTTCCGACTAGCCCGCCGGGCTATGCTTTTTCTTTAGCTTACAACTTTAATGCTAAGTTTTTGCTAAGGCCCCGTTTGGTTAGCGGAATTGGACCGGAATTGGGTGCGGGACTTCCGCTTTTTAACCAAATCCGCCGTTTGGGACACAATAATGCAATCCGGGGTTAGGGCTTCAAAATCCGGTTTTGCCCCTAAAATGGGCGGCACCATCTTCCCACCGAAGAGGTGGAATCGGGTCCGCGAACTTCCTGCATTCGTTTTGGGGTTTTCAAAGGGGGTTTTCGGCTCATTTTCTCGCACTCGTGTTCTGCTGCATCATCAAAAGGGTTTCCACCGTTCTCGCGCTTGCATTCTCTGCAAATCAGGTAGTTCTGATTTCTAGTTTGCATTTTCATTTTTTGTTTCCACTGGTCTAGCTGCCAACCATTCTAGGGTATGGACGAGGGTTGTTGGCAGGCATGTTCAAAAATCTTGTGAACTTTGGATCTTCATGGTGCACATGTTTTAGACAAATTTTCACTTTTTTAAACTAGTATGCTCTAGTTTCAGCTCCCATGAGCTTTGTCTACTAAAAAAATGACAAATACACTCTCTTTTATATCTCCTCTTGAGGATTTCATTACAAAAGATTCAAAGTTCACAAGATTTTTGAACATTATGTATTTACTTGTGTATTTACTACTTTGAAACTATGTGTGTAAATTTTTGAGTATTCGATGGCATATGATTCCATCTTCACATTTTCATTTGCTTCTTTTGTGTATTGTAGCTTTTATCTGGTTCAAGTCGTGGCTCCTGTATATGGCTTGAGGGTTTGATTTTTTTGGAAAATATTTGCTTTTCAATGTATATTGTGTTTAATTTTAGAGTTGTATATATCTCTATGTTTTTATTTTGTTCACTTCCATGAGTGGTTTGAGCTTTCTTTCAACCGCGAGGTTTCTTTGTGCTTGTAATGGAAAATGGGCATTTATTTTTTTGCTTCCATTGGTCTGTATACTTCAAGATCCTTGGTTTTAGACGAGTTTCTTTGGCTTCTTGAGGGTTTCATGATACAACCTTTTGTGAGATCCTCGTGCCTTCTGGGCTTCAGCATTTCTTTCAAGCTATACCTCCTCATGGGTTTGTGTCTTCTATTGTGTATCAAAATAATGACTGTCTCTCCTACTCATAGTAGCCTCAATGACTGATATCATTGATGTTTTAGTATTAAATGTTGATTTTCTGGTCATTAAATGATGTTCATTTGAGTTAACTATCCTATCATTACATAGCTGAATATTATTTCTTAAAATTAGTGAATATAATAATTCATTTTACTATCCTAAGATATTATTTCTTAAAATTAGTGAATATAGATAATTTTCTTGTTATTTTAATCTTTAGGTGACAGATGTGTTCATCCATAGAGTTGTCTTACAACAGTTATCCATAACTTCTTTTTACTATTTTTCCACATGCTTGTTGTTCATGACAGTTCACTTAGCATATTAAATGTCTTAAAACATCATGGTCACTATCCTCATGATGAATGTATATGTTCATTCTAATTTAATAGTCCTTTGGATTCTTTGTGATAGTATCCTGATAGATAATCCTGAATTTGTCTTTTGTTTTAGATTTGTTTTTCTCACCAATCATACATGATAGTCCCTTAAAATCTTTATAATAGTGAAATGATTAATCATGTCTTTTTTGGTCTTTATTCCTGTCATTGTATGATTGGATCATCTTACCATTATTCACCAAAGCACCTATCACAAGGAATGCACTAGTAATTCTGTAGTTGCATGTTCCAGTCATGTAGGATAATTTTATCGTGTAGGATAATTTTATCACAAGGAATGCACTAGTAATTCATTCACCTTTGCAAGTATCCTGAGTGCTTGTGCCAACTTGATAATGTTAGAGCTAGGAAAGCAACTCCATGCCCATATCATTGGCAACGGATATGAGATGTCTGTAAGTGCGGCAAGCTCTCTTGTTACCACGTATTCCAAATGTGGGAATATAGATGATGCAGCTCAAGTGTTTGACAAATTAGACTGTAAGAATTTGATCTCATGGAATGCCATGATTGCTGGATATGCCCATAATATGATTTTCCAAATTCAGCAAACAATATTGGTTTCTTGAGCACTTTGATTGCATCTATTATATGTACTTTCATCCATCTCTTCAAAAATAAGAGCTGTACCTTGTCATCTGAACCAGCCAGCCTGAATTCAGTTCAGTATGGAAAACACCAGGTCAGTTTTGAAGATACAACCCCATTCAGGCTATTGTTTCTTGTCATTATTCTCTGCACACAAAATCTCAAAGGCATTAGTGCATCCAGTTCAGTTATTAATAATATTATAATGAGCAATATGATGCTTCTAGCTTTACATTGACATGGTTTTTATAGTAGTCTTTAACATTTGGATTTGTGTAGAAATCATCCTCACTAATTTGCAACCCTGTTGCATTGTTTTCCCACTGAACATACTGTGCTCTGCCCCCAAAATCCTTGTAGTTGTTGACAAAGCTAAGTATAAGTCTGATGCCATGCCTTTGGGCTTCACATATCACAAAATCCAATGCCTGAGAGAAAATCCAGTCCAAATTCTATGAGACAACTCAGTCAAGTAGAACTTTTTACTGTCAAATGACTTGTGAATGCCATGGAAGGAGAGTATTTGGAAGCCTAAGGACGCTTGTGTTTGGAGCATGTTTACAAACTATACTTGCAAAACATAATACAAACTCTATAATATCATGAAGCTTAATTTCATCAGATTTCTACAATCCAATACAAACAATCAAATATAGATTTCCACAATCCCATACACACAATGAAATATATGCATCAACGAAACTTGCAAACCTGGAACACTTGTTCATCATAGACACCAGGTGAAGTTTGCAATGCATGATATCCATTGCCATCATTGAAAGCCCAAGTACGAGCTACATTCAGGCCACGGGTAGCTTACTTTTAGGGACTTTATCATTAAGTCGGGGCTATCTCTCTATCACGCATGGAAAGGACTGGATGTAATTACTTTTCACAATGGTGAAACCTATGATCATTTGCCCCAAATATAATACGTCCATGGCATCATCTTTATAAATGGACAACAGAATTGAGTATTATCTGGTTCATAATAAATAATAAGCAGAATTGAGTATTATCTAGTTCATAATAAATAATAACATATGTTATTATTTATTATGAACCAGATAATACTCAATTCTGCTGTCTTGATCATTGCAAAAAACTTTGATTGTCTTGTTTGCCAAATCCGTATGGATAAGAACAGCATTGTGTCAAGTGTTCTACAACACACCGTTCATTGTTCTGTTTTTCTTCATGGGTAGGGATGTGCCCTTCAAAATATTCTAAATACAATATATGAGAGAAACATAAATACTTTGTTATCTCTGCAACATTACTTCAAGGGGCAATCTCCAAATAGAGCATACAATCTAATTACAAATATTCTAAGATGTCTTTCCTAATGAGAAGTATTGCAAAATATAGGGTTTTGCCATAGGCAACTACTACAGTCCCTTGCATATGGGATACTAATAAATACTTTAACAAGTAGTAGGATGTTTTACAGAGCATACACACCCCTTAACTAAAGCTCTGTAAGCGCATCTTATGCTCAACTAATAAAAGATTGCATGATTGGAACCACATGTTGCTAATGTTTGAGACATTCAAAGCTCAGACTAAGGTATTGTGGATTTCTACCTTTTCAAGCTGTGGCTTCAACCGGTCAGGCTCAGCTTTGATATTTTCCCTCTCCTGCTGCAATTTTACTATCTTATCTTCTATAGTTTTCTGTCATAAAGGGGAGTAATAAATCATTCTTAAAGAACAGATAAATAGATCTCCAACAATATTTCTCTTTAGAATACAACAGATAACAAAGTACAGAATTCTTGTATCTTATGTCTACCTTATACCTTCTACAAGTTGTAGATTAGGATTTGAAACTCGATATACTGATTATGTGTAACAGTAGGTTAATAAGGAAAACACTGATTATGTGTAGCACTATGTTGATTGGTGATATCACATTAGGTGCTATTTCAAGATGTAGAAATTAAAATGTAGATATTAGTGATGCCTTGAGTTAAAGAAACTAAGATGCTGATTAACTTTCTCAAAATATATCTTTAATATCTTGCTTGTCTTTCTGAAACCTTGATTTCATGCCAAAACTTGTTTAAGTTATTTCCAATAGTCAATAATAAAGATGTGGATATATTGTCAACTCCGATGAAGGAAACCAGAGCCAGATTCTTATAACACTGATTATAATCAGTGTTAACAGTGTTAACACTGAAGCACTGTTAACACTGATTATCAGTGTTAACACTGATAATCAATGTTAACATATGAGGCCATCCCAGTTTTCTTGCAGCGGAGCATATTTAAACGCAATAGTACATGCTGCTCCTTTACCACAATTGTGCATCTTTTTAGTAAACAATACAGAATTGTGCATCTTTTTAGTAAGTTTCTAATAAGTTTCTAAAAAGATGCACAATTCTGTATCAATGCAAATGCAATAGTACATGTTACACCTTTACCACAATTGTGCTCCTTTACCACAATTGTGCATCTTTTTACTTTTTAGTAAACGATACAGAATTGTGCATCTTTTTAGTAAGTTTCTAATACGTTTCTAAAAAGATGCACAATTCTGTATCAATGCAAACGCAATAGTACATGCTGCTCCTTTACCACAATTGTGCTCCCTTACCACAATTGTGCATCTTTTTACTTTTTAGTAAACGATACAGAATTGTGCATCTTTTTAGTAAGTTTCTAATAAGTTTCTAAAAAGATGCACAATTCTGTATCAATGCAAACACAATAGTACATGCTGTTCCTTTATCACAATTGTGCTCCTTTACCACAATTGTGCATCTTTTTAGTAAACGATACAGAATTGTGCATCTTTTTAGTAAGTTTCTAATAAGTTTCTAAAAAGATGCACAATTCTGTATCAATGCAAATGCAATAGTACATGCTGCTCCTTTACCACAATTGTGCATCTTTTTAGTAAACGATACAGAATTTGTGTATCTTTTTAGTAAGTTTCTAATAAGTTTACTTACTAAAAAGATGGACAATTTTGTATCAATGCAAACGCAATAGTACATGCTGCTCCTTCACCACAATTGTGCTCCTTTACCACAATTGTGCATCTTTTTAGTAAACAATACAGAATTGTGCATCTTTTTAGTAAGTTTCTAATAAGTTTACTTACTAAAAAGATGCACAATTTTGTATCGTTTACTAAAAAGATGCACAATTGTGGTAAAGGAGCAGCATGTACTATTGCGTTTGCATTCATATTTTGAAACAAAAGTTATGCCAGCCCACCTCTACTGGAATTAGGAATGTGTGTAATATTGAATCTTTTCTCTTCTAAAAATGGTCTGCTTAATAAATCGCAAAGATCGAGTTGTATGGTCATTTTATTTGTTTCTTGAGTTTTTCTTCTATACTAGTGTGTCTTCATTTTGGTTCAGCTATTCATAAAGGAGAGTACTAAATCATTCTTAATGAAAAAATAGAAAATTTTAAATTGTGGACAAGATATACTTATAAGGAACAGTAGGTTCATACTGGATATCTCCTCGCTCGAATCGTGATTATGTACTACTATACGCTTTATCTTTGTGGTTCATACTGGATACCTCCTTGCTCAAATCGTTGTGTTAGTCCACATTTGAGGCCATTGATGGATCCTATTGAGAATATTGATGTTCTAGGACGCATAGCTATGGAGACCACATATTCTCGTCTTCTCACAACTTATTTTGTTTTTCTTGTCGTAGCCAAAGTACTGCTAGCCCGAGAAGGGAGTGCACAAATGGGTAAACGATTAAGAAAAGAAAATTCTTTTTATAGAATGGTTATTCATTCCAACGATGTGGATTGTCATGATCAAATTCGCATGAGTAGGGGAGCCTTCTTTCGTCTAGCTACTATCCTAAGGCTAAAAGGAAGCTTGAAAGATACGTTACACTTGACGTTAGAAGAACAACTTGTGATGTTCCTCCACACCCTTGGCCACAATCTGAGGAACCGCAAGATTGCCCACAACTTTGGGCACTCAAGAGAGATAGTCAGCCGATACTTCCATAGGGTGTTGAGGGCTATCTTAGCACTCCATGAGGATCTCTTTATACCACCTAGTCCAAACACTCCTCCTGAAATTAGTGGGAAGGACCGTTTTGATCCGTTCTTCAAGGTAATTCTTGTGTTGTTACAAATTGTAATGACCCTCACCAGTAGGATCACTAAAACACCCCAAATCTGAACTGTGGCAAATCGTCAAACACTTGGCATGCACTGAATGGGCTTGTGTGTAACGATGTGTTTTAAAGTGTTTAATTGTTTTTGGGCATCAAATGCAATTGAGATAACATTACTGATATAGAAATGTAATACAATGAGCAACAATGAATCTCTAAACAATGCAAAGACTCAATACCAATATATCAAGAACTCCTCTAATTCTGAATAACTGATATCAACACTAATCAATACAAATTCCAATGCCAAATCTGATCACTGTTTAATGATTGTTTACTGATTACTTGCAATTCAGATTTCAGTACATTAGGCTATTGTCTAGCAAGACAATGCAATGACTCACTATATCACCAAATTATGATCACTCAAACTGATTACAATATACCAATGTCTGGTCACAATGGACTGCATACATGATTGATATAACGGTCATACAAAGCATTCCTTTACTCCATTCAATGCACCATCAAAACTATGATATTATTATGACAATTGACAATATCAATGACTGATTACAATAGCAAAATGATGCAAGATCAGAACTGTTTCAGTTATGACAGAGACTAGCAATATCGGCTATGACTATGACTGAGACCAAGCAATTTTACAAATTCAAATGCACATGAATGAACCTGATTAACGCTCCTTTTATATGCTATGTATTGCTGATGCAGGTCGATGCAAAGAAGACCCCAAACTGCCAACCAAACTCTGCAATCTGTCCTTGCTATGACTGTCGTACCAGGCCGTACATGTACGGCTCCTGCAGAAAATAATTGCAGGGTTTTTGGAACCCCAAAATGGTATGAATGTCACCGCCAAGGATGTATTATTGCCCTCCCAAAAGCATAAAAATAATCTCCAAGTAGATTAGGAGATATGAGCAAAATTCTGATTCCAGGCCTTGATATAGGAAGTCTGAAAATGTGCAATATTGTCTTCAATCTTTCACCTAATGATTCACCAATGCAATAGGTGAATTCAAACCCTTATTCCAACCACAAACAAACCCTTACCACGAATTCCCAATGAAGTACCAATGAAATGGCTGAATACCATCTCCAAACTTGCAACCCTTCAGTAGATATTTCACTACCTCAGTTATGCCAATCAAGGGGAGTGAACGTTCCCAAAGATCGAATAGTATTTGCAGACCACAAGGCTACAAATTGCTTCACAATGAAGAAGTAGAAGAAATCCCAAATCCAAGCATGTAGAAATGATAGCCCAAGCCCTCTATTTATTCTTTTTTTTGAGAAGTTACTAGAACTTCTAGAAACATCTAATTATAATGTACTTTATAATAAAATAACATTATAATAATAAAGTACATTTCTCAACTCAAAAATATAACAATGTAGGCCAAGATGTCTCATAACCGAATGTAAGCCCAACTAGACTGAATGTAGGCTCGAACTGGATGTAGGCTCACTTCTGGACGTAGGCTCCACTACAACTGCATGTAGGCCTCAAACTGGATGTAGGCTCTGTCGAATGTAGGCTCTATCAGCAATAAGCAATCAAATGATCAACACAATGACTCTCTCTCCAAACTATTTGCCTACGAGAGTCAATGATAGGCAAACCCGTCATGAAAGAACATGTCTCTAGAAAGGGGACATGACACAAATTTCTTGTATGGATTTTTATCCTTATCATATTATTGGTTGACCGTACAATTGATGACTGTATCATATTGTATAGGATTGTGTTGGAGCTATCGATGGAACCCATATACCAGTCACCGTCGATGTCGACATGTAGGGTAAATATCGTGATAGAAAAGGCAACTTGTCACAAAATGTTATGGGTGTGTGTTCCTTCGATTATAAGTTTCAATACTGCCTTGCTGGTTGGGAAGGGTCTACTGCGGATAGTCGTGTTCTAGGTTCAGCTCTGTCAAGAACAGATCCTCTTGTTGTTCCCCCCGGTAAGCCAAATCATAGTTTAATATACTCAAGGGTACAATCTATGTTTCAAGTTTTATCAATCTACTTTATTTATGCAGGAAAATATTTTCTAGTGGATGCTGGATATCCCAATCCACCTGGATTTATTGCTCCTTATCGGTGTACACGCTACCACCTGAAGGAGTTTTCAAGAGAGAATCCAAACAACTCTCGACAAGAGTTGTTCAACCACCGACACTCCTCTCTTAGAAATGCAATAGAGCATACATTTGGTATTCCCAAGCAGCATTTTCCAATCCTGAGGCATGCCACGTCTTATTCTATCATGACACAAGCCCATATTGTATTAGCATGTTGCATACTACACAACTTCATTACGATAGAGGACGGCATTCCATTGGAAATTGGTACCAAAGAGGGAGATGATCGTACTGGGATAGATGTACCAGTGCTTGAGACATATGGGTTGTCTCAGCATGATAGAGACTAGTGGGCACAGTTTCGAGATGATATAGCAAGTAGAATGTGGGAAGACTACAAATCCCGAGAATAGTTGTTCTTTCATAGGTCAATGTATGAAGATACTTTGATATACATGATGGTTTCCTTTTTCTTCTATTTGTATCTGCAAGTATTGGACTTTTATGGGTCAATGTGTTTTATTTGACTAAACTGATGTATGAAGATACTTTGATAGACATGATGGTTTCCTTTTTCTTCTATTTGTATATGCAAGTATTGGACTTTTATAGGTCAATGTGTTTTATTTGACTAAACTGATGTATGAAGATACTTTGATAGACATGATGGTTTCCTTTTTCTTCTGTTTGTATCTACAAGTATTGGACTTTTATGGGTCAATGTGTTTTATTTGACTAAACTGATGTATGAAGATACTTTGATATACATGATGGTTTCCTTTTTCTTCTGTTTGTATCTACAAGTATTGGACATGTTGGTTTTACCATTAACAACAATATGCACATTGTGATCAGCTGATCTACACCATGTCATACACAAAACTAATGATGAGCATGGAAGAACCTGTTAACATGCCTCCAATATCTTCTTCCTCAAAGAAGATAATGTGGACCAAAGAGATGGAACGGAAGTTTCTAGACTTGCTCCTCGAGCAAGTACAGCTTGGAAGAAAAGGTGACGGGGGCTTCAAAAAAGAAGCGTGGACCACCATTGAGAGGAGGTTCAACGCGGATATGCATTTGAATCTAACAAAGGACAATTTCAAAAACAAGTTGAAAACATGGAAGCTTGCATATAGAGTGATGAAAGAGCTGAGAAATACAAGCGGTTTCGCTTGGAATAAGCAAAGTCAATGCATGGATGCTAAGGATACCGTGTGGGATGAGCTTCTGAAGGTAGGGTGGTCTCTCTACTATTTGGATTGAAATAATATTGCCTTATTATAAAGTTAATAATGAAAGACAAAGAACCTAATCCATTTATTTACGCCAACATGCAGAGAAGAGAATTCAAAAACACCAAAGTGTATAAGAGGCAGCCCTTCCAATACTTCAATGAATTGGGTGCAATTGTGGGTAATGACATTGCTGAAGGTAATGCAACTACGACGGCCCATGAGACTGAAGAAGGAAACCCTATGGAAGAGGCATTCAATGTGCGTGAGGAAGAGGATATTGGTTTCAGTATAGATCTTGACAGTGCTGCTGAGTTTGATGAAGACCCTTATTATCCTTCCAATCAGTCCACTGCAACTGCAAGTGGTAAAGGAACTCCCACATCATCATCAGCAAGGAGGGGAAAGAGGAAGAAGGCAAGTATGGCAGCTTCCTTGGATGTCATCTGTGAAACAATGAAGAAAATAAAAGATGGCCTCAACAATGTTCACCTTCACAAAATTGATAAATCTAATGATGAAAATGCTTTGACGGGCGCATATACCGCTCTCAAATCCATCCCTCGATTGAGTCGAGGTGTTTTCCTGAAGGTATACGACACCTTCATGGTTCAACGTGAAAGAGCCAAAGGGTTCTTGCTGATGAGTGAGGATGAGAGGGTGGACTGGATTGTAGCCACATATGGTGGATTATAGTTATTTTCTACATACTTTATCAAACTTTATCATGAGTTGAAACTTTATCATACTTTGTTCACATACACTGATACAACCGTGTTTTGGTTGATGACTGTTTATGATTGTTTATGGTTGATGATTGTTTATCAAACATAGTTTTTATTACTGACTCGGGAGATCATTGTTAAGTATGAACAGATAAATTTAAACATTCTGCATCTCTATGTTTATGTTTTGAAGTTGTTTTTCATAGTGATTTAAATGTCTGCTTGTAATGCAGTATAATGTTTTTCATAGTGATTTAACTTTCATTTGCTGTACAGTTACATAGATAGGTATCAAAGAATCAATGTAAGGAAAGAATCAATGTAATATATTCTGAGATAATGAAATGTAAATTGTTTTCCTAAAGACCCTGTCACTGCCCGTAAGGGTACAGTCAGAGAATTTGCTGACAAACTCGTCTTTTAAATGATTGGTATGGATCTAAATGGATTGGAATGATATTATGATGCATTTACTTTGAAGTCTTGCATAGTTTCCTTTGAGTTTGGAAGGTGTTTAAATCGCTGTGACTTGACTGTCCCTGTACAGTCAGGGTATACACCAGACAGGTTAAATTGATGCAATGTTGGTTTAATATTGTCTCCTTTTCATGCATTGTGAGTATGTTGGAATGGTTGACATTAAATGGAATCCCTTGATGAATGTGCAAGGGTCCTGAAGAAGGTTTGATGTGTTGGATACCATCAAGAGTGACTGTTCCTGAACAGTACACCAGTGAAAAAGCATGAAGAAACAATGATTAGACGATATTCATTGGTTTCTATGATGAAAAGGAGTTGCCAAATGTTTATTATATTATTTTATGTGCTTTCACAGGTGTTTGAATGCAGGGCAGGCAGGGGAGATGCGAATCAGTTCACTGATTGCTTGGATAAGCCATTTTGGGGTCACTTGTAGAGGGGACAGTCAAGGTCTGAAGGATTGGTACATTGGAGAACCCCATTTCTTGGCATGGATGATCATGATATGATCATAGTATGGTGTTAGATCCATTTGTGGGGTCTAAGAAGGTGTGGAAGGGTGTGCTTGGGAAGACCCTAGGTTTTTAAGCCTTAAAAGGAGGGTTTTGTGAATGAAACTTTAAAACTTGTTAGTGGTCCTTGCAAATGTGAAAATCTTTGATTTTGGCGGGTATCTAGACTCTGTATATGATAGAGAAGTCCTGGTTGAGTGTGGAATTAGGGGTTGCTTTGGAAAAGGAGGCCTAATGGAGGGCTAGTCACAGAGCACCAGCCTTAGTATGGACAGTTGGTTCAAAGAAACAATATTTGATTTTCCAGTATGTCGTACAAACCTGAAATGGGTATCCAAATATGTGATTATCTTCCTGAGTCTTTTGGGAAAGTCTGGCAAGAACCTTGTGAAATCAGTCTAGAAGGCTACTAGGAAACTAGGCCTAGTGAGCACCCGGTTGTGAGGTATTGGTCTGATGGGTTATGAAGATGAATCCACTGATTGGACTGTATGAATCCACTATACCTCAAATGTACCTGCTATGATGATCACTATATATTTCATTATCTCAGAATTTATAATAGTTATTCCATACATGGCTACTGCTGGAATAACAGTAGCCATGTATGGAATAATGATCAATCTGAGGACAATCTTGATGAACATCATACTGCATTACAATCTGATTGTAATGCAGTATGATGTTCATCAAGATTACAAATTGCAACAGTAGCCATGTATGGAATAATGATCAATCTGAGGTCAATCTTGATGAACATCATACTACATTACAATCTGCTTGTAATGCAGTGTGATGTTCATGAAGATTATAAATTTCAACAGTAGGCATGTATGGAATAATGATCAATCTGAGGACAATCTTGATTCACATCATACTGCATTACAATCTTGATGAAGATCATATTGCATTACAAGCAGACATTTAAATCAATTATTGGATGATTGTTGAGTCAAGTCCATGTGTACTTTTATCAATTATTGTGAAAAAGTTTACTGCATTATGAAACTATCTCTTAACAATAATATGAAAATGTCCCTCAATCTATCTAGTAACTGACATTTGCATTCATAACCTTATATGTATCAATTGTATAATAGCATCTTTACATATTTAGTGGTATATATCTTGTCTTGTTGCTTTTAACATATTTAGTGGAATACACCAAGGACTACCACATGATGAAAGCTTAATTTAATGCATTGTCAATGTGTACTCTCAGAACTGTCCATTTCTAGTTCTTCAGAAGAGATGGTGATATAAATGTGTTTTGGTAGATGACTGTATTGTTCATGATTCTGTCCCATGTTATATGTATATACCCTAACCATCTTGTTATTACTGTTGCATTACAAAATTAAATGGAATAATTCTACTTTGTTCAATGCTCTATTTCATCTTGAATTTCTTTTGATATTTCATTCATTTTTTAAAACCACGTGATAGGTACAGAAATAGAAATGGATAGTTCTGAGACCACACATATGATGATATTGTGATACTACACAAATGCTGACATTAAAAGTGTTTGAAATAGCTTCTGGATTCGATTTTGTAGATATTTTTGGCATCAATGTTTTTGATCACACTCTGTGATCCTTCATTAGGATGAAAGAGAGCAAAAGGATTGAAAGAAAAGTCCATCACTTTGCTCTATTGCAATCATTTTGCTCTCTTTCATCCTGATGATGGATCATAGAGTGTGATCCAAAACGTTGATGTGAAAAACATCTACACAATCGAATCCAAAAGCTATTTCAAACATTGAGGCCAAAACTATCCGCATATGATGATAAAAAAATGAGCTATCTGATGATTGTTTACTGTTCATGTTTGTAAACGATCAATATTTCTGATGGTACTCCTTGGTGTATTCCATTTAAAAATAAACAAGTTTTAGTTTTTCTATCATGTTTAGTTTGTGGATGCAGGATTGACCATCTAACAATACGGACAGTAATGGGAAGAATAGGCGGGATATGAGATGGTTGCTCATCAAATGTGGGGCATAAGGGCGTAGAGCGTGGATTTCCTTGCGTTTTCTTATTTAACGGTGTGTTTTCACACCACCATTCAGTTCATGGATATTGTTCTTCCCCATCTTCTATCTAATAATATAGATGTTTCATAATATTTTTTGTATAAATTCGTAATATCAACATAAATGAAACCTTTTCATTTTGTACTGATAGAATATAGTCATGTTGTTATATGAATGAACAAAAATAGTATGAATGAACAAAAATTTGTTTGATACAGTGGTGATGGCTATGATAAATGTCCCTATGTGTGACTGTAGTGATGGAGCGCGTTGCGTGTTGAGGACATCACACACAGGCACTAATCTAGAGCGTAAATTTTGGACTTGCATAAATAAGAAAAAGGTTGTTAATTGCACAATATTTAAATGTTTACAAAGAATAAATATTAATCATTATAGCAATACTAACTTAGATTTATATTGTAGGATGGCGGTGGATGTGACTACTTTCGGTGGGCCAATGACACCCCATCGCTGTCTACATCATCTGCACCTTCTACACATATACCTGTTGTGGATGATGAGTGCAAGTCTTGCAAGGCGCTCGAGACAACTATTGCAAAAGCGGAGGCTACCTATAAAGCCGATGTCCTGTTTTTACAATGTTTTCTTTGTGCAACAATCGCACTACTTTGTTGGGTCATTATGCAGAAATAGATATATATGTGGACTATATGACTTATTTATATTTTGATGTGATATCAAGCTATGCGATAATTATTTTCTTGTTATAATATTGTTTATGATAATGTATAAAATTATTTAAAAAAGTTAAGTTTACTATTCACAATATTGAAAAAAAAAATTAAATTTTGTTTATGATTTACTATATAAAAATATAAATTAATAAAAAAAATATAAATAAAAAAATGGACAAAATAAATATAAAATATTAAATTAAAACATTATATAATAATTAAATAACTTAATTTTTTTCTTGTCAAATTCTAATTCCAATTCAAATTGTAGAACCAAACACAGAAATGGATAATGTAATTCCAATTCCAATTTGAAATTGCAAACCAAACACAGAAATAGGAATTTCTCAGTTCTAATTCCAATTTCGAAAATGGCAACCAAACGTAGAAGATGGATTGTCTTAGTCATCTTCTAGGTCAACCAAACGGTCCAAACTATCTTCCGAATACACAAAACCGAAATTTCAAAACTTGATTTTGAGATAATCACGTTTTGAATCAAATTCCAATTCTGCAAACAAACGGGGCCTAAGGTTTTTATGCCCTACGTGGCATGCTATCAACTTTTTTAATTTCCGTACTTCATTTTTTTTGAGACTGTGGATATCTGCTGGTGGTGCTTTATTTTCCATGTTTTAGTTTTTGATAGAGGTAGAATGCTGATATAACTTAATATGATTGGTACTCTAGATGTGGTTAATCTGTTGTTAAGTCACCTCTAGAGTGTTGTTTATTGTACTATGGGCCAGCACCCTCTTGCTGCTGCTTTTATCAAAAACAAACTCAACACACATTATATAGCTCCAACTACAACTGCAATACACTCCCAAGTATGCTCACACTGGCATACATAAATTATTACATACAATGTCATCAACAATGGCTTTTTGCCATCAAACATGAGAGCTAACCCTCTCCAAACGTGCAGAAGCAAGTCAGCACCTTTCCTCAGTTCCCCAAACACAAGAAGATGAAAAACAACAATAGAAACAAACTCAAAATGCCCTGAAGAAAACCCACTTTAGGGTTAAGAACTCCTGCCTACTAGGGAGTAACAACTCTTCCTTCCACTGTAGAAAAATGTTGCTACAGATAATAAGAATGCCAACATGGCATCAACGAGCTTAACACAAATAATAGAGCTCCAACTAACAGTGCCTAAAATGCACTCCCAAGTACGTTCAGATTTGCATAAATACTTTGCAATATCATAAACAATGGCTTTTCACCATGAACCATGAGAGCTAACCCTCTCCGAATATGCAGAAGTATCTTAACACTTTCCTTCAGCTCCACAAACACCAGAAGATGAAAAACCAAGCTTCAAATTGAAGATCAAATATCAAAGCATTCCAAATTCCACCTCAATATTTGTACGAGAATATACATTGATTCAGCACTTTTTCCTCCTATGCTTAGTCATAATTATTTCTAATTCTGAATGGTTGTCATTCTCATTACTTGATAAGCCTAGGGATTCTATCATTTAGGACTTGAAACTCATTTTTCTTTTGTTTATATCAGGATTCCATGTCACGAGAACCCACACCCTAAATGTCTCAAATGTCTCCATTATGACAGAACAAGATCGAGGCATAACCCTGCTATCCCCAACACTGATAGTAAGGCATCAAAGAACGTCCTAGGACAGCCCAGAGAACATCCAAGCATCCTTTGAGCACCCCAAGAATATGAAGGTGTCCCCAAATTGTCACATACAATTCCATTTCATTAACCTCACTCAAACAATATCCAATCCAACCAAAAAGCATTCACAAACAAAATGATAACATCACCTCCATGGCATTCATTTTACTATACAAAGGCACTAATGTCAAAGGAAGGGCATAACTGGTTAGAAGAAAGGGAAAAAAAACACAGCCATTAATCAAAGTTGGGTACATTTTGAATGGAAAACAATCTTGTGACCTTGACAAAGCATGGAGGCTCCCAGAGAAGAGATCCTTATCTTTTGCTTTCCAGCAGAAATACATTGAACCATTAAAACTTAATTTTTGGTTAAACAATATCTTCAATGTGCACCATTAGACTAGACAAACTTACAGTGTAAGTTATATTCACGCACACCAAAGTTGAATCCATGTCAAACTTACATTTACTTCAGACACCTACAGCCACTCCCTTTTCGTTGAAGATAAGTTTTCATGAGTTATATACTTCATAGGGCCTCATGTTAAAAAGATTTTAAATATACTTAAATGTTCACATCTTTAAATTTTCAGCTTCCTTAAGTTTGTCTAAGTCAATTTTACGTATTCCAGTTTATTTGTAATCAAAAAATTCAGATGTTAACTTTTACATATTATTTTAATTGTTGTAAATTTTTAAACCGGACAAAGAAGTAAAAGTGATGAAAGAATAGCGAGAAAAATGATAGGGAAACGGATGAGGGAAGCACATTTGCAAGGAAAGGAAACAGAAAACCACCACATAAAAAAAGATGTGAGAAAGAACCATGATCTGAGAACTCAACGGGGCATATGACAACCTCGAAATGGCTCAATTCTATGAATCGGAAAAGGGACGAAGAGAAGCATGTGACAAAGGGACTTCCAGATAAACTTGCTACAGAAACGAATGACGGAAACAATGCCATTTATTTAACAGATAACAACAGAAATTGTTTTTGAATGAAATAAAATGCAAATGACCCGGCCGTGTACAGCTTTCCCAAAAAAAAATCGCTGAAGCCATGGAAAGTGACTTACCTCAAGATTCTGCACAAAATGTGTTATGTAGTAAACGAATCTGATAATAAAAAATGGGCAGAGTTTGAGAAAAACATATAGAGGGAGAGAGAAGCCCTACCAAAGAAAATTTTGAACAACGAGACGAATTAAAACCACTCTCCCTTCGCCTGCAAGTTATGTTTTCAGACGCGGGGTGAGGAATGCTTCGTCTGGCTGGAAGTTGTTTTTCCAGGCGCGACAGAGCTTTCCCTTAAAAGCTGCTACATAATTTATTTTTTTATTATAAATTCTGAATTACAATGAAGTAATTTATTCTAATAAGATTCATAATAATATATAAAGAATATTTTTAATTATATAATATCATAATAAGGATGTAATATAGACTTATTTATTTACTAATATTAGTATTAAATTATAATTATAAGAGTAAGTGTGATTATTTTAAAATTAAAAATAAAAATTTGATGATTAGGTCTTTCTATTAAAGTTTATAATAAAAATATACTATTCACAAAAATAGAAGTTTGGGGGATATGAAATCACTTCATAAATTTTAGACGGATCTGGTTCTGATACAGCGACAAAAAAACACATGGGCAAAGTCAAGAAACTAGGACCACATATGTGGCTAGACCAGTGCCAATTGAGGGAGGAGGGTCAAGATCGACCCTTTTACCCCATACATCAGCGGCGTCTGGATTAGGGTCTGGGAGGGACCAACCATCTTCAACTTTTTCTTCTTCCTTAGTATCTTTCTTGGTTGGAAAAATGGACAACACCAGCCATGGGAGCCACTTGGAAGAAGTGGCCCATCCAGAATCATTGCCAACATCTGACCATCCAAAGCCACTCGGAGCGGTGAGAGAAACATTGTCAGTCGGCTAAGCCTAGGTAGAACCACCACGAGGCAGAGAAGCTAAGCGACGCCTCTAAAAATCTCTTCCTTCGTTGGAGTGGTGGTGAGGGGCCTGTGAACACGATGTCTGAGAGTGGCAGGCAGAGGAACTACAACCATGTCGGTGCCCACGAGGCAGAGATCTGTCGTCGAAAACAAAAATATTCAGCGGAACTCTGGCAACCGTAGAAGGGGCATTTCCCCAATGCTAAAGTAATTCTTGCAAGTGGGTGACCTCAAGGGGCACTTTATTGGCTTGCACCTAAATCTGTAGCATAACATTATTACATATACATGCTTTAGTGTACATTGAAACATTTATATCAAAAAAGTTGTGAATAAATAAGAAAGCATTTCTATCCTTCCATAAAGTGAAGAGGATTTTCATCCTGAAAGCATGTCATATTTGCAAAATCTTGAAGGGAAGCCTAAGAGAATCTCTCAGCCAAGACCATATGCCAGGAGAAGTGTTCTATCCTAAATGGCCAAAAAAAAATAATGAATCCAAATTCAATATTGTTGGGCTCTACTGCAATACCAAAAGATGAATGAGAGCCTAGGGTTGACCACAAAAAGGGCATTGAGGATCCGGCACACCCAAATGTCAAAGCCTAGAACCTAAGCGCAAACGTTGGAAAAGAATACACCAAGTGAAGTGAGCCACCTTGGGTTCTACGATAGCAGACCAGACCATGAGAAATTGGTGTTGCCATGCTTTCTAAGAAGATTGCAAATATCATCGCTGGATGAGGGTGGAAACCATAGGCAGGTGGGGAACCAGCCACTGGTAACCCATCTTATGCTTGTAATTACAAAATGAAGTACATGAAAACGCTAGTCTTTCCACCATGGCTTGATAGAATGGATGCCAAGTTTGTGCAACATATTCAGAGGTAGTACCAAGACCACCAAGTCAAAAGTCTTTCAATCTAGGCAAGAAAGATGAAACTGAGCCTCTAGATCTTCCCAAGAATGAAGATTCATAGTAGCATGAGAAAACAAAACTCGTAGAGTGCGAATGCCATGTTTATGAAAATGTAGAGAACGAATCCCTGGGATTTTAGCCATAGGAAGGCCTTGTGACTGAATTAACTGAGACCACCAAATGTTGTGTTGGTTGAATGAGAGGTTGTTACGGAAACTAGCCCATCCCAGCGAAGCCAAGGTTTAAGAGCTTCCCAAGCATGCCATATGCTTTCAGCAACAAAAGTACCTTGGATCTGGACTGCTTCTCTCATAACTAGAAGGATTTGAAAGCCAAACCCCTTCTAGGTGGGTATGTTAACAAGATGCCTAGACAAAATACAATGCCTATGAAGAATCTTCCAAGCTTCATTGCTAGAAATGACTCTGATGACCCATCTAGTACACAAGGCCAAGCCTTGCTTCTGGGTAGAAAGAATACCTAAGCCTCCAGATTCCCTGGGGAAACAATAATACTCCCAGGCGACTCTGTGAAACCCATGGTGATCAGATCCAAAGGCCCATAAAAATCATGCAGGAGCTTTTCAAGCTTATTGTAAGAGGCCTTAAAAGGAGTCAAACATGAGGAATAATACACATGAGTGGCAGCCAAAACCTTAGAGAAAATCTAGATTTTACTAGCCAAGGAAAGAGGCTTGGTAATCCAGTAGGCCAAATTTTTTTTTCCATCCGAGCAAGAACCACATTCCAAAGGTCCACACATGAGCCTTGGAAGGCAAAGAGAATGCCCAAAAAGCAGAATATTTCCCCATATTGGATCCACTTCCACCCATATTGAAGAATCCAAGGTGGAGATGGAAGAAATGACTATCTATAACATTGGGTTTTATGCCACTAAATGGAAAACCCAGGAGCTTGGCAAAAAGTGTCAAGACATTGAAGGGTGTCCTAAACATTCTCCTCGTCCTCAATCAAAGTAAGGAAAGAATCATCTACGAAATGGATATTGACAAGTTGCGAAGGTGACTCAAGTAGGGAAATTCCCCTAACACGACTAGAAGAGATAGTCGAGGAAAGAAGATAACCAAACCCCTTAGCCACAAAAACATACAATGAAGGGGCCAAAGGGCATCCATGGTGGATGGATCTAAAGGGGTCAAAAGTTGAGTATTGACAGACATTGATGGTGATGCAAGCAGAGGCATCCCCAAAGAGCATCTAAATAGATTGAATAAATCTGGGCCCAAATCCAACAGCCTTAAGCATCACAAGAATGAAAGGCTATTCAATGTGATCATAAGCCTTGGCAAAGTCAATTTTGACAAGTATGGCATTATATTTGGAGCAACAAGCCCATTTCATGCCTTCCAAATAGCAATAATGTTGTCGAGGATGAATCTTGACTTGATAAAACTAGTCCACTCAAGCCGAATAATGAGCGGAAGAATTTGCTTGATTTTGAGAGCCAAATATTTGGCTATAATCTTGTATGATACATTAAGTAGAGTAGTGGGTCTCCAATTACAAATATCCTCAGAATCTCCTACCTTAGGGATGAATTTAATGTTGCCTTTATTGATAATCTGGCCCAGTGATTGAGAATGAAAAGCCTCCAGATAGACCTTGTGGAGGTCAGGGCCAACACATGGCCAGAAGGATTTGTAAAACTCACAAGGAAAGCCATCACAACCAGGAGCTTTATCATTAGCCATATAGGAAACAACTTATTTGAGATCCTCAAGAGTAAGCATCTAGTCACAAAAGACTTCATGTGAGTCTATAAGTTGAGAAGGAACAACCACAAGGTAATCCTTCAACGCTTGATCTCTAACAAGGGAATTTTCCTACATAGTGAACACCTTCTCATAATGCCCGATAAAGGCTTGAAGGATATTTGGAAGCTCAAAGAGCATCGTATGATCTTCCTTAATGCATTTGATACTCAAAGAAGATTGGTGAGCCATAAGAGAGAGAAAAAAAACCTTGGAAGCTTTGTCACCCATCTTAAGCCAATGCAATATGGCCTTAATTTGGGCACCTCTGACAGAATGATGATCAACAACCTGCTTTTGGTGTCAAAGCTCAACAACTCTAACCTGCAACTTGGAGCAAAATGGATTCAAAGCTAGGGCTTCAGTGGTAGCATGTCGATCTTTAATGTTTGTGTCATAAGATCAACGATGATACATGGCCAGTTGTCTATTATAGAAGGAACCTCACAGTGTGAGCGATGGTGTCATTCCACCAAGCAATCTAGCCAGTTGGCTGAGTGGGCCTAGGGTCCAAATTCTACTGTTTGAATGTGGGCCATAGTGGGTTAATGGTGAAGCAGTGACGTGTTCAGATAGAACTTCATCTTGGAAGGATGCATCCAAGCCATCTGCCACTCAATGGTAAATTTGATGGGGTAATGATTTGATAAGGTCACATCACCAAGAGGCAAGACTAGTAAATCTTGATTTTCACAAAAGGAAAAAAAGATTGAGTTGTGATCATGGCACGATCTAGCCATTTAAATATTCTATTAGAATCAGCTCGATAGTTGCACCAAGTGTGCTAGATGTAATGAGGATGGCGATGATTAATGTTAGGATAAAAAATACACAATTTATTCCGCATGTAGTACTAGGCCTCAGGTTCTCTAGTTGTCCAATGAAAAGGCAAACTGCCTTCTTTGTCTGAAGTCACCTCAACAATATTGAAATCCCCACACATAACCTGTGTAGCAGGTGGCAAAGATTCAACCACCCAATGCCATAGATGTGATATTTCCACAACATCATTGGGAGCGTAAAGATTAATGATCCCTAAAGAATGATTGTCGACTGACAGAAGGACCTAAATAATTCTCTACATGGGATCAGATCCATGATCCACAATAGAGGACTGCTAATGAGGGGAAATGAGAGTAACAACTCCACCTCAACTAACTTCATGGTGGGAAGGAAAAACAAGGCTATCTAGCCAAATAACACAACATGTTGTGGAAAGCATGAAAGCACCAATTTTAACTTCCTAGAAGCGTAAAACATCTAGACCAACAAAACGTTGACAAGTATCCCTAACAGAATACTTTCTGGTGAGGTCTATGAGACCCCTTACATTCCATGAGATGTAATTTGTGGATCAACCGCTTGCATGTCATCCTCATCCTCAAGAGAGGAGAAACTATTATGCAAGAAGTATGATGCTATTCAAAAGCTAGGGTAAGCATCCCCAGTTGGGACCACCTGATCCTTCTTAGGACCAAATTTTAAAATTTGGTTTGAAATTGAGAGTTTGATTAAAATATTAAATTTTTCTATTGATTAAAATGATTTGGAAATGGGATCACTACTTAGTACATGTTGGTTAAGTGGTAGTGTTGTTGTTACGACCTAGGTTCAAAGCTCTATTGGGCCATTGTGATCATGGGTTTATGCCTCTATTGATCCAATGTGCTTGCAGGTTTGGGCCTCAGTTATGTAATAAGGGGATGAGGTCCCCCATTTGTGGCCTCACTGGTTCATAGCTTCAAGTCAAGCATTTCACATGGAGCCAGAGGACATGTCATGCTAGTGTCACCGATCACGTTAAAGAGTTTACTAGGCACTTAGAGAAAGGCAAACAAAATGATTTGAACATTAATTATTCAACATTAAAATCTACAAAAGGAAATCAATCATAAAATTTTGCAAATGAAAATCTGAATAAAGTTTTACAATTGAGAATTTTAAAAATATATATAAAAAATAGCAATTACATAATAATGGCAATAGCAATAATGTAGCTCAATACTTGATCAATATACTTGTTTTTTCTTTGTCTACCTTAGTTCTCATTAGTGGGCTCTTTTCTTCCTTTTTTTAACAAACAAGAATAATATATGTCAAATATTTTAAAACTTCAAGAATAATATATGTCAGATATTTTAAGAAGTTTTAAAAACTCCATTTGAAAGCAAACCTATCGTTGGAACCTCTTAAAAACTTGACATGTTACTTATAGCTAAAAAAATAGTTGAAGCTATATGATAACAAGGGATGCAAGTGTCAAAGTTCCTACCTATTGTATTCTTGCTTTTGGGGTAGTATGTGGTGGAATGAGAATATTCTTTAAGTGCATAGATTTTATTGATTTATGTTTCGATCGAGGGAGAAAATTTGAATGTAATGTGGAGAACTGAAGCTATTATTGCATTAAGCACATTATAAGTAGGCATAGAGACATGTGAAAGAGTTAGATACCCTTTAACCATTCAGCATGAAAAGAATGAATAAGCCCAAAGTTAACTCGAAAAGCCCATTCAGGAAAAATGTTTGGAACCCAAATTTTAGTGGCAAGAGTGATAAGATGTTCCCAGATTAACTCATTCAAATAGACAAACTTGTAAAATATATTCAATTGAAAACATGGACATAACATATATGATATGATAACATGGTCATATCATATATGCTCTTAAGAGATGACATGTTGAAAAAGAAACCATCCTATTAACATTTGAATATGTTATTAGTAGAATGACTGAAAATATGAGTTTTCCCCTCTTTTTTCTTTTGTTATTTTAAATTTTTTTCCATAAAGCTTTGTAATCATGTTTAAGATTAAATTTTAGCTATAGAAAACAATCTTTAATGAGAAACATTAATATATGGTTAACCTCATAAACAATGTCATAGTATTCATAAATTTGAAGCATAATATAATCCAGTGATAAAAAAAAAGTATGAGATTGAGACTAGATACCATAAACTAGCACATTTTGAAAATTCATTTAATGTGCTTAACTAATTGAGCTATGACAGTTTGGTTAATAGTAAACATATTAACATGTAATGCATTATTTCAAACAATGTTATGTATACTGTATAATGGCAATGCGTGTAGAATTCATAAAAAATAATTGCACCTTAACTAAAGCATTGTATTTTTTGTCCATTTTTACAATTCTGTGAAAAGTACCATAGAGAAGTTAGCAAAATCACAACCTTGAGTCACTAGAAACACTGTGAGAGTGTACGCTCTAGACCAAAGACCCATACATATTACTCCTAGAAGCCTATCAAAAACAAATAATATAAATTAGAATTCCAACAACACATTTTTGCGTTAAACTGAATAATAAATAAAGCCTACAATACATGATACAAATTTCTTCAGTAAATAAGAAAAGTAAACTAAAATCTACTTAAGAACAAATTTAATTTTTCTTTTATTGAACTTCTATATATAAGGATAAAAATAATTACTAATAGTTTTATTTTAAATATATAATTATTAAAATCTTATTATATATTATAATATAATTATATTATATATTTTAAATTAATAATATTATAGAAATTTCTTATTATTAATATAATTAATTATTTATATATTATATCTATTATATTAAAATAAAAGTTAAATATTAAATTTTTTTAACTATACACATTATATTCAATATTTATGTACTTATAATTATATGTTATATATATCTAATAATAAATATAATAAAAATCATTATACAAAAGTTGTGATTGAAATATAAACTTCGGCAACCTTAAAAAAAAAGGTTTTGTTCTAGGACCATGAAGGAGACCTTTCTAGGTTCCATGAAATTATTTGTTTTTAATCTTGAAAATGAGTTGAATTAAAAATTTATATTTTACATTGAATCCTTTGCATGCACGTGAAATCTATGAACCAATGATGTTTAAAAAATAATAATTCATTTTTATCTGCTAGGTCCCACAGGGGGCAATTACTGTTCTATAATTTAGTTTAGAGGGAGAAGCTTTGGCATTTGGTCAAAAGTGCACATGTCTTATCTGTGCTTCCACATCTTGCAGTCTCCTCTAAACGTGGCATGCCATCTTTCATACAAGTGTTAAATTTGATCAGTTATTTGACAATCTTTGCTAGCATCCATTCTCCTTGTTCATGCCAAAACTGCCTGGGTAGACATGTATGCAAAATGTGTAAGCTAGATTCTTGACATTGATAAAATGAGAGCTTTGGGACAAAGCAACGATATCCATTAAAGCAACATGGAAAGTGGATTTTTGTTAGGTATACTTGGCATGTGAAGTGTTTGACATAATGCCTCAAAGAGATGTCATTCCATGAAATGTAGTGATGCAGAATATGCAAAGAATGAATTTGTTGAAAAGGCTTTAGAAACTTTATAAATAACCTGAATTGTTTCATAGAATTTCTCTAAGAGATGTCATCGCATGGAATGTAATGATTGCAGGATATACACAAAATGATGAGTATTTCTTCCATCAAAGTTACTTGCGCTTAGCCCTGTCTACTGAATCAGCTCACTCAATTTCAACAGCCATTAAAATTGGGCCTCCAATATTTTTGGTGGCCTTCATAGGGCAGTGGATGTAACAGAGTTTGACCGTAAATCCATCATAGCTGTGCGACCATTGCTCCTGGACAAATTTGGCCACATTCTGGTGATTGGCTACAAAGTCCACGTTTCAGACAAAGTAACACAAAATTCAACTGCTAGAGATAATTTTGGTGATTTCAAAGGGAAAATGAGTATTTTTTCTGATAATTAGAATTCATAAGGGAATTGGGTGTTTTCTATAATTGGAATTCGCAGGGGAATTGGGTGTTTTTTCTCATAATTGGAATGCAAAGAGAAATTGGACGTCTTACTAGTAATGGAATTCAAGGACAGTTTGAGATAGAAATATGTGTCTTCTCTAATCTGGAATGCCTTATATTGTCTTCTTCTGTTGAACTATATCCTATACCAGAAACAAACATTCCAATTCATGGTTTAATATAATAACCAAGGTAATTTTTGACAAAAGAAAGAAATTTGAGCATAGCCCTGGTTGAAGATATGCCCTTGTTTTAATCAAAAACTCGGATTGGTCTATCCTTCTTTAACAAGGAATCAAGAGTCACCTCCGTCCAGGTTATGCCTAATTTTGATACTCTTTTGTTTATAAACAGAGGTTATTTTCCATATATCTGTGAGTTTTATGAATTGTCTAGAACCCATCCTATGTTGTGGACTCACATTAAATGTGGGCTATTTCTGTTACTTACATGTTCTTCATTTATAAGGCTAGATTTCTATAGCACTACATGTTACATTACTACTGTGCTTCTAAGGTTATATTGTTAGGATGCGTTATAAGCCGATTATCAAGTTTTTGAGCTACTTTCTCCAATTTATCCAAGTGCTATTATAAAAAAATAATTGGACTTGGTAGTACATAAAAAATAGCCCTAGCAAATCATAGTTCAATAATAAGGAGCTAAAACTAGTTCATCTTAATTTTGAAGAACTCCAGGTTGAAGACATACCTTGTTTCAACAAGGAACTGAGATTGATCTATTTTTTTAGTGAGGAACGGATGACAACCCATATTGAATAAATGCACAAATTGAATGTTCTGCCATTTAGCAAAGCTGGGCTAGTTTCCTTCTAGCTAAAGTTTGTGTCCATTGTGTCTTTCTATGTGCCTTGTAGTTATTACAATGAGCTCTTAAGCCCTTGTATGATCTCATTTTCTGTAATCTAGTATATGATATGTTGTTTAGTTGATTTCTATGTAATACAAAAAATCAACTTCAGCTAAATTGATATTTGGTGCACATCACTAATTAGTTTTCTTCGTGTCTCTGAAGGCTCAATCTCTTCAGGAGTCAAACAAGCTTATCACTCTTATTGATAGTAAAATTAACCATAATCTTATTGTTGAGGAGGTAAAGGATATTATGGACCTGATTTTCCAAGGTATAGAATTTTTGGGTGAGTGACAACCTACAATGAATCAAGTTGTGAAGGATCTTGATCCCATTCTGGAAAGAGAAAGGGGAGAAACAACATACACAGTTGAAGGATCAACTATTCTAACATTAGGTAGTGAATTGTTTAGAGTTCAAATGAAATTTGAAGGTGAGTAGGTATAATTTTATGCAGCCAATCTCAGAGTTATTTATTGCATTTCTAATTTGTTCATCAGATCATCAAGTTTACGGGTTTCAAAGGTTTCTGTCAAATTTAGGGGTGCTTGGCCGCTAAGGACAAATATTTGGGGAGATTAATAACATGTAAAGTAGGAAGTCTATTAGGAAAAAAGAGGAAAATTCTTTGTACATATTATCTACTGTAGCAGATTTGAGTAACATTTTAGGGTTTGTTGTTTTGTATTTGAGTACTTTGTCCATAAGACTTTAAAAGTAAATGAAGTTTTCTCATTACATTTTGGACACGTGGGCTGGATTTCTGTTAATAAATAATTTCAACATGAATCATAAACAAAATTACCCATTTCATTATTTGAGCATAAATTAAGAGTCAAATTACCCATTTGAATATACGAATAGGAAAAAAGATTTTACAAAAACAACTTAAGCAAGGATTCATTAAAATCGTTACCTATCAAAGCCCTTTCACCAAAAATCTACTCTTTACCATGAGGCCACAAGAATGTCGAAATGGAAGCCCTGTTTGTGTTGGGTACTACATTTAAGATGAAAAAATGCACAACTGGTTTTAATCTGAAGTGAAAAATAGAAAACTCAAATCTATTAACACTGGTAGGATCCTAAAGAAATATAAACCAACGGCGTGCACTGCAAGGAAAAACAAGGGTTTTCAGAAAATATACTGCAAGGTTACAGTAGCGTGCAATGCCAAATTCCTTCAACGCCACCATAAATCTATTTTTCCTGTATTTCCTAAGAAAGGGTAATGTCTCAAACAAACTATGAAGGGAAAGATAAAAGCAAACAACAGCTATAGCATTTAACTTGATTTAATGATCTTCTACCAGATACAATAAATTTACATTAAATCACATAACAGGCGAATGATCATGTGACATTTTTAATTTATTGCTAATTAGAGTTTTAAAATTTCATTTTTCTCATTACCTTTTTCAAGATAGCCAATAGAAATACAAATAAAAAGCATTATTTAAATTTCTTAATTTAACAAGAGCTCTGATGGAGCTAGAGTCCCTGCCTTCTATCAAATATTGAGGATAGATTTGTTTATTGGTTAAAATATAATGACTAAACAAGAAAAGCCATGAGTGTTGTAACACAACTTTAAGCATCAATGTTGAAATTTTGATTAAGGTTGTCAAACCAAAGGTTACGGTTGTAGAGGTAGGCCATTTGGCTTTAGATTCTATCCCAACTTCATTTCTTGAAGTGGTTAAATGTTTCTTTTTGTAGAAGATAAATTGGAGCAAGTATCAAAGTAGATCTGATACACAAATCTTACAAATAATTTTCAGAACAAGCTTTTATGGTCATGTTTTGTGTGCAAAATAAGGAGGAATACAAAATAAGGAGGACAATGGCCAAGCCAATAAATTTGATGTTGTTGAGAATAAACAAACTTCTAACTAGAATGGAAAACAAATACTAGTGCGATGACATATTTTCCTAAGATCTCTTAGAGTAGTGCCTTTTTTGGGCAACTTAAGGCTTTGTAATGAGACATGTTTTTATATGTACCTATAGGCTATAAGAGGTGTCTTATGGAAGACTCCCTTCATCCATCTGTAAAAACCTTAACTTCGTGTGTGGCCTTATCTTTGAAAAATTCATTGACATTAGATCAAGAATCAAAGGTGGTTTTAAATGCAAGATCTAAAACTTCCTTTACACAATCTAAGCATGATTCAGATGATCAAATTCCTTCTTTTGCACATTCTTTTTATTCAAAGGTATGGCCCTTGAGAACCTAGTTTATGGTTATGGAGTTAATACTCCAAAGCAAACGTTGTAGCAAAGGAATTGAGACTATCAACTCACAATATTATAGATTTTGTTGAAAGGTCAAGCTTGTCAGCAATGGGGACAACCTTTTATGGAATTGTGTAGAAAAGAGTGAGTAGAGCAGTTGGAGCTAGTTCATGGATAGCTTTGGGGCACAACATACAGACTTGTGCTTGAGGTTTTTAGCATATGTAAATGGAATAAAGTGTGTTATTAATGTATATACAATTTTTTTAATACCAATTTGACTTTGATTAATGTTAAGGTTGAATTCCAAAGATAACTTTGGGATATTAAAATGATCATGAACGATCCTATGATAGTTAAATAGAAATTATAGTAAAACAAAAATCTTAAAAAGCTAAGAACAAATTCTAAATTTTGGAATAAATACAACTTTATGTGGATTCACACATATGGAATTATGTGTGGCCAAACCTATACATTTGGAGGTTTCACTCCCTAGAATACAAAAGATATATAAGCACTTAATAAAATTGTATAATAAAAAAAAACACTAAGTTAATAGAGTTACTAAAAAGAAAGGAAAGGATACTTTGGACATTTTGGATAATGTTATAACTAATACCTTGTACAAATATACTTAAATAAACACAGATGTCAACAATATGCTCATTGCTAGTTAAAACCTTATTGGGTGACATAATTGTACATTATATTGGAGCTTAAGTAAAAGATTCAACCCTCGTAATCTCTCTAGATGGGAGCTCTATAAATCTTGCTTATATATTAAGTCATGGCATTAGGCATTAAAAGGTAAAATACACACATTCAAAGTTCTTGTAGGAAAGAATTAATCCTATAACACTAACTAAGATCTCTTATGCCATCAAATATTAATCACATAACAAGAATTGAATATATAGATAAGTATAGAACCATTAAAAATTCCAGCCCCATTAGTGTGAAGACAAATAAATATTATATAAAAAGAATAACAGAGACTAATCGCCATGAGTTTTGACATGTGGAGAACAAAGTGGATCCCTTCCTATTATGTCATGGCTTAGACCAACAATACTGAAAAAATAATTTTATTTATTATAGTTTCTAACTCTTGGCGAAATCAAAGAAAAAAAAAGAGATCTAGAATTGCCATATCTAATCAAACATCAATTGGAAGTAGTCATTGATTTTATGGTTGGGCTTGATAATCATACATGCATGTTTGTAGCCAACTTGAGACAATGTTTGATGTTGTTTACCTATGTTGTATAAATATGCACCATTTAATAAAAATTGTGTTGAATGCATAAGTAGGTGCATTGTTACGTATTTGAACTGATCTGTAGTCAACATACTTTTGACCTACAAATGTGCATGACATTAAAGTTAAGCATAGTGGTACTAAATATGATATCTTATTAGTGAAGAGTTAGTTGTTGAATTGTTATAACTAATGTGATTGATGTGCTTTGTCATAATGCATCTAGGCTTATAGCTCTGCATACTTTCTTCAGACATAACTAGAGGCGGACATTAAATATACAAATATTGTACATAAGACTCACCTTAAGGACATCAATCTTTAATTTCTCCATCAAAATCAACAACATACACCGGTTGCTTAATTTTTTTGTATATACAATAAATGTGACTGTTTTCATTTTTCTTCTTTGAAGTTTAGAAATTGCATCCAACTTTCTAGTGACAAAGGCATTTAAACTTCTAGAGAAATTTAAATTGATACTATTGATTTTGAGAGAAATCTGTGTTAGAGGTTGAAACCAATAATTCCTTAAGAGGAAAATAGCTTTTCTCTTGTAATGCATTTTGAGACTCAAGTATCAATCGCTTAGAGTTAGGAATAAAATACCTTTAATCACTTCACATTACACACATCCCAGGCTGTGAAAGCTCTCTTTTTGTGCTAGTAAGTCACTCTTTATATTTATATGCATAAGAATTTGTCCTAGAAGTGACAAGACTTTTTAATCTATGAATTTCTATTAGAGAGATTCTTGTATTTGACCTTTACATTTTGTAGGTGAAGTTGTGTTGATTGTGTTGCTTGTGGAGATTAGTAGGTAGAAATATTCTTCCTCATGAAAAAGATGCAAAAGAGATGGTATTGAATTTTCAACACTGTTAAAATTCTAATTAAATTCAGTGTTATATGGGGACACATCCCTGGTACTTTTTTCAGCTGTCCTCATCTTGGAAACGTCCCAGGGATAGGGGACACCTAGGGGACTTTAACTTTGACTTCGAGAGGAAATTAGAGTTTGACTCTCAAAGTAACATAAATTTGGCATATGAATTTTGCTAATTCTTATATTCTAAGGTTCTATTATGTATAAGTGCATGCTTTATCCATGTTTTAATATGGATATTTAAAATATCTCTACATATTTTAATTTTCCCTATTGTTATATAGCCATCCCCTTTGCCGTCCTCTAGCCTTCCACAAAGTTGGAAAAAGAATTTGTCATCCTAGAAACTCGACCCCTGTCATAAAACTTGGGGTAACATTGATTAAATTAGATTATACTGAGAATTGTTTATGGAGGATAATCTACTAGTTTGAAAAGTAATTTTAGTTTTCATTGATAAAGTTGTTAAACTTGAGAAAAATGTCATTGTAATGCAAATTGTTTTTAAGATTAAATTGTGTATGAAACTTTTAGGTCCATATTTCAGATCACACAATGGTGCATCATTAGGAAAATAATGTTCTATAAAAAGAATTCATACACAGTTTAAATGACTTGAAGAGATATTGCCAAATTTGAAAGTAACGTGGTGTCCGATAAGAGATTTAGAAAATTTATCCTTACCTTTGACTTATAGAAGCATTTAAAAGAGTTTATTGAAAAATCATACATATTTGTAATATGGGAATTGGTGTGAACTTTCAAACAACTTGAGTAAAAACATATCAGGAGTTGAGCAAGGTTGCAAAAAAAGAGAGAACCAACAAGTATATCAAACTACAAGCAAGGAATGAAATAATTCTACCCTGGTAGAATCAAGGCACTCTTTTTCATGCCAATTGTTGTAGAAGTGCCCCTATTGAAAGCTATGCCAAAGGCCACAGGTTTTCAGTCATTTGTGAAGTTTCTAAGTGATACTTGTAGGATTGTGAATTTTGTTCTAATTTGGAGGTAAGGTGTGTGATACAATAGGAGAATTCAATAGACAATTAGGTTCTTTGTACTTAAACGGTTTGACTTCAATGAAAATTTTCATTAGAGATACAAAGGAATCTTGCCAAAAATATTTTGGGTTTCTAATATAATTTTTTATGTTGAGAGGCCAGGATATCAAGAGTTACTCCTGTTAATTAGGTTGTGTGGGATTCTGGGACTGTGAATGAGAATAAGAGTGTCACAAAGATAGACTGAAGTGAAACAAAGCAACCACAAATGACAACCTAGAACTATTAAAAAAAGTAAAAATAGATCAAATGCAGAGACTGTTGTTTTGCACATCGAATAAACCAGTTAGCTTTGTAGATGAATTTCATGCTTTGAACTAAATTTTATGCTCTAAAAAAGGACACAATAAATGACTGATTGGTACAATTCTTGAAAGAAGTTCTCTAAACAATAACGCATAAGGCCAAATTCTAAGGTGCTAGCAATATCCAAGCTAATCAGATTAAAAAGGGTGTGTACATTTATCAATACATGAAAAAGAAAGTTTCATAACACATGACCAGCAAAAGAAGTATTTGAAATAAGACCAGAATGGGTTGAAGCTAAAATCAATTAATTTTCTATTGTTCTCTGTTCATGTTAGAACTTGATAGCTTTTGAGCATGACAAGAAAGTGCATGGAGGAATACTAACAGATGGATGTGAGACACACAGTTGGCGAACAACATAGGAACTGACCTGTGGTTAATATCAGAATCGGCATAAGAAAATAGAATGGGGTGAACTGCATTAGATTTTTCCATTGATATTGCACAATGACATAAATAAAAATTATACGTCCAAAACCCCACTCAATGGCTGAGCTCACCAAATGATTTCATCCAAAGCAAATATCTTTGATTTATTGATATATAGGTATGTATCATTATGCCCGAGAATGTTGGCATCATAAGTGAAGTCATCTTTTAAGGGTTTGTTATATCAAAACCCTGGTTTCGCATCTCATTAGGAAAAACCAATTAAATTGATTCCTTTGGAGTGACATGTGAAGCAATAAAACCCTAGTTATGATTTAGAGCACAATCCAAAATTTGGGATTGTTAGAATTTGGCTAAGACACAATGGAAATGATGTATGAAAGCCTCAGATTTTGATAGTTGGCGGTTTCATCACTACGACTGATAGATCGACTTCAATCCCAATTAATGGAGTGAAATTAAGAATTGGACATAAAGTGAAGTTGGTGAATTGGACTTAAAGAAGTCAGCCAAATCTTCAATCTCCCTTTACCACTCCAATCTTCATTCATCCCATATTAGGGTCATTTTCCAATCTGCAATCAATGTGGGGCTACCTCTCTCCTCCTTTGCAAGTATAATATAGCAACCAAAAAAATTGCAAGAGACAACAATGAATGTAAATCTCAAAAATGTTATAAAAACTTGGACAGAGAAAATAGGTAGGGAAATGGAAGCCCTTATACCAAATTGATGCCTATGTTTTTCCCTCCCCTAACTCTTTCTCTCCCCCTTGGTTGCTGCCACTCTAGTACTCTATTCATCAAACTTCAGTGTTGAGGGCAAGAGAAATGATCTGTGGCTAAACAGCCAACTAAATTGTAAGTTTTATAAAGATAGTGATGAAAAATAAACTAAATGTCCCTTCATAAATTTTAGTTTGCTACTTAGATGTTTCCAGAAAAATGTAGTAGAAGAGACAATGCTTAGATGTTTCCATAAAAATGTAGCAGAAGAGACAACACACGTGCATTGTTTTTAGAAAGCCAAGGAAACATTATAATAGTTTTGATTTTTCCACTTCATTTTTCCTGATTCGTGGGGATTTAATTTTTCTGTAACATTTTCCCTAAAACCCCAGGAAATTCATGCTAGCCAATCAGAATAATTTGAAAATTCAGAAAAAATCATTTTAATAGAGAAATTAAATCACATCATAGTTTGAACATAGCTTAAAATGATTGGAAAAAATTAGAAGACACAATTTAATTCAATTGGTGCGCGTGAAAACATTAGTCACTGCCTTAAAGGCATGGACTAATAAAAATTATCAAACTTTAGGAAATAAAATAGTCTTCCAAAATCTTTAAATCTGATTGGTCCAATTGATTTTATTTTTTTTCATCTAACGATTCTAATAGTTACCTGCGTATGGAGGAACTAATAATAAAGCTAATTAAATTGATGTATCCTTTACCCAATTCAAATATTAATAAACACTCAATTATAAGGAATTGTAATTGGTCAAAAAAGAAAATATTTTGGATTATATGACCTAAAAAGAATATTTTTCAAGTCTTTTGTTTTGGTCAAACCATAAGTTTGCTAACCTTTGTTTTGGTTGACTAAAATTCATTTTCCTTATATTGACCAAATGTTCTTAAGCCTTATTTTTTGTATTTTCCCTTTTCAACGATATTTCCTTTTTCCTAGGTTTGCCTTTTGTTGAAAGGGGCTTTGTTTTGCGCATTGTTTGTTTAAGTATTAGTTTTCTAACTTAGTTTCTTGCTGAAAGTGAAGCATTAGTTCATTTTTTTTTTTATAATTTTCTAAGTTTGCAAACCGTGAAGTTTTTTATTAAGAAATTCATTCGCTCTATAGGAGGAAAAAGAATTGACAAAATCTTAGTGAATTATGTGCTATATGAAGTCCTTTCTTGCCTAAAAAAGCTCACTCATGCAAGATGATATTTTTTTAATCAAGAAAAGAAAGAAGAAATTAGAGATTCATATTTTTTTAATCTGGTTAGTGTTCCTTAACATTAAAAGCCTACATATATACTTATAGGCAAAGGCAATAGTTTTGAATTCGTATTATTATATTGCATTTTAATTCATTGGTAGGAAGTGAAGAGCATGAGGAAGATCAACACCACCAAGTGCAACACATTTTATTTTAGGGCTCGTTTGGGTGCTGGAATTAGACTGGATATTTCAAAATTAGATTTCTGGGTAATGTCAATTCCATGTTTGTGTCCATCCAAAAAATTGGAATTGGAATTTCAAAATTCCAATTTTGCCCCCAAAATGGGCATTTCATCTTCCACTCAAATAGGTGGAATTGGAATTTCGAATTCCAATTCCAATTTTTATAAAACCAAATTTAATATTTCATGGGATCTGTGACTATAAGGACGTATATTATATTGCTATAAAGATATATATATGTGTGTGTGTGTGTGTGTGTGTGTGTGTGTGTATGTGTCTATATACATATGTGTATATACACATACATGTGTATATGTATATATATACACAAATGTGTGTATATGTATATACACACACATGTGTGTATTTGTGTATATATATACATATGTGTGTATATGTGTATACATGTGTGTATATATACACATGTATGTGTATATATGTGTATGTATGTATATATACACACATATGTGTATATATACATGTGTGTGTAGATAAACACATGTGTGTATATGTGTATATGTGTATACACATACATGTACACACACATGTATATATACACATATGTGCATATGCATATATATACACCTATATACACACCATATTTAAAGAAATTAAAATAAAGAATTAAAATTCCTTATGCATCTTCTTAGTCATCTTCCGGGTGAACCAAACGGGTCAGCCCATATTCCGAAAATCATTTTCAGGATTTGTATCTTCAAGAATTGCAGCATCTTCCAGAATTGACTGGAATTGGCATTTGGTATTCCAGCACCCAAACGAGCCCTTAGGGAAGAAGTTTATGGTCAATGTTATTTGTCTCTTTTTGTAGGTAGGCATCTTTGTGTACAACATTTCCACACTTTTAGATTTTTTTTTAAATCTTGTACTCTACGAATGTCAAAGTGCCTTGAAGTATTAATCATCATCCAAAATATATAATCTTTTTGTTGGAGATTGTTGAGTATGCAATCTCACAATTATTAAATGGTTCCAAAATGAATTATAAATACAAAGGGTACATTGTAAAGTCCATAATTGTGAACGACGTAGCCAAAATCAAGGATACAAAACTAGGATACATTGATTTGAAGGATTTCTAGAAATGAATGAATGCAAATCCTAGGTCTTCCATAACAAAGATGATATTTGAGTGACATTGCACACACAAGAGGTTTCCCACCAGTTACTTGTTATGTGTTTAAAATTTAATTCTAGTTTGTATAGAGAATTATAATCAAATAAGTGGGACGTAAGGAATAGTGAAGGAAATGTGGTAGTAAAAATAAGCTCAAATTCAATAGAGAATGTGTTCCAGTTGTCAATACATGATGTATTTGTAGACATGCCAAAGGAAAAGGGATGGAATTATGTTGTAGACAAAAAGGATTGGTGTTGAACAAGCATTGCAAGACATTGGCTAACAAAGGAGAAAAGGGGTAAGAACTTGCAAAGACCCAATTTAAGGATGGTATTTTAGATATCATTAATCTACATTGTAGAGTAGTAGGGAGTGTAGATTATATCATCTTCATAAAATGGATGTGTCAATTCATATTAGAGATTTATTGTGAGTCCAAACACACGAGTTCCACATGTATTCTTACTCTTTTTATGTTATTGCAAGTGCCATCTACAATATGGCTATGGTTGTGGACTATTGGGTCCTCACAATTATAACCCAAGTGCATGATTACTTTCCATTTCTCCAAGAAGAATTTGGAATGGTAGACTACAAGAGAATAAGTGATTATTTCTACATGTTCAATTCTAGAAGATGTGGACATACACAGATCTCTCAAGAGGCAATCTAGCTAATCATGTGATTTGGTAGCTTTTATATTCATTTCGACAAATTTTCATATGTGAGAATTGGAGGATATTGCTTATCTAAATTGATCAACACTTCATGGCATATATAGGTCATATTTAATTATCAACCTACAAACATGAACTTAAAATGAGCTTGCATTGTATGTGCACCATGACCTCATCTAGGATGTTGTCCCACTTAATGAAAATTAATTGTAGTAAATTAAAATATAGAAAGTAATAAAGTTGAAATAATATTAAACAATAATAATTTAGTACCATGATGCTAGATACACCAAAGAATTCTACAATGATACTAAAACTATACTAATCAACAAAATAGTTATTGTTGTAGGATAATGTCTACAATTATCAAAGTGACATTCTAAAAATACCTTAAAATGTAGCCATAAAACCTATATCTAACTAATGGTGCATAAACAAAGCTTGTAGATTTGTTCACTCAAGTGGCCCCCCTTGGGTAAAAATCTTAGATAAATAATGGAATGAATTAAACTAAATTAGAAATTCACATATTTGTGCATTCATATATTAGTTTGTTATAACATTGCTACACTTAGTTGGAAAAAAATGAAAAACATTAACCATTTTTTAGGTTTACTTTGAACTCATATAATCCTCATTCCAATAACTCGACCTCTAACTACCTATTACTCTTTTGTATCCAGGAAGAAATTTATTACTAGTAAAGGAAATAATTAACATTCTAGGGTCCTAATTTAGGACTAAACTACTTAATAATATCAAAACAAAATTATTCCATTTGCAATAATATAGCATAATTAATAAATAGCACGTTGGATGTGGTAAATCAAATGTTGAAGAAGTTTTCATGTAACTCGTGTCCTTCAATTGTCCAAGATAACCAAACTACCATTTTGACTCATTATAGGCAAGTTCTGTCCATGGTTGTAGCAACCCCCACAATCCTGGCAATAACTAATTCAGTTGACCTAGTTGAAATGCTACAATAAACATTAGCATACCAAAAAATGCATGTAACACTAACCATTCAAATTCATCACATCATACATATAGTTTCAATCTTATATATATCTATATATATACATGTATATATATATATACATGTATATACATGTATATATATACATGTATACATGTATATACATGTATATATACATATATATACATGTATATATATACATGTATACATGTATATATATACATGTATATATATACATACATGTA
>BSBK01003709.1:2372500-2480000 GCA_027943335.1 Chamaecyparis obtusa | reverse complement strand
CTTGCACTTGAGAGCTTGCAATTGCTTGAGATGAGATGGATTGCAAAATTTAATGATGAAAATGAGAGAGGAAGGCCTCCTTTTATAGTGAACTAGGGCACACTCTTCTAGAGGGGCCACCTTGGAGAATTAAATCCCAATTAGGTCCTAAAATTTAGAAAATATACCTAGATTAAATGAAATTAGAAGATTTACTATTCTAAAACCCGAAATGGCCGACCCAGAGGCAGGAAAACAAATATCCTGAAAGCCCAATGCTTGAAAATCAAGGAAATTGGAAATTTGAATGAGGGGGGAAAAATCAAGGTTGGACCTGACCTAGTTAAGTTTGAGCTCGATCCTAACCTAGTTAGGTTTGAGCTCGATCCTAACCTAGTTAGGTTTTAGCTTGATCTTGACCTAGTTAGGATCAACCTCAAATTTGACCCTAGGCCTAGATTCAGTCAGAACCAGGTCAGGAGGTCTCGGGGATGCCCAAAAACCTAGGAATGATACCAAAACAAGACAAAATGCCAGGGATAGACATAAAATCCTATGATTACTATGATGAAGGCCAGGAGGACCTATTTCTAAATCTTACCTAGAAAATAGACCCTTGGAAGAGGGAAATTAAGGAGAATCCTCGAGATCCTAACCCTAATTTCACCGCGAATGAAGAAATCAAGTGTAGGAAAGAAGTGGAAAGTGGGGAGAAAGCCAAATACATGCAAAGACCTGATCAAGGTGCTCAACATGACCCCAGACCACTTACTCAGAGGGCTAAACATTCTTATCATGGAAGTGCTTCCATTTTAAGATGATACAGAATGTATGTACACATATGTGCATGTATATATGAAGAAAAATATTATTTAATGTTAAATATGCAAAAAATTACAAAAATAATACATCGCCACTGTCCAAATGATAACGATGGTGGGTTTTTAATCAAAAAAGCGCAAATAAGGGGGTTTCTATCAAAACCCCTTTAATTTAATTAAAAAATAAGAAAAAAGGGGTTTCTATTGAAACCCCCTTCTTTTGGGGGTTTTGATTAGAAGTAAGGGACTTTCAATTGGAATTAAAAAGCAATTACGATTGAAACCATTAAAATTTTTGACTTTGTCATAAAATAGGAATTCCTTCCTGTAAAAAATTGTAACCCACTATTGTGGGTTCACCCTGGGTTGAGTAACTGTCATATAGTGTAAGAGAGAATATTCTTTTGAATGGATTATAGGAGTCTCCTATATTGCTTATTTTATATTTCTATATATTAAAGTATAGGATTATCCCATTTGCAATTTCTTGATTGAAACAATTATCTTATTTTTATTTAGATATTATATAACTACGATGATCCTTTCTCATTTAATGGTTACTAAATTTTTTCTTTAATGTTTTCTTACATAATTTACATCATTTTTTGTTTAAAGGGGAAAACTAGTTTTACACAGACCAGGATCCCAAAGTAACCAGTAGAGCAATATAAATGGTCTGAAACATAAACCAATTGGGACTAAGAATAAAAATAGATGTAAAAGAACCTACAAACATCCAAGTTAGAACAATGTCCCTACAAGTCAACAACCATAACCAAAAAAATCAGCTAATAGTAGAGATGAAACATCTTGACTAGATTATCATTCTTCTAAATGATATCTTCATTAATATTTTTAACTTTCCTAATGACACTGTTAACAGGGGTCATACCCTTATCCTTTTTGCAGAGCCTTGTCATTGGACCAGATAGGGGCTTCTAAGTAACATCCATATCAACATCTGCATCCTTCAAAAGAGCCCCATATATCTTCCATGTACCAGCATCCAAATCCTTTTCCTTCTTGACCGACTTAGTGCTAATGATGGGAGAATCACCCTTGGAAATGGCATGAAGAACTTTGTCTTTCTCATTAATCAGGTATGAAGGCCATTTTGAGTATTATCCATAGCCAATTTACTCACAACCACCACTGCACTTAAGCTCTCCTTGATTATGAAAACCACTATGCTTCTCATGATCCTTGTTCAGCTCTTTTATTCCATTAGATAGGGATTGTGTACTAGAAAGGATACTATCGAGGTTCTCATACGATGGGTTAGTCTTCTCTTTTAGATTATTGATCTCTTGTATAATCCAAGCGAACATAACATTTTCATTATCCAATATATTTCTCAAATTGGCATTTGCAATCAAACTCTCTAGAGTTGAGGAACCCATCTCCTTAGGGGTAACATAATTTGCATCCAGTTACTTTGACATAATTTTATATTTTAACTAATAAACTTAATTTTATTAAAACATCTAAATATTTAGAGAAATATCATTTAGCATAGAATATTAGATGTAGTATACATAATTATTAATCTTCCTAATTTGTGTATGCTCAAATTAGATAATTTGGGAGATGGTCCAAACTGTGACAAAAAAATCCAAATAGATAGACAAGTGGGAGGAACTAACAAGTAGTGAGACCACCAAAACTAAAAAAAGAGAAGATCCTTTTTATAAAATAAGACTTTGAAAAAGAGAAACCAACCACTTGGATAAAGGACCTAACCCCACAACACAAAAAGCTTCACATAAGAAAATAATAGAGTGGTTTAAAAAGAACCCCAACCATCTTTCAAATAAAAATCCTTATGTTGGAGTCAACACAGCCAAGGAAACCAAAACTAACACCAAATTCTGAGAGGCCTCCTACAACATTTTACTTGAAATACCTAGAACAAACAAGATAGGAGACCATGTTAGCATAATTATAGATTGATAAGAATATAGTTTGGTTTGTTTGTAACCAATACGTACTTGTATAACAATTTGTGACTAGTATATAACTCTGTAACTACTCTTATTGGTTATTAGTATACATAACTGCTCTATTCTCTCCTTGTATATATCCATTGTCTTTGATCAGAATAAACATAAAGTTTTCCTCATTCGCCATCATTTGGTATCAAAGCACTCCTTGTTCTTGCTAGGATGTAAGATGGTATCAAATATGAATGTTTCCAATGTAAAGGGTATGAAAATGTTAGTTGAATGAATGAGTGATGTTGTAAGGGTAGCATAGGGAGATGTCTAACTTCTTAAATGCTTTGGAGATGCACTAAAATCTCTATTCTTCTATATATCCAGAGAAACTATTTGGAATGACATATGTTTCCCACACTCTGTTGTGATATCGATGCACTTCTTGTTCTACACAAACATCAGTCGCTTTAAGTTTGAAATGATTGCAAGTCCTAGTAATTATCAGAATAATCTCCCTTTGAGAGAAGACTGATGAGATTTTGAAGTTGAGAAATCTAATAGGGCACCATGCAATTATGAAGGTGAAGAATCACCATCCATCTCATGCACACCATTCATTCTCACTGTTGTAAGAACATTTTCCATTGTCTCATTGTGGTGCCTTGGTACATGGTATTTGGACATATGCTCAATAGATTACTATTTTTGAGTTAAAGATTGAATGCTATTTTTAGTAATCAATGGTGTTGTACACTTCCTATGTATTGGAAATCCAAATTGGGCTCACTGATCACAGGCCCATTCCATTAATTTATAATCAAATTTTACATCATTAGAGAAATCTGGAGAGTGGTAGAATTCTCTAGAAACTGCTGGCTTTCTTCACTTATCTAGAAGTTTCTTGTCGTGGTCAAAGTTGCTAGAATGTTCAATTATGAGATTAGGTGGTATAATAAATTTATTTTCCAACATCCCCCCATAAATTAATTATACCAATTTGTATAACTATCCCCCCATAATCTGAATAGGATGGGTCCCGGCATTAGGCCTTCTTAGGTACCCATTTACAACACAAGATTTTGGTTCCCCTAATCACTATTACTTTGGGAAATTTGTTCCCATTGTCATTATCACTTTGAGAAATTTGTCATTATCATGACTGTGGCTTTTTAACTGGTTCACCCATAACCATTTGGGATTTTCCCCAACTGATACAATGCGAGATAATTTTAGGTTTTTCACCCAAACAAGTGGTTTTTGTTTACCACAAACCCTTCAACAAAATTGGTTTTAAGAATAACTATGAACCTCCATTACGGGGAAACCAACTCTAACTTTTCTTCTGTACCTGCATCAGAAGTGATTATTGAGTCCATATAAAAATAAATCCATCTACCAAAATACATGGGTGCCCAGCCGCTGTACTCACCAGTTCTATAGGAATTCTTTTTAGATACATGGTTCATCAATATATCAAACCCAAAAAATGTTTGGAGTGCCGGATTCAACCGAAAATGCACCCCTTACAATAACACAGATACAATATATTCTTCAACTTTGTGATTGGACACTATTTGGGGTTGGCCTTTTTTCAAGAGCCTCCAAAATATTACCAATAATTTTCAAGATTAAAACATCAATTCTTGAGGGATAGAAAAATAGGGGATACACACAACACCAACACACCATTTTTTTTTTTAACACCAAAAAACACTTCATAATAGATTTATAGTAAATTTACATACCAAAATCTTACTCTCAGCTTTTCAATACAAACAAACTTCCAGTATTGAAAACACCATTTAAATATTTTTCACTTATCTATGAACGGCTTCACACATTCAGCAATCTCTTCTTCTTTATACTTTGGGACAGTGACTTTGAGCACACTATTTTTCATCTGAGCTTATACACTTTAGGAGGAAGGTCAATGCGGCTGTTGTATTTCCTGCCACTGCTCTGATACCATATTGGAAACCCAAATTGCGCTCACTGATCACAGGCCCATTCCATTAATTTATAATCAAATTTTACATCATTAGAGAAATCTGGAGAGTGGTAGAATTCTTTAGAAACTGTTGGCTTTCTTCACTTATCTAGAAGTTTCTTGTCATGGTCAAAGTTGCTAGAATGTTCAATTATGAGAGTAGGTGGTATAATAAATTTATTTTCCAACACTGTGACAGTTACACTAATTAGTTTTAACTGATCCCTCTCTTATTGTGTTGGTCACTTTTCTATTTTTAGATTGATATCTATATGAAGAATTTATGGGCAGTGTGAAAGTGCTTTCAATTTAAGATTTTAATTATTTGTATGCTTGATTTTCTCTATGAGACATGGGAAATAAATATTATGTTTAGGGACTTGAGTCTTCGTATTTTTCTAGAGACATTTTTCCAAAAGAAGCCAAACAATGGGTTGTTAGGAAGCATTCATATCTGATCACCATTGTTTTTAGTCGAAGAAAAGAATATAAAGAGAAGATAGTTCCTCTAAAGAGATTCAAGTGCCACTAGTTAATGTTGGATTATTGACATTGTGCATGATTAGTGACTTGTTTTGTTTTTTATTTGCATTGGTTAATCAATTTTCTATCATGACAACACATATTATTTGTCTTGAAATGATATTTGGAGAGTATCTACCTTTGGTGGGAAAGGATATTAATAACAACAATTACACTTTTCTAATGGAAGTTTTGGAGTATGGGTTTATTGATGGAGTAAGTGATATATCTTCTCTAATATGTTCTAATCAAGTAATCTATCTTCTTATTACCATTTTATGCATAAGTGTCATTCAAATTACAATATTTGAGGATATCTTGCAATACTAGATGAGGCCTTCAAAGGCTCACTTAAGTTGTCAAATTGATAAATTGCAATAGAGTCTCTTTGGAGGTTGGTGGTATTAGAGGATGGAGGAACTTCCATCATCTCAAGTCAACTTCTCGCTTTGAGATGATGTTTTGCATGAGAAGCATTTTTTAGATTTTCTAGTTTCATTTTTCTTTCTAATGCTAACAAATTTGAAGAATGCAGGTCTTTTGAAGACTCTTTTTAGATATAGATTTGAGATTTGGTATTGCACTCAATATGGATTGTTGTCCAATGAGCTTCAAAGTATATGATTATGAATTATACTCTTTCGCAATCACTAGACAATGATAGAGAATTTTTCCATCTCTTAGGGATCATTGTTGAATAATTCAAGACTATATGTTTCTAGAGTTGGAGACTGAGAGCTTAAGAACATAGCTTGAAGCTACACCTTTTCGAGGGTCACAAGACAATATGATGGAGCCTTGCACGATTCAAGATTTCATCATGTTACTATAAATAATCTATAGTGTAATAATATTTCATACTTTCAATATGTTAGAGTCATCTAACTGTACTTCTAATATAAATTGTTTATAAAACATCCAAACTTTTTACATTATGTGAGGAGAAATATATGTACTTGAGCTATCAGACTAGTAAAGGAACCTGATTTTTTTGGATGCAGCTATCCTCCAAACAAAATGCACCATTGACCAGATTTGAAAAATCCAAAAACACAATAGATTTTTACAAAATTTTCAGGATCTGTTCATCATGATCTGCATATTATGAATCAAAAATAATGAAAAAATTTCGTAAACAAATGATTGTGTTTTCGTAAATTTGGGGAAAAACAAAATTGTCCTATAGTACATTTTTGTCGGGAGGATAGCTAGTGCCAATTTTTTAGCCATTGTATTGCTAATGTCCTAAAGAGAAACATCAACTGAAACCCACTTAAATGTTTGTGATAGTCTTAAAGAGAATTCAGGGTTCAGGTTCTGCCCTTGCTGTGGAAATATTGGTTAACTTGGCATTCCCATGATTTTCTATGGAGCCACTGAATTTCCAGCAAGACATCCACCACCAACAATAGCAATAGTATTTCAGGTACGCAAGACAACAAATACAATCCCAAAAATAGTCCCAAAAATTCATTCTTAATGAAAAGAACTCTTACAATTTGTTTCACCACATCACAAATTAAAATAATTAAACTATTCAATGTTTAAGTTTGCTTCTCTTTCTACTAAATATTGCCTCTTGTAAAGTAATTCTCTTCAGTGTGGGCTTAGGTAATTAAAAAATATTTGAAGAAGAAAGCCAAAAGTTCCTGAGCTTTAATGTACATGGTATCAGAGAATCAAAAAAGAAGAAAGTCGTTATTTTCTAGTATAGACATTTAGTTTCTTAAATCATATTAAGAATGTCAATTTTATAGGCTATTTGAAATGTTTCATTAGTTTTGGTAATTAAGAGATGAGTGTTATCTAAAATTTTAGTGGTTTTATTACTTGTAATTATTTGAATGATGTGCTTGTTCTTCAGTAATCACCACCAGAATTAGGCTTTCTTGCTCTCATGACAGTTTGACCACGTCCAGGTCAGTTCTCTTGGACCCCTATGTACTAAGGGTCTGTTTGGTTCTTGGTATTAATTTCGAATAGTCATTATTTCATGCGAGAATAAAGTAATTTGATGTTTGTGGCCATTTTTTGAATTTCCAAATTAGAAAATTAATCTTTTTTTTGGGCTAATGTTTGGATTAATTAATTCTAAAAAAAAATTGGAATTCATTTTTTATTCCAGAATAAGCTATTCATGGATTCAAAATTACAACAAAATGTATAAGTCGTCGAGTCCATGCGTGAAATTTCTACCATTTGATTGATAGTTAAAAATTGAAATTTGTAAGAAATTTTTTATTTTATAGTCTTATTTTTTTAAAGTTAATAATACATATTTTAATTTAAAAATACATAAGTTAAAAATACATATATTTTTTAATTAAAAAACCAGCAACAAAAATGATAAGTTCAAAAATTAAAATTTGTATGAAATTTTTTTTTATAGATATAATTTTTTAATAAGTTAAAAATATATATTGTTCAAATTAGTTAAAAAAATAAAAAATAATCCTTATTCCAATTCCACATTATGAGATCCAAACACAAAATATATTATTTTAGCTTTCATTTTCAGGATTAATTAATCCAAGAATAGGTCCTTATTCTAGAATAGGCCTATTCTGGATAAATTAATTCCATGCACCAAACGGGCCCTAACTGATTAATCTGAGAAGTAGCATAACTAAAGTTAAAAAAAGAGACTGTCAAATTTTCTTGCTTTATTAAAGTTGAAAACAACAAGGCATAGACCCATCACATCATATTTCCAAGGAAATGATTTCCTTCCAATTTCCTTTAATAGGATTGGAAGGGAATTTCAATGTGAATATTAAGATAAAAAGAGTTGTATGAATCTTAATTATATCAAATATTAGTTTGGTTTCGTAAAGTCTATAAATGCATTAATCTATTAGATTAAAGTGTTCTAACTTTATAATAAGATGAGAATATATTCATGTAAAGAAAAGGTACCATATAATATCTAGTATTTTCAGATTATAATTTTGATTCATTCTACCCAATTTATAGATTCTTTAGAGATTTTTCTTAGTAATCCTCTTAATAAGGATTTTATAACATGCCCCTAAAAAAATAATAATATTTTTATATATTTTATACTATTTATATTGAATATAGCTTACAAATAGCATATGAGTTATGGACTTAATATCCATTATTAAGAGGCAAACCACATAGGGTCTGCAAATAGAAACACTAGGCCATGCAAGACTAGAAAGAGAATATCAATAGTATAGACTTGTCTCTCCATAGTATAATTTTGCATTTTGAAAGCCTTTCATAATATGTAAGAGTAACTTGCACATAGGTTTCATGATAAATGAGTCTTCCAACAGCATAGGTAAATAATCTCATTTTATCGTGGAACCAATCCTCATTCCTAGTTTTCGCTAAGAACTACAAAATTTTCTTAGATAATACAAGACAAAATAATTTTTAAGGTTTACTCAATTCAAACATAGCTAAATAGAATTTATTGTGAATTAAGTTCACCCTTCTCCCCCTAACCCTTCCCCTTGAGTTTTGTAAAAAAACAAGTTCCAAGTTTATTTAGCATAAAAATAATTTTTAAAATATTATTTGATACTTATAGGCATCTAAAATATAGCACACACATCTAGACTCAAAGAGGACAAAAAGAAAGATAACTTTAAAAAAACTAAGAAAATAATTAAAACAAGCCTTCTTAGGTTCAAAAACAAGGGACCAAAGAAATTTAAGAATTAAATTGTCCATTCACTATCAAAAAGTTCAAGATTCTAAAAATTGTTTAGGTTTGTAGTCATTTGTGGAGATTTCTCCATATTAATTCTTGTAATTATTAAAATGGTGTTTTTTACCAAGATTCAAGTTTTTTTCTCTCATAACCATACATAGTTTGACCAATTTCAACCTAACTTTCTAGAACCTTGTGCACTACCTAGATGGATCTCAGAAGCAACATAATTGAAGTAAAAAGACATGCCTAAAAATTTTCATGCTTTATTGATGCAGGGGCATCCAAGGTTAAGGCAGGGGCATTTTGTGTCCTCAATGAAACTACATAAGTGTTTGAACTTTGGCTGCTTGTTGCTCGATTGCAGCCTTGATCGATGGTCTTGGTCATTGAAGGAAGCTCAGTCACTAAGGGAACTCAGTAGTCTCTAGTGCTCAGTGGAAGTGTTACTCGGTCATGCCTATAGTGCTCGGTCAACACTGATGCTTGGTGTGATTGGTTATTTCACTATTGCTTGGTAGTTCTAGCTTACCGACTAGAGTTCTGTGTGATTTGTTGGGCTGACTTGGTACATTTATTGTTGGTAGCTATTTTTACAGGTCGACATGCTGAATTAAATTTTTGTATACATTTTGTAAGCTGACTTGTATGGCATTTAATATTTGTTAGGAAGAGTTTAGGGTTTCATCTTACCAACTTGTGGCTGATGATTAGTATTTAAGGAGTGTTTGGGTAGATGTTTAGGGGGAGAACTTAGAGAGCTAAAATGACTTGGTGGACTAAGAATCCTGAGAGCTAAAGTTGGAAAAGTTGTGGAAAAGATCTTGCATGATCTTGCAGATCAGATTGTTATCTGATAGCTTGTTGTGGAAGAGCTAGTGGTTTGCACACTTGGGGAAAAGGAGATTGCTTGGAGGCTTGTGAGCTCAAGTTTAGATCTGCCTTAGGGTTTCCATTAGCTTTTGATTGTCTTCAGAGCTAAACTAGCTGGAGTTTGTATTAGATTTGGTTGTGGATCTTGTAAAATTGTTTCTGATTGTAATTGGCCCTAACTCGGAAGGCCTTACAACTGGGCATGTTAATGAAAATCAGAGTTAAACAATTACTTTGTGTTGCATTGTTGAGTAATATGCTATGTTGTTCTGTTGGCTGCAAGGTTTGGACTCTCCTTAATTGGATCCACCATCCTTGACTGCATAATGTGGTATTAGAGTGAAGTTTGTTCCTATTGGAGTGAGAGTTTATCTTGTGGAGAAGAATTGAGAGAAAGATAACCTAGTAAGGCTGATCTTGCAAAGTTGATATTGTGGATGAAGAGATCGTATGATCTTGATTACAGATCTATGGCACTGAATGTGTGAAATTGGGCCCTAGTTGTTTGCAAGATTACAGGTTGCGATATGGCTTTCTTGCAACTTGGAAATTGTCACAAGGTGGTCAGTGAGCATTTGTTGTAGAGGGTTTATTTGCATATATTTAAGGATGCCTCAGAGAAGATTAGACCCTAGAGTTATTTCTAATCTTTGTGATACTATGAAATCCTGGATCATAGAGAAAGTGAAATTGGATTTCAAATCTGAGATGGAATTGATGAAGAATGACATGGTTGCCAAGATCATGAGAGCTATTACCGGTATACCTCAGAATGTTGGTACTAAGGATGTCTATGAAGAAGTTACTAAAGAATTTGAACCTGTTGGATCTAGTGGTGATGACTAGAGGGATAGATTTGGTGAAGACAAAACTACTCGATTACATAGATCTATTGCTCAGTTTAGTAGTTACCGAATGGAAGTTTCTACTTTCTCTAGTACTTTGAAACTCGACAATCTGATTGATTGGATTGGTGACCTTGAAGATTTCTTTGAGCTAGAACAAATTGAAGATCCTCTTTAGGTGAGATTAGCATAGACTAAGTTGAAAGGACATACTTCTCTTTGGTGGAAAAAACTACAAAGAGATAGAGAAGATGAAGGTGAAATGAAGATCAATCTGTGGAGGTTGATGGTGACAAAATTGAAAGCTAAGTTCATACCGGTTGACTATGAGCTTGACTTGTTTAAGAAGTTGTAGAATTTGAAGCATAAGGATTTGTCTGTTGAAGATTATACCAAGGAATTCTACAAACTTACTATTCGGTCTAGACACAGAGAACTTGGAAAGGAAAAGGTAGCTCGGTATGTGAATGGTCTGAGATTTGATATTCAAGATGAGCTTGGTATGTTGAAGATTGATTCTATTGAAGATGCTTATCAGTATGCTCTGAAGGAAGAAGATAAGTTGAAGAGGAAACAACCTAGTAATTCCTGAGGGAAGGAGAAAATTGATCACTCGGAAAAGGATAAACTAACTGATGCAGAAGTTGAATAGAAACCTGTGGAACCAAAGAAGAAGATAGGTAGAGTTATCTTTAAGGGTGCTTGTTGTAACTATGGAGAGGAACAACACCATTCTTTTGAGTGTACACAGAAGAAGGTTGATCGAAAAACTACTGTGGTGAATGAAAACATTCAGAATGAACCTGAATCAGAGACCTTGCTGCTTTGGTAAACATTGCTCAGTACAAAGGATGAACCTTGTCAGAAGAGTAACTTGTTTAGGACCCAATGCAAGTCTGAAGGTAAACTCTTTGATGCTATTGTTGATAGTGGTAGTACTGATAACCTTGTTGTCGAGGACATGGTTAGGAAACTTGGTTTAAATAGAATGAAACATCTACGTCCTTATAGGATTGGTTGGTTACAAGATGATCATGCTCTGGAAGTTAGAGAACAATCCTTCATTAATGTTCAGATTGGCTAGTATGTGACATTGTGAAAATGAATAGTTGTGATATATTGCTTGGTAGACCTTGGCAATATGATTGCAAAGCTATTTATGACTATTTGAAGAATGTCTTTACTATTGAGAAGGATGACAGGAAGTTTTCACTAATGCCTTTGATGGATACAATGCTCAGTAGGAGAAGCTTGAGTATTGGTTCCCGAGTTGAGTTGGTAGATCCAAAGAAAATGAATGATCAATTTGGAGAACATACATTTGTGTTGTCTAGAAAAGACTTGAAGAGACAAAGAAAATTGAAATGAAAGAGTATGCAAGAAGAGAACATGGAGGAATTGCATGTGAAGAACCAGTTTGGGGTTTATGTGATGAACCTTGGAAGATGTTCTTCTCACATATGAACATCTTTTGGAACCTAGGGTGTCTGATGCAGGGGAATCCAAGGTTAAGGCAGGGGCATTTTATGTCCTCGGTGAAATTGCATAAGTGTTTGTATTTTGTTTAGTTGAGTTAGCTTGTGGTGACTAATTAGGAAAGTACTATCCAGAAAAGTATTGTACACTTTTCCTCCCAACCTCACCGGGGTTCAGGGCCGGGCCGGGCCCCAAGCGGGGGTTTGGGGGCAGTAGTCCCCAAGAGCAGGGGTTCGGGGGCGCAGCCCCTAAGGAAAATTCTTTTGAGGCCAACTACTTTTTGATTATTTGGGCTGACTACTTATAACTCATTCTAACCCTAAAGCGGGAAAATATTGTATAATATGGCTTAGGGTTAGGGATTTTCATTATGTATGATTTTAGTACTTGCGGCAAAATTGGGCTGTAAGGGATTATGGATTGTAATCAGGTTGTAATCACTGGATAATAATAATATTAGACTCACTATTGGTGGACGTAGCCCAGGGATTGGGTGAACCACGTTAAATCTGTGTGTCTTGTGTTCTATTCTGTGTGGTTTATTATTTTTTGATATTAGTTATATTTGCACATAATTGTTATTTCTACCTTGTTAATCCTAACAAGTGGTATCAGAGCCAGGTTATTTCATTCATTCTTTCATCTATTCTCTGAAGTAGGTCTCACGAGTTAGTGGGAGAGTCTCTCGGTTAAGTGGGAGAAATGGCAGACGAGGGTAGGCTAAAGGTTGATAAGTTTAATGGGTAGAACTTCCAATTATGGAAGATGAAAATGTAGGATTATCTCTATCAGAAGGATCTATGGTGGCCATTAGAGGGAGTGGCCAAGAAAGAGCAATCAATGTCTCAGGATGATTGGAATATTTTGGATAGGAAGGCACTGGGGAGTATTCATCTATGCCTGGCACAATCGATGGCATTCAATATTACTGAAGCAAAGATAGCTAAAGATCTGATGGAAACCCTAGCGAAGTTGTATGAAAAGCCTTCAGCTTCAAACAAGGTATTTCTTATGAAGCGTTTATTTAATATGAAAATGGTAGAAGGTGGATCAGTTACTGATCATTTGAATGAGTTTAATACAGTTACAAGTCAATTAACCTCAATTAAAATTAATTTTGATGAAGAGGTTAGGGCTCTCTTGATTTTGTGTTCTTTGCCAAAAAGTTGGAATGGCTTGGTAATGGCTGTTAGTAATTCTGTTTCTGGTTCTAATACCCTAAAGTATGATGATGTTATTGGTGTTATAGTGAGTGAGGAAATTCATAGGAAAAGCTCAGGGGCATCCACATCGGGTAGTGTATTGAACACAAAAAGCAGAGGCAGAACAAGAGATAGAGGAAACAACTCTAGAAATCATGGGAAATCAAGAGGAAAATCAAAGGGAAAGAGGTCCGAATCTAAAGGGCCAAATGATTGCTGGTACTGTGGAAAACCAGGTCATAAGAAAAAAGATTGTTGGTCTCGAAAGAAAGATCAAGGAGACAAAAATGATGGAAACAAGGAGGCAAATGTGGTAACTAACAAATCTAAGGAGGATGCTTTGCTCTTGTCCTTAGAAAGTATTGATGATTCATGGGTTTTAGATTCTGGGGCTTCATTTCATGCTACACCCCATAGAAGTTATTTTGTTGATTATGTCCAAGGGGATTTTGGGCTAGTTTATTTGGGAGATCATGAACCTTGTCAGATTGTTGGAAAGGGAAAAATTAAGATTAAGTTGTAGAATGGGAATCATTGGCTACTACAAGAGGTAAGACATGTTCCAAGGCTGAGTAGGAATTTAATTTCAGCAGGGCAACTGGGTGATGAGGGTTGCACAGTTACTTTTAATGATAAAAATTGGAAGGTTTCAAAAGGTTCCTTAGTAGTAGAAAAAGGTGTGAAAGTAGGCACCTTATATCTTTTTACAGGTCATACTGTTCCTTCTACTTTAATTGTTTCAGAAGATAATGAATGTTCAGGAACAGTGGCTGCAGTTAAGCAGGAAGAACATCAAACTGTTGCTGTAGATTCTAACACAGCACTGTGGCACAACAGACTCGGGCACATGAGTGAAAAAGGTATGAAATTACTTCATTCAAAGAAAGTTTTACCTGGTCTGAAATGTGTCAATATGGATTTCTGTGAAAGTTGTGTTTATGGAAAACAAAAGAGAGTTAGTTTTTTGAAGAGTGGGAAGGAAAAGAAAAATGAGAGATTAGAGCTTGTGCATACAGATGTATGGGGACTAGCTCAGGTATCTTCCCTTGGTGGCTCTCTATATTATGTTACATTTATAGATGATGCAACAAGAAAAGTATGGATTTATTTCCTTAGACAGAAATCTGATGTATTTCAAACTTTTAAGAAATGGAAATGCTTGGTTGAGAATGAGACTGGTAAAAAGTTAAAATGTCTCAGATCTGATAATGGTGGTGAGTATTGCAACATAGAATTTGAAGAATATTGTTCCTCTAATGGTATTCATAGGTAGAAAATTGTACCAAGGACTCCACAAGAAAATGGAGTGGCTGAACGCATGAACAGGACAATAATGGAGCGTGCAAGGAGTATGAGGTTGCATGCTAGGCTACCCAAAAATATGTGAGTAGAGGTAGTGAACACTACTATTTATTTAATCAATAGAGGCCCCTCTACTCCTTTGGACTGTGGTATTCCAGAGGAAGCATGGAGTGGTAGGAAGGTGAGTTATTCTTTTCTCAAAACCTTTGGTTGTGAAGCTTTTGCACTTATAGATTCTGAAAATAGAACCAAGCTGGAAGCTAAGTCAAAGAAATGTGTATTTTTTGGGTATGGCATTGATGAACTTGGTTATAGGCTTTGGGATTTTGAAAATCATAAAATTGTAAGAAGCAGGGATGTCATATTCAATGAGAAAGTATTGTACAAAGATCTGTTGCTACAGCATGAGAAGAAAGAAAATGACTATGTAGTACTGGATGATACTCCACAAGTTCATGTTCCAGTAGTTCCTTATGCTCCACAACAATAGCAACAACAAATACCACACACCCTAGTGAGTATTAGATGGTCAACAAGGCTAAGTAGACCTCCAGAAAGATTTTCTCCATCTTTGTATTCTATTTTGTTAACAGATGTTGGTGAACCTGAATGTTATAATGAAGCTATGCAGGTGGATACAAAGCTTCAATGGGAGTCTGCAATGACAGATGAAATGGACTCTTTGCTGAAAAATCAGACATGGGATTTATGTAAGTTACCTACAGGTAAAAGGGTTTTATAGAATAAATGGGTTTACAGGATAAAAGAAGAGGATGGAGGTATGAAAAGATTTAAAGCCAGATTAGTCGTAAAAGGATTTGCACAAAAACATGGTATTGATTTTGATGAGATATTTTCTCCAATTGTTAAAATGACTTCTATTCATACTGTTTTAAGTATTGTGGCTACTGAAGATTTTCATTTAGAGCAGCTTGATGTTAAAACAGCCTTTCTTCATGGTGATTTGGATGAAGAAATATATATGGTTTAGCCACAAGGATTTGAGGTCAAGGGTAAGGAGAATTTGGTGTGCAGATCGCAGAAAAGTTTATATGGCTTGAAGCAAGCACCTTGGCAATGGTATATTAAATTTGACACTTTTATGAATGGGCATGGATATAGTCGGTGTCACTCTGACCATTGTGTTTATTTTAAGAGGTTGGATGATGATAGCTACATTATTTTATGTTTATATGTTGATGATATGCTTGTAGCTGGGTCTAACATGAATCACATTAAGGGGTTGAAACAACAGTTAGCAAAATATTTTTCTATGAAGGATTTGGGGGCAGCAAAACAAATCCTTGGTATGAAAATTTGTAGAGATAGGAAAAATAGGAAATTGTCTCTATCTCAGGCTGATTATATTGAGAAGGTGTTGCAACGTTTCTCTATAGAAAATGCCAAAGCTGTCAGCACACCTTTGCCTGGTCATTTGAAATTGACTAAGGATATGTGTCCCAAGACACCAGAAGAAGAGACTAAAACATCTAAGGTACCTTATGCTTCAGCTGTAGGGAGCTTAATGTATGCTATGGTATGTACTAGGCCAGATATTGCACACGCAGTGGGAGTCATTAGTCGTTATATGAGTAACCCTGGTATTGAGCATTGGAATGTAGTCAAATGGATTCTCAGATATTTGAGAGGCACATCCAGTAAGTGTTTACACTTTGGGGGTTCTACTACTACTGTACAAGGCTATGTTGACTCAGATTTGGTAGGAGATATAAATAGCAGGCGGAGTACTACAGGTTATATATTTACTGTTGGTGGGACAGCAGTGAGTTGGATTTCTCGACTACAAAAGGTGGTTTCTTTATCCACTACAGAGGCAGAGTATGTTGCTGCTACAGAGGTAGCCAAGGAGATGATATGGCTTCAATTCTTCATGGAAGAATTGGGACATCCACAAAAGAATAATTTTCTACATACAGATAGCCAAAGTACCATTCATCTTGTAAAGAATTCTGCTTTGCACTCAAAGACAAAACACATACAGTTGCGGTACCATTTCATTCGATCAGTTTTGGATGATGGATAGTTAAGGCTGGAAAAGATTCATACTGATGATAATCCAGCAGATATGTTTACAAAGGTAGTAACAAGGGAGAAGTTGAACTCATGTTCAGCTTCAGTTGGTCTTCTAGACTAAACAAAATAAAGGAACAACTGAGTCCAAGGTGGTTCAATCCAGTGGGAGCCTCATGTGGGTAGCAGTATTGCTACATGATTAGTCTCCAAGTAGGAGGTCTATAGCATGGATACTGATCAGTCACCAAGTGGGAGATTGTTAGCTTGTGGTGACTAATCAGGAAAGTACTATCCAAGAAAGTACTGTACACTTTTCGGTATAAGTTAGAATGAGTTGTTGTGGAATACTTTTTTAGATTTTAGTATTTATTTGTGTGTTTATAATTTTGTTTCAGTAATTTATATTATCATTTGTACATGTTTATAGACTTAAGATTATCTCACATCTAGATCAATAAATACATCTTGAACTATATGAAAAAAGAATAGAAGCCAAGTTGTTTTTGTTAGTGTAATTAAATATTCCTAATTACACTTTACTTAATCTTACTTAGGATAATGCATTGCATAGTAGTTTGTGATTGAGACACCTAGGAGTGTGCACCTCATTCAAGCACATGGTGTAGGAGAATTTCTACTTTAGGTGTGATAGAACTGTCATCACATACCTCTTTGTGTGTGAGAACCACCTTTCATGCTCTTATCACATTATCATCCTAATCCATTGCACATACTTTATTGCATAATGGAAGATGATCCACATTTGGTGGACATGTGATTACACCTAGCATAGGTAATAGCTTATCAGCTCCTTATCATTGTCTCTTATCTCCTTTCCTATATAACGAAGCCTATTGTGTACATTTTAATCATATCCATGATCAATAATATCATTCTTGCATCTTAGTCCAATTGTCTTGCCAATCTCTTGTGGAAGTTATCTTGGTCTTACATTTTATCCTAAGGGTGTTGTAGAGTCACCTAAAACTCTAATAGTTTTAATCTCTTTGATTGGAGTTAGTCAAAATATACACCTCTTCTCCCATTGTATAACAATAGTTTATGGAAGATTAGGTGGTTTTAGTTAAATTACTATTTTTGTCCATCTCTTTTTCATATCAAACAATTTTTAACGCTGTTCTCTAGAGTGTGTGATTCTATAAATTTAGGACATCAAATAAATTTAAGTTAAAAGAAGTTAATCTTTTTAATTAAAATGTACTCACAATTAGCTATAACTAAGCTCCAAATTTATAATATTTTTAAAAACTATTAGTATCTTAATAGAATGGTATTGTCTCATTGTTCATTGTATATTCTTGTAAGGTTACATGGTGTTTATTTAGTGGAGTAAATCCATCTTATCTTGTATTAATGACATATTATTATCTCATTGTTCCTTTGTATGTTCTTATTGGGTTACATAGTATCTATTTGGTGGACTGAATTTATGAAACATTGTAGTCATATTATTTTACTTACACATGTCATTATCAAAACTTGTCTTCATGCATATCTATGATAAAAATGCATGATCCTTATCACACTTTTACACTCATACTATCCATTGTTCAATTATGTTTTATTTTTCTCATACATTTATCATTTTTCCATATCTTGTCATAGATGGCCACCTTGTAATAAACTTCAAAACAACTAATTTAAACATATTAATGACTATAAAACCCCTAACATTGTGCCCAAGACTTTATTGGTGTATTATAATAGTTAAGGGTTAAGTTTATTAATTTTGAAATTGCTTTTATAAATAAAATTTGTAACTATTTTTGTTTTGCGTATTTGAAGGAATTTTATGAAATCAATAAATATCAAAACATTTACCATTCTATACTTTTTTATTATCTCATTTCTCTCTGTAATTTCATTTGGTATCAAAGCTTATAGACTCACATGACAAATTGATTATTTTGATTGAGGGTGGTAGTAGTTGATTGCCTACAAAGGTCACAATGGTTGTATAAATGGCTTTGAAGCCAATGATGATTTGAAATATTGGTGAAGTCTTGCAATCTAGAGGCAAGAATAATGGCATGCCTATTGTTTTTCCTTGATACTCATAGCAATCAAATAGTTGATTCTTTTCATCAACTAAGTCAGAATATGCATGGTGATTCATTGCATACTTGGAGTGATATCTCTCCTTGTTGACCAAAGAACTGTAAGGTAATGTTTCCAATTTATAAATGCATTACTATTATTCTTAGGCCCATCATAGACATTGAGGAATCCATGAATATACGATTGCATAGTTATTTGTATTGGATTTGTTGTTTTGGAAGTGAATATTATTCAACTATTACTTTTTTTCTAGAACAAATGTGTCTTCAACTATAATTTTAAAATTCTCAGCACTATATGAGTCATTTTCACATGGGAATTTGCAAAAAGAAAGGTTTGAAATGTTGGGAATGTGAAGCCCAATAGTCACACATTTGTTCAGCTTATCATGGCTCTTCGCTTAAAGGCTTTATGCTAATGTATAAAAGCATGTGTCCAGTCATGCACTGCACTGTATTGTATCAATGATTAATAATAGAGTGATTCTCTTCTTGAGAGTAATGTAGGCATTTTTTGAACCACTATAAAATTGTGTCTCTTGTTTTGTTATTTTTTATTTTTTATTTTGTTTATTTCCTTGTTTTAAATTACAATTGGTATCAGAGCCATGGTGAAGTATTGAGTGGAGATGGTTCTAACATGTCATGTCAATTGGTGGGCTAGATGGACAAAGGAGAAGGATTCAAAGGAGAAAGCTAGGTTTGTTTCCTTCTTGACTCTTGATGTAGTTGCGGCTGTAATTGGAAAAGAGGTGGAATTGAAAAAAGAGGCCAAGAATCAAGAGGATTACTTTAGCAAAGGAGTTGTGACCCTAAAAAAAGAGGTTTTGATGCTTAGATAGAGAATTTCCTGTATAGAGAAGGATAAGGAGAAAGTTGCAGTAAAAGAGTGGGAGTTTTCTAAAAAGAAAACAAACTAAGTGCTGAAGATGGAATTGGTTGAGCTCCATATAATTCTTACTATGTTAGGAATGTTGGCATTAAGCAGAATTGCCACTAGTGACAACACTTATTTGCATTCTGATTGCAAACCGAGCAGAACAGTGCAAACTGAGTAGAACAGTGCAAACCGAGTAGAATAGTGCAAACCGAGCAGAACAGTGCAAACTGAGCAGAATAGTGCAAACTAAGCAGAACAGTGCAAACTGAGCAGAATAGTGCAAACTGAGAAAAATAGTGCAAACTGGGCAGAACAGTGCAAACCGAGCAGAATAGTGCAAACCGAGCAAGACAGTGCAAACCGATCAAGATAATGCAAACCGAGCAGGATAGTGTAAACCGAGTAACATTATGTCTACCGAGTCACCAGTATTTACCGAGTTCAAAACCTATCAAGTGGTTAGTATGAACCATGCCTTCACTTCTACCGAGTGCATGATGATGCCGAGTAATGCAGTGGACGCCGAGTATCAGAAAGTCACTGAGTTAGTTTGCAAGAACCGTGTCACCATACTTGGGCCAACTTAGTGGCACTTATGTTTATTTTTCAAGCCGACTTTGTAATTATAATTAATTGTTTAGACTTGTATATAAACAATGTTGTAAAAATGTCAAGATGTAATTATATGAGTATGTATGTGAATAAAAAGGAAAGGCAGAGATAAGCGAATTACAAAGGGCTACAGCAGTATAGGGAATAGCAAAGATAAATTCATCATAGAAGGTGATCAGTACATTCAGTGAATCTCAATCAACAATCCAGTTACAAAGCAAGAGATCTACTGTTTCATCCTAACAGGTGAATCAGTACTAAAATCCTTTAACCAGGTAGACTTAATAGTCTTTTGTAAAATCTTTTTACCGAGTGCATACTTCATTATATGTTTGTAAATCCTTTAACAAGGTGGATTTAGCAATCCTTATTGCTCCTAATAGGGCAGATCATCAGAAGTGATCAAATTGTAAGCCTTAACCGGCCAACTTTATTCTGCAGTACTAAAGCTTTGTGGGTTTCATCCCCTCCCCTCTCAGTAACTCGGTTAATCCCTGAATATTTCCAACAATTGGTATCAGAGCTTTGTTGGTTCTCAAGATAAAGCTTAACTAGCTTGAGCAAAGATCCAGGACAATGGAGGTATTCAAACTGAACAAGGTGATTGAAAATGAAAAGCTAGATCTGGAAATGGCCATGGCTAAACTTAAGGAAGCAAAAGAATATCTTTCCCAATCCCTAAGAAGAAGGAAGGAACTTGCAAATTAGATGAATGATCAGAATTACATTGAAGAAAAGATTGAAGATCATTTTCTCTCAAATAGCTCAGATGAAGCAAACAATGCTGTCAAAGAACTCCTAGAAAAGAATGGGTCTCTGCAGGAAGAAGTGAGAAAATTAAAAAGAGAACAAGAGCTACACTCAACAAGATTTTGTGAGATCTTAGAACAAAGAAACAAGTTGAAAGATGAATTAGATGGAAGGAACAATGAAGTCCAAAATAAAACCCTTCAGCTAGAAAACCTAATTGATCAGATCTCCCATACAAATGAGGAAATTCTGAATCTAAGATCAGAAATAGAAAACACAAGAGAAGAACTAAGATCTGAAAAGGAAATCAATCTAAGATTGGTGGATGACCTAAACGCCAAAAAACAAATCAATGAAGGAATGCTGAAAAGCCAAGAAGACTTGAATCGGCTATATGAGCGAAATCTGCATAGGCAGAAAGGAAAAGCAGGACTTGGATACAAAGGAGAAGGTGAATCTTCTAAGCAAGGTACTCAAAGAAATCAGAAACCTACTTGTAATCATTGTGGTAAAATAGGACATACTTCAAATAAATGTTGGAACAATGAAAAAGTAGAATTCAATGGAAAATGCTACAACTGCAATCAACATGGTCACAAAGAAAATGAATGCAGGGAAAAACCAAGATTCAGAGGTAATTGTCACAAATGCAACAAACAAGGTCACAAAGCATCCGAGTGCAGATCCAAGACATTCAATCCAGCAGAACAAATTATGAAAGCAATGTTTGGATGGGACTACAACACCTGGTGTAGATGTCATTACTGTGGATAATATGGACACATTGGCATGAACTGCATAAAACATCATCTAAGAAAAAGAGATACTACCGTAAGATGCTTCAAATGCACTAAACTCGGTCACATAGCCAGAAACTGCATGAATGCTAGTGAAGTTGAAGATGGAAAGAAGAATGAAGCAACTAAGGTCAGGAAATAGGTGAGACAAAAGTGGATTCCTAAATCTACCAAGAAAACCAGTCCAAGTAATGGAATGGGTGCTTCTACCGACTCAAACTAAATTTCCAAGAAAGCACTGGAACTGTATTCTCATAGACAAACTTCAAGAAGTTCCAGAACTGAATTAAAAGAAAGATCTAAATTAGCATACAAGATGCAGTAAGATCACAGGAAGGTCGGTACTAGTCTTTACCAAACAAGGTCAGTATTAGTCTTTACCGAACAAGGTTGGTATTAGTCTTTACCGAGCGAGGTCAGAGCAATATGAATTCTTGAGTTCATCGAGTTGCGAAGTCTTCACCAAGCAATTAATTCTTAGTGGGTGATAGTCTATCAGAATTCATACCCTAATTTGTACTAAGCATTAATGATAGAGTTGTAAACAAAAGGCAAGAAATCAAACTCATTCCTCACCGTGAATTTTAGCACTTTGAGAGCAAAAAACTTCAAGAGCAATCCAGCGACTCAAATACCTTTTGCAAAAATAATTTTCTGTGAGCTACCATGGCATCATCCAGCACTTCAGTGAAGAAAGGATCTAAAATGTTAGTCCAAGGGGAATGGAGAGCACCAGATTTCAAGATCATGCCCACAATTGCAGCAGCCCTAGACCTGAACGGAGCTCAATCTCAGATTCCTCCTAAGGTACTACTTATTAATGATATTTGCAATCATTTCAACTATGCAATTCATGAAATGGGAAACCTAGAACTAGATATTGTGCGTGAAGAACTGTGTGTGGATGGTATTCTAAAACCCGAGCACAAACATCTGGAAGATAAGGGATTAGTTCACATTGCACATTTACCTTGAAACTTTCAGGAGAAATGGGTTAGATACATTCTCAGCCGTATACATGATGGCAAGATTTGGCTTGAGCAACCCATAGAGATCACCAAGAAGATGATTCATCAAATCACCAGTCTTCCCATGTTGAACAAAGCAAAAACTACCAAAACCCTTGGTTGGTTGGAACTGGAAAAGAAAACCCTAGCCGAGTGGGACGGTAGAGGCATGAAAGTTAGCAGTATTACCAATGCTGAACTAAAGTTTGGTACACACATAATTGCCCATAAAATATACAGTTCAAGTCGACAGAAGTGTCTCCTGTGAAGCTATTGACCTAGCATACAAAGTGGTCAAGAACAACTTATCATTTGACCTTGCAGATTTATTGTTAAAATAGTTTAACAAGAACATGGAAAGCATTCAAACTTCCAAAACCAATCCATGTAAGTTTGGATCCCTACTGGTCTGTTTATTCTTCTATGTTCAAAAATTCTTCCCTTCCAAAGGAAAAGTTGTATGGAGAAAAGATGTGCCAGTCCTTTATGAGATAAATGAATACATCTCAGAAATGGGTGAAAACTTTGAAAGCATCATGGATAGTTATTTTGAGTCTTTCAAAGAGAAAATGAATGACAGATTTCAGATTCCATAGAAGTTGGTGGAGGATTACAAGGATGACATTTGTTTCATGGTAGACTATGACAATGTATATATTCAAGCAGCTAAACCGAGGATTGTATATGTAAAACCTCTTCCTTATGAGGTAAACATTGATGAAACCAAGAATATCATTGAAGCCCTTCTTAATCAGCCTGTTAATCCCAAAGCTCCATATTTTGGAACATATGATGAAGCAAAGGTGAGAATTGAATTAAGCATAAAACTTCCACAGGCGGTAAACAAAGGAAAGAAGAGGATAGCCAAAATACAAATGCTAACCGAGGACAAAGGAGATAACGATGAAGAAGAAGAGGAAAAGGATGAGAAAACAGAGGAACCAGAACCTACAAAGAAGAAAGGAAAGGTTTTCATCACTAAGGCACCTAAGCCTCCCACTATTGTATTTACAAGGAGAAGTGCAAGAGGTAAGGCAGATAAGGCAGACAATGCAGACAAAGATATAGTATTCAAAAGGCCTCCTCTAAACTTTCAAGAGAGGATCAAACTTTTTAGAGATGGATCAGGATCTGGAGTAAGTAACATAAAATCCTTTAAATATGAAACCAAATCGGAAATAGAACAGAAGGAAATAGAAGATGCTGTTATTGAAAAGATGGGACAATGGAAATACTCTCCTGATGAATTAGCCCCACAGGTTCCAGCAGTCTTATTAAATCCAATAAAAATGAGATGGAGCAATGAAAAGCAAATTGTAATAGACATATTTGATCAAACCCTGAGACAGTTAATGCCAAGCTTGAAAAATGATGAAGTAAAGAAGGCATTAAAGGAAAATGAAAGTAAGATGACACTAAAGTTCAATACTTGTTTGATTCTGATCAACAATATTGAATCGGTTGTGAAGGCTGCAAATGCCACATGGAAGAACATATACCATCTTCACCAACCGAGTATTGAAATAGTAATAATAAAAGATATTGAAGATGATAGTGATGAACAAGAAGAAGCCACTGAGGTAGATGATACTGTGAGGATAGCAGCAGAAGTCATTGCATCACTTCCTACCTCTCCAGTAAAAGTTTCTACATCTAGCCCGAAGACACCTTCAAGCATGGTTGTGACAACTTCAACTTTTGTCCAATCACCTATAGCAACAACAGAAGCAACCACTATTTCTTCTACCGAGTTGCAGTCTCCCACTTCATCAAGTTTTCCAGCAGTAAGTATTCCATTTTTTGATTCTACAACTGTAAATATTTTAAGTTCTCCAGTAGACAGTGTGCCAGTCTCTATAGCTAGTCCTACTATGTCTATTGTCACTACTACTAAGGCATTAAGTACAGATAAGCCTAAGGCTCTACCGAGTATAAAATTTTTGGGTAAGAATATAGTAGAGGATATAGACCTAGATGAAGAAATGGAGATTCCAACATTAGATTTTGCAAATCTATCAGCGGACCAAATGCAAAATATAGGTGAAATCCTCCAAAGGAAAGCAAAGCAAAAGAAACTTAAAGAGGAGAGAGACAAGGAATATCAAATCATTAAGGATGCTAAAGACATTTTGTCTGATGCATTAGGTATTAAAGTAGACTCCTCTCAACATGTTTTGCTACAATTAGCTGAAGCAGTAAATAAATACAATGAGGATTCATCTGGGATAGAAAAGTTAGTTGAAAGAGCCGAGAAGAGATTCAACAATAAAGTGCTTGAGCACATTGCTCAGCACATAGCTATTAATCAAGTGGAATTGTCTTTAGATTTGTCAAATATTGAATCTACCTATTCGAATGTCACCTCTCTTTTGGCCAGACTGTGCAATATTGCCAAGTTCTCAAAGGATGTTAAGGATAAAATGAATAAAATGGATGAGGATATGAAGATTAGCATACAGAAGCTGCAACTTGAACCAAGTTCAAGCTCTGCTCATCACATGAAAGTCTCATACCTATCAAATATGTAGTCAGATCTACTAAAAGAAGACACAAGGATCTAGTCCACATTGCTAGACATCCAGAACATGATCCTTCCCATCATGAATACAATGTATAAGCACATTGTACATTCCAAAACATTGATTCATGACAATCAGTTCTCTATAGCAGATCACATGATTGAACTCTTTGCAGAAGTCCAAATTGCAATCCAAACATGCAAGATTCTGCAAGAAAATTGGGACAGAACCCTGGCACTAATCATGAAGGTACATTCTGATTTTCTATCAAATTTTGGATTCTCTCTGTAAATCACTTGTATATACACCTTTGGCATTATCATCAAAAAGGGGGAGATATGTATAGAAGGAGATATGTATAGAAGGAGATTTGTATATAAAATTAAAAAAAAAAAAGTTAGCACATTGAAAGGGGGAGATAATGTATAAAGCCCTATGACAAAGACAAATTTTTTTTTTAAAAAAAAATCAAAATAAATCTCAGTATGATTCATGTATATAAGTTTTGAGCAATAAGTGTTTTTGTCACTAATGCCAAAGGGGGAGATTGTTGGCATTAAGCAGAATTGCCACTAGTGACAACACTTATTTGCATTCTGAGTGCAAACCGAGCATAACAGTACAAACCAAGTAGAACAGTGCAAACTGAGTAGAACAGTGCAAACCGAGTAGAATACTGCAAACCGAGCAAAATAGTGCAAACCGAGCAGAACAGTGCAAACCGAGTAGAACAGTCCAAACTGAGCAGAATAGTACAAACTAAGAAGAACAGTGCAAACCGAGCCGAACAGTGCAAATCGAGCAGAACAGTGCAAACCGAGTAGGATAGTGCAAACCGAACAAGACAGTGCAAACCGATCAAGATAATGCAAACCGAGTAGGACAGTGTAAACCGAGTAACATTATGTCTACCGAGTCACCAGTATTTACCGAGTTCAAAACCTACCGAGTGGTTAGTATGAACCGTGCCTTCACTTCTACCAAGTGCATGACGATGCCGAGTAATGCAGTGGACGTCGAGTATCAGAAAGTCACCGAGTTAGTTTGCAAGAACCATGTAACCATACTTGGGCCGACTTAGTGGCACTTATGTTTATTTGTCAAGCCGACTTTGTAATTGTAATTAATTGTTTAGACTTGTATATAAACAATGTTGTAAAAATGTCAAGATGTAATTATATGAGTATGTATGTGAATAAAAAGGAAAGGCAGAGATAAGCAAATTACAAAGGGCTATAGCAGTATAGGGAATAGCAAAGACAAATTCATCACAAAAGGTGATCAGTACATTCAGTGAATCTCAATCAGCAATCCAGTTGCAAAGCAAGAGATCTACTGTTTCATCCTAACAGGTGAATCAGTACTAAAATCCTTTAACCAGGTAGACTTAACAGTCTTTTGTAAAATCTCTTTATCGAGTGCATACTTCATTGTATGTTTGTAAATCCTTTAACAAGGTGGATTTAGCAATCCTTATTGCTCCTAATAGGGCATCATCAAAAGTGATCAAATTGTAAGCCTTAACCGGCCAACTTTATTCTGCAGTACTAAAGCTTTGTGGGTTTCATCCCCTTCCCTCTCAGTAACTCGGTTAATCCCTAAATATTTCCAACAAGGAATCAATGAGGAATAATGGGAAACTGAAGATTCCATACGAGATGGAGCGGCTAGAATTTAAGGTAAATCTACTGAAAGATTTGGTCCAAGGGATAGTCCTATGTTTTTTGAGGTTTCGAGGTATAATGGTGGTGGTGAGAAACCATGTGATGTCAATGGGAATGGCAGTATTGTGGCAGCCGAGGAAGATGGAGAGGTTACATTTTACCTGGAGGATCTACATAAGGAGCACATTGATTTGGTGATCTCATCTGATCTATTAACTAGTTATTATGGTATGGATTTCATGTGAAAAAAGGACATTGTTTTCAGTTTTGAAGTTGAAGATGTTATATTGCTAAGTGTTATTAGTTCTAGCTGAAGAGGCATTCAGAGATTCCTCAACTGGTACTATTTTTCCTACACTATTGCGGTGATGATATTAGTCACAATCATTGTGTATGTTTAGGATAGCATAAGCTGGAGTTGGGAATTAGGTATTCCCTCTGCTCTAATGTTCTTTTCGGTGACGTGCTTCTTCCTCAGTAAAGGGATTTATATTCTTGTGAGTCCTGAAGGAAGTTCCTTGACGAGCTTTACATAGGTAATAGTTTCTGCAATAAAGAAATGTCATCTATGCTTGCCTTCGAAGCAGGCTCAGGCTGAGGATTTCTACAACCCTCCGATGAAAGGAAGCCTAAAATCAAGGATGGTTCTCAGCCACCAATTCATGTAAGCACCTCTTTACTCGATACCTTTTGTCTTCTTTCTAAATTTGTAAAAAGGATTTCTCCAGCACTAACAATTGTCATTGCAAATCAGATACACAGTCTCATGTCTGCACTGCGCAGTGATAGTATGTTAGTGTATTTAGAACATAAACTTAAAGTATATCACTAATTTCTATAAAAATGAGAGTCTGGTGCCTGAGAATTAGTATGGAAGGAATAACACCCACTCACTATTTGTATTCATTGTTATAAGGATACGTAGGAGCCCCAACTTCAAAGATTTGACTTCTGTGACGTTTGAAATGCATAGCTGGCCAATTATTTAAACAAATTATACATATTTTAATAATTTAAAGGAAACTATTTTATGTTATTAAATTTGATTTATAAATTATGATATTGCTATTAGAATTCAATTGTGTCGAGTCAAATTCATTAAATCATGATTCATGAGTAATAGTTCACAAGAACCCATCTCATAAGAATGAATAAAATGCTTAGAGTTCATTGCATCTAGGTGATGCTCATATGGGTGAAGCATTCAGCCCTCGTCAAAAGTTACCCATCCTAGTATTGCTCCAACTTAAACACACTTAACCATACAATTTCCTATTTAGTTATGGTTTGAAGCAGAAATTCTAAAGACATATGCTCATGTGCTTGATGAAAAGAGATCAAAGCTGGGATAAAAAGCAATAAAATATATTTTCGTTGGCTATGGTAGTAGTGTGAAGGGATACAAACTTTGGATTTTAGTTACTAATAAAGTGATATACAAAAAGAGTGTTATCTTCCACGAGTTGAAACTTGTGTCAGTAAATCAATAGCTAGAAAAGCTAGAGAAAGAAAAAGTAGTTAAAATCCCTTTAGCTTCTAAAAAGGAGGATTTACAAACTTTGAGCGTGCCTAAAGATGAGGAGAGTTCAAGAATCTTTGAAAGTTAAGAAGAACATGAACAAGAACCTCAAGAACCCCCACCTCAAGAATTGAGGAGATCAATAGGGGAGAGATGACAACTTGGTAGGTACAATTATTCACGAGAAAGATTTAAATATTTGATATTGATAATAAATTATGCCTATGATTTTCTTACTGATATTGCCGAGCTTAGGACAATGAAAGATGTTATTATCATGTCTGATTCAAATTCTTGGTTGGAAGCCATGAATGATGAAATGAAATCATTAGAGAAAAATGGAACCTGGAATCTAATACCCTTTCCTAAATGTAGAAAGCATGTAGGCTATAAGTGGGTGTTTAAGAATAAATATGGTGTAGATGGTAGTGTTGAAAAGCTACATGTGAGACTGGTTACAAAGGGGTATTCTTAGAAAGAAGGGATTGATTGTGGAGAGATCTTTTATCCTATATCTAAGCTGGCATCCATTAGATTTCTATTTTTACTTGGAGTATCATATGACTTTGAGATCAAGTAGAAGAATGTGAAGACAACATTTTTTTAGGGTCATCTTGAAGAAGAAATATATATGTCCTAGCCAAAGCATTTGGTGGAGAAACGTAAAGAACATTTGGTATGTAAACTCAAAAATTCTCTTTATGGTTCGAAACAATCACCTACACACACACACACACACACATATTATCCTTGGGATTTGTGAGATCTAAATCTAATAATTGTGTGTCCTATAAATATGAAGACGATCAGATACTTATTATTGCTCCATATATAGATGATATGTTGTTTATACACAATAGTAAGGGTATAATCTCAAATTTAAAGCCTCAATTTCCCTTGAACTTTGAAATGAAAGATTTGGGGGCAGTGAATTATATTCTAGGAATGGAAATCAAAAGGGGTAGATGTATTAGAAAGATTTGGCTTAGCCAAAGAAAATATGTTACTAATGTTCTTGATGGGTTTAATGTGTCAAGCTATAAGCAACAAGTAGTTCCAATTTTGCAAGGATGAAAGTGTCTCTTAATGTCAGTCCAAAATCTCTAGATGAGATTGATGACATGAAGAAGATACCTTATGTAAGTACTATTGACAGTCTTACATATGCAATTGTCAGTACTAGACTAGGCATTCCCCAAGAAATTAGAATATTGAGTTGGTTTATGGCTAATCTGGGTAAGCCACATTAGGATGTTGTGAAAAGAGTGTTCAAATATTTGAAGGGTACATCACAACATGCTTTATGCTATCAAGGTAACTCTACTAGATCAAAACAAATCTATTAGCATTCAAGGTTATGTGGATACAGATTGAGTAGGGGACATTGATAAAAGAAGATTCACTAATGGATATATATCAATGATGAATGGTGGTGATATTAGTTGGATGAGAATGTGGTGGACTATACCCACTTTGTCTACTATAGAGGTGGAGTACATGGCATATAATCATGCCAATCAAGAGGCCATTTGGCTTTATATTTTTTGTTCTAAAAAAATCCTACTTTCCATGCCAGATTGAAACATATTCTTGTGCAGTATCACTTTGTTCATGACATGGTAGAAGATCAAAAGGTATAGCTTGAAAACTTTGACACTAAAGAGAATGTTGCAGACACACTTACGAAACCTATGAGCATAAATAGGTTCACATAGTGCACGAGTTCGATGGGGCTTAAAGCCCCAGACTCTCATTAACTCTTTTGTGAACTCTGTGGATGCCAGTAAGTACTTCGTCAAGTGGGAGATTGTTGAGAAATTTGTGCCTCATACTTACTAGTTTCACAAAGCTTTTTCGGGACCCAAAGCTGAAAGAGGAAGAAGCCATGTATAGCCTTATGTAGCACTCAAGATCACCAACGAGCAAGCCTCTAAGTGGACAAATAGTGCTTGAGCATGATTTTTTGGTGAAGGAAAAAAAGGAACCAGAGTAAAATATCCACCATGTTTCTAAGTGGAAAACGTGCACTTGAGATGAAGTTTAAGATTTTGAGCGAGGCATAAAGGACTATGTCAAAGAAATATTTTGTTTCATGGGCTAATGATGTAAGGACCACAAGTTGATGAAGGTTGACTATGTATGCACCCTAAAATGGTCGCCTAGACTTTGGGCCCCATTTCTCAATTTATCAAATCCCTGGATCAATAGTTTCAAATATCAACATTTTTAATTATATCAATTTCCTTGATCAAATCATAATCAATTCAATATTTCCTAAAGTTTGAGCCTTATTTAATTAAAAAGAGAAAAAAAAATAAAAATAAAATAATCTTATAAAAATCTCTTTTAATTAAATAAATAAAAAATCTTTTAATTAAATAATAAAATCACTTTATCCTAAGCCACATTTAATTAAAAGAACAAATCTCTTTTAAATAAATAAATAAAAATCTTGTTATTAAATAATAGAAACCACTTTTCTAAAAATAATAAATAAATAATAAAAGAAAAACAAAAACAAAAGACTTTTGTCTTCACATGGAATGCACACTTTCCAAGGTGAGTGGAATCTCCTTTTGCCTCTTAATCTCTTCCACATATCTTTTTGCCCCTTAATCATGTCCATTGATTTTGCCTCTTGAGAATCTTGAGCACATGGATCAACCAAGATTTAATTTCCACCTTTGATAATTCTTTTTTGCCTCTTAATCTTGACCGTCCGTTCATTTCTAAAATCCTTTAAAAGGAGACTCTCTCCTCATTCTTAATCATCCATTCATCTTTTTCATAATCCATCTTTTGCATAATCCATCTTTTGCATGATTCATCGTCTTGGAGTCTTGGCATCTTAGCATCTTGGAGTCTTGGAGCTTCTCAATCTTGGCATTTTGGAGCTATGGTATTCTTAGATCTCTCATATTGAAGTATTGCATCATCATTTTCATTTTTCTTTCTTGCATCTAGTTTAGATCTACTTTCATTCTCATTTTCATAGCATCCATAGTTTAATTTCTTTTCATTGTCTTAGATTAACTCGCCTAGCTTAATTAAGAGGATTGTAATACTTTCATTTCCTTTCATAGCTTAAATTGCATACTCATTCTTAGCTTAATTTGCATTGCATTGAATTTTCATAGTGATTCTTGGGGATATTGGCATTCTTGCCCTTGTCTTCATTTGAATCTCTCATTGTGTGGTTGACTAGCAAGGTCATGAGTTTATAGCTCTAGCTGAGAGCTATTTTACAAATCTTGAAACTCCGTGCATAGAGAGCTATGAATTGATTTTTGAGGCCTTATTGTTGAGTGTCCTTGAATGTAATGACTCATAGAAGTGTGGTCACTTTTTCACCATACATTTTTGGTGCCCACTGTGGGGTAGAGTAGCTTAACTTTGTCCTTTCATTTTTGCATTTTTGTCAATTTTTTAGATTAATTTTTGCTTAGTTTTCCTAACCTCTTGTTGGTCTAACAAGTTGTTTTGTAGGTGCTCTTGCTTGAAGGAAATTGCCATAGTGCATGCTAAAACGGCTACTAACTATTTTTGTAGGGCTGCCCAAAAGCATAAAAACAAAAAAAATAAAAAACTATCAAGTGCTTGTGTTTTATTTCATTTCAAGTGTGGCAATTACTAGTTGTTCATTTTCATAGGAATATTAATATCTTGTGGAAGGGATTTTGAGGTGGTAGGAGAAGTATGCTCTTCACCCTTGTGGTGAACCAGAAAATCTTGACCCATCTTGAAATTTTGGAAGCAAGAAGGTAATTGAATTTTCTTGGTGTGTTTGGGAGAAGTTTTTGAGATAGGGGAGTATGCTCTTCACCCTTGTGTTGAACCAAAAACCTTGAACATCAAAATTGATCCATTCTTTGTTTAGTTTAGGATCCTTTAGCGGGCCTGCTCTTGAGCAATCAATAGGAATGACCCAAGTGGGGACAAGCCTTTTGTCGGCTATTCTGACTCACTATAATCTCAAGGCTATCGAGGACACAAAACTTTGGTAGACATAACGCTTGTATTCACTTGATGTGAGTAGCTCATGGGATTGTGACCATGGGGAAAGCATTGAGCAAGAATACTTAAGGTACTCTTGAGGCCGTGAGGTCCTAGTCCTTTATGAGGAGCAAGAGGGGTGTTATGAATGGAAGCCCTTACTAAGAACCATAGGTTAGAAGCCACCTTTATTTAGCCGCTTATCTTCTTAGTGCAAGGATTGATCTAAGTGGACTAACCTGGATCACCCCAAGATACTCACCATATGTGTTCCTTTGGTTGTGTTATTTGACACTTCCACGACAAAGCCAATATCTCTTGTGGGAAACCACTTGGTGTGAGGCGAGGGGGCATCAAGTTATGGGCTAAGTTGGTAAGTATTGAGCCTTGTCTTGTAGGTAGATATTGCTTGAAATATTTTTGAATGTGCTAAACTAGTGTAAACATTCTCGCATACAAATAATTGGTAGCTTCCATAAGGTGCAATTTTACTTTTGAATATCACAAGTGTTTGTCTTGGCAAGGTTGCTTTTACCCTTGTTTCAAGTGTTTGGAGACATGTTTGATCCCCTACTATTTTCAAACCTATCCAATTGCTATTGAATTTGTGATTGACATTAGACATTTTCACCCTAACATTCAAAAAATCCAAGATCAGACCTTAAAACTTGAAATTTTGCACACATTTGGTCAAAAACTATGTCAGCATCGCCTGCTTAAGAGAGAAACATCGTACAACACATCACACTGGACTGTGTTTCCTGTCAGTGGTTAAGTCTGTTGCCTAGCCGTTATCAGGTCTATCATCTGGTAAAAAATGAAATATCGCCTAGTTTGCCTGAAGTTTGTCGCTTGAGAATTTTCAGCAATATTCTCAGTTTCAATCATTAAGTTGCCTTTAGTACGACTTGGCCTTTGAGTAGGTTATCTGACCTTGCTATTAGAGACCTGTTTTGACTGTAAATTTTTGATTCTAGCCTTCTAAGGACCATTTCAATTGATTTGCAAGGTTGTCTTGAAAATAATTTGTCAAGTTAGAGAGTTATTCCTAGTGAAAAGTTTGTCTTTAGAATTGTTGATTACACCCTTGGAGAATTTGGATCCTATTATTGTCTAATTCATTTTCATATATCAATTTCAATTTTAATTTTGGCTAATTCCAACCTCCTGATTCAAAAGTGCAAGGGTATTCACCCTTTGATTTGAAGCACCTCTTTGACAGTGTTGGTGACGCCTTTTATTTTCTATCTTTTCATTTTCTCTTTGGACAATAGAGAATCTCAATTATCCTAGGTTGGAATTGACACTTTGAGAGATTGACCTATCACTTAGAGTCTCTTTCTTTCATGTCAGTTACTACAAGATATCAAGTGAATCAAGGGAAAAGACCCCCAGTTATCTTTAATTAGTTACCACCAGTTAGAACATGTCAACAACATAAAGAAAAGGAACCCCTCTTTGATCAGTCCCCTAGGATTCAGCTATAGGTCAAGGCTAATCCTTGTGAGGAAGGTACGCCTAAGACACACTACTCATCAAGCACAAACATGAGTTTTTCAAACATAAAAAATTCTAGAGAAGATATCAACTACAATCTTCAAGAAATGTTTTCAAGTTTCAGACATAATGATGGTGATGACCTCAGATATAGTCCACCAAGGTCACCTCATGATAAATCAAGATATTGGGATCCTCAAAAAAAAGAAAAAAGACACCATAGGCATAGTCCTTTGGAGTCAAGGTCCCCACAACATATTGATCACAACAATGATCTAGAATACCATGTCAATGTGGCCAACTTATTCAATGCATCAGGACCTTCATCTCCAACTAAGGAAAATCCTTGGCATAATAATGCTAGATTGAGGGCTATTGAAAGAGCTAAGCAAGCTTATATAGATGAACAAGCCGTGAGATAGGAAAAACTTAGGAGATTGGAAGAAGAAGAGAAAGCCTTGTTAGAAATGAAGAAAAGAGCATTGCAAGAAGAAGAAGATAGGTTGTATGCACGATAACTTCAAAGACAATTTGATGGAAGAAGGACTAATAGTGGAACCAATTCTCCACCATCAACACCCTCTCAAATTCCTAAGACTAGAAGGAGGTCTAGGACACCCTCAAGGTCACCAAGTCCAAGAGGAAGAAGAGTTTCAAGAGTTGATCACAATAGGAGAAATTCACCTCTTAGACTTTCTAGAAAACCCTCCCAAAGAGCACATCATACTTCACAACATAATGGGAGGAATGTTAATTTGGACACCTTAGACTTCATGCCTATTCAACAAGAACCTTCATTTCAAGCCTATGTCGAAAGGTATGTGGAACAGAATAAAGATAAATTCCTAGAAAGTTTAATTAATAAGGGTGCAAGCATCCCCTTTGATTTTGATGTGGATAGAAAGGTAAAGAAGCAAGATCCATCCACAAATGAAGTGATCAAACAATTGCAAAGAGATGTGGACAACATGAGAGCTCCCAAAAGTACTTTCAACTTGGATTCTATTTGTTCCAATCCTATTGACAAGAGTGTTGTAATGATTGATTTTCCTAAGAAGGTGGAGTTTCCTACCTATGACAAATATGATGGCATTGGTGACCCTCATGATCACGTAAGGCAATTTTACATCATGAGCTTCTCTTTCCACCATGAGGATTCATACTTAATGAGATTGTTCCCTAGAAGTCTCAAGGGACAAGCTATGGAGTGGTTCACTAACCTTACTCCACCAGTTAAAACATTTAAAGAGCTTGTGGAAAGGTGTGTACAACATTTTGCCTATAATCTAACATGATCGGTTACCATGCTTGATTTTTGTAAACTGAAGCAAAATCAAGGAGAGTCATTTGTTGCATTCTTGCAAAGGTGGAGACGTTTATGCACAAAATACCCAAGGACAATCCTTGAAGAGGAGAGAATTGACATTATTGTGAACAATTTGGTTCCAAAACTAAGATATGAAGTCAGAAAGATTCCTTTCAACTCTTTTGATACTATGGTTGAAGTCACTTGTCACATTGAAGATGTTTTAAAAGAGCAAGGAATTTTGGCTAACTCAACAAACAATAGCAATAGCCAAAACAACAACAATAACCATGGAAACAAGGACAAGAAAAATAACCATTGGAATAAGAATAATCAAGTGGTTAATGATGGTGTTGTTGATGCACCTCAACCTAAAAGTGAAGTCCTTAATCTTTCTAAGGTGGTACAAGCCATGAAACTTCAAATGTCTTTAGAGCAACAAGATGGAAAACCAAAGTATCAAGGAAAGGCAAAAACAGAGAAAAGGCAATTTAGAAAACTTGGGGATTCCTATGCAGACATCTTTAAGACACTCATTGCTCATAATTTAGTACAACCTCAAGACCCTTTGAAATTCTGCATTCCAGATCCAAAACCATATTGGTGGAATGAAAAGGCGTATTGTGTGTATCACAATGGAATTGGGCATGATATAGAGAACTGTTTCAAAATCAAACATCTTGTCCAAGACCTCATTGAGAATGGTAGATTGCAAGTGGATGGTTTAACCTCAAATTCTGATCATAAGGCTTTTAAAGAACCCTTGCCAAAGTATGAGAAAGGGGAAGGTTCCAACAATAATAATAAGAATGGTAAGGCAGCAATCAACTATACATACACTAAAGCTGATAATGTGATCAACATGCTTGAGGTGGTTGAAGAAAATGTTAATATGATGAGAAGAAAAGATTCTTATGATTATGATGATGATTCAAGGAAAATGCCTAATGAAGGACCCATAGTTGTGTTGAGAGGACCTAACTCACATAGGGAGTCTCAGTCTCTTCATGCTATTACTAGGAGTCAAGCTAGTCAACCTCCTATTGTCATTAGAGGTCCTAACTCTAGCAAGTCTAAATAGCCAATGACAAAGGGTGTTCTTCCTAAGCCCGCCGTTGGTCCTAATTCAAACTATAACCGTGTTGATCAATTACAACAGACACTAGCGCAGATATCTATTTTTGAGCTTTTGCAATTGTCCCCAAGGCATAAGCATGTCCTTGAGGATGCTTTGCGAGCAGCTAGTGTCCCTAACAACTTAGATATTGATCAATTCCAGAATATGGTCAACCATTTGGCTAGCCCTCATTACCTCACTTTCTCAAAAGAAGATGACAAATCCATCAGTCACCCACATAACTTGGCCTTACACATAGAAGTCATGATTCATAAAACCCATGTCAGGCATGTATTGATAGATGGGGGTGCAGGGCTAAATATTTGTACCATGAGTTTTTTGAAGGCTCTAGGATATTTTGAAGAAGTCATTAACATGAGGAAAACAATAACAATCAAGGCATACAATGAAGCAGAAAGAAGTTCCAAGGGATTGGCCATTTTGCCTATTCACATTGGCCCAGTAGAAAAGGATATCTTATTTCAAATTATTGATGTTGGACCTTTAGCCTATAAGATTTTGCTCGGTAGGCCATGGATTCATGAAATGCAAGCAGTCCCATCAACATATCACCAGTGTGTTAAGTTTCCTCATAATGGTGTAGAAATTTGCATACCTGGAGATAGTACTTTGTCAGTTAATAACATTTCTGCTAGATCACATATACCTTTGAATAGGGAAGCTGACAGTTCTAGTATTTCACTTAAGCAATGCGAGAAGTTTAAAACCATAGATCTTGGGATGGGAGATTATAAAATTGATTCTTTTACAAAATTGCTAATCTCTCCGAGGTCTTATGGGAAACCATCACCAGATTTGAAACCTTCATCATCGGCTATGACATTGTTTGGAAAGTTTGTGGAGTCTTCAGTTCCTATTCAGGAAGAGAAAGAGGAAGTTGTCGTAAGAGATTGGATCTACCATGATGAAAAGTACCAACACAATGAAAATTTTTCTCCTTCACCTAAATTTTATGGTAGAGGGTACACATTAGTGAAGAATATGGGATATCCAGGACATGGTCCCCTTAGTCATAGATTGGATGCCAAGTCTGAGCCATTGGATCATACTTTATTTGCACGACACAACAAGTCCATAGTGGGTCTAGGTTTTGAAAGTGATAAACCAAAAGGTACTGCTATCCTAGTTGTGACAGACAATGATTTTGATTCTAAATACACACCTAATCTTTCTAACCAAATAGAAGATTGGGTGCCTTCAACTAATCTCCTTTGGGGGGAATTTCAAAATTTGACAATTGATAGTCCTCCTATCCCAGCTATGACGAATAGTGACTATAGGAATGCTAGATTAGCCATGGAAGGTGTCATCACCTCAGTTACGATGGGTGATAATGATTCAGATACTTTTGTGGTTTAGAAAATTCCTAGAGAAGGGGAGACTCTTCAAAATTGTGAGGCTTCTACATCATGAGGCCCAAATGCTGAAAATTCAAAAATAGATTCACATGAATTTGAATGGGATTCACTTTTAGATGCAACCATCAACTTGGACGTTGATGTTATTCAAGCCTATAATGCCCAACCTGATGCAGTTGATGAGCCTAGTGTAGGGCTAGAGGATTGGACTCCTCGAATCACCTTAGTGAATGATACTTCGTTAGGACGGATGAACCCCGATTCAGGTACTTTAGAAGGGAACTTGATAAATCCTGATTATATAGTCACCAGAAATAACACTCTCCACATTCACAATGTTGAACCAGTCATAGACCTACCTATTGTCAACCACCATTTAATTGATTGGTCTCAAATTTCATAAGAGCCACAACTATTGACTTTTCAAAATGACTATGAGATCGCATGTTACCTTAATGCCATTGAGCCAGTAATGTCTTCCACTAGTGAGACAACTACGAGTATGAGTGAGCTTGATATTAAGTAGCTCAGTCACAAAATAAATGAAAAAAAGAAGAATAGGTGTTATGATGGTGAAAACCACTTTGTGGCGGTATCAGAACCAAAAATAGTAAAAAGAAATGACGTATCCGAGGGTGAAAACCTCTTTGAGGCACCTAAGGATGAGGTACTTAATAACTTGCCCAGTTATCTTTAGGACAGATCCTTAGTGTTGATTGAGCCAACAAAGCCAGTAAACTTGAACACAGAAGAAGCTCCTCAGATAGTTCATCTTGCTCAATCTTTATCAGATGAAGAAACAAAGGCATATGCACAATTCCTACAAAAGAAAAAAATCAATTTTGCATGGACATATTCAGACATGCCAGGACTTGACACTAATCTTATTATGCATCATCTATCTATAGCTCTAGGAATAAAACTAGTGAAACAGAGACTCCAAAAAATGCATCCACATGTAGCTCTCCTTGTCAAAGCAGAATTAGAAAAACTTTTGAGAGCTAGATTTATCAGAGCCATAGATTATGCAGAATGGATCTCAAACATAGTACCAGTTTCCAAACATGATGGGTCCATTCGTGTATGCATAGATTTTAGAGATTTAAACAAGGCATGCCTAAAGGATTATTTTCCACTTCCAAATATTGACATGATAGTGGACATGACAGCGGGTTATGAAATATACTCTCTAATGGATGGATTTAGTGGATATAATCAGATTAAGATAGCACCCGAAGATCAAGAGAAAATAACATTCACTTGTGCATGGGGAACCTATTGTTGGAATGTCATGCCATTTGGATTAAAGAATGCAGGGGCTACCTATCAATGAGCTATGAAAATTATATTTCATGACATGATGCTGTAGACTAGGATTTTGAGAGTGCACCTAAACCTGTTTTGAAAGCCAAAGACAAACAAATGTCATAGCATATAATCAAATCAAATTTAATGGAAAACAAACTAAAATCAAAGCCACCTCAGTTTAAGCTTAAAACGGATGCGCCCATGCACCGTTTGATATGCTTAGATATAGAGGGATGTGGGTGTGCAAACTCAAGCACTTGGAGCATGCAAAGTAGGATGATTTGAGGATCAAGAAGATCCAAAATGACACAAAATAGGTATGAGGAACCTATTTTGCCTCAAAGGCCTCAAGATCACACAAATATGCAAAGCTAAATGAAAGAACTAAGATTAAAACAAGAAATGAATCTATGTTAATCCATTTAAGCTAATTTAGATGTGATTTAAGCTTGAAAAAGATCTAAAAAGATGAAACTTATGCTTATGCTAGAATGAAAATGGCATTATGACTTTGCTATTGAGTTTGAAAGTTGAGAGATGAATTGCCTTAGGAAGTGAGGGTATTTATAGGATTTCTAAAGGCTTGGGGTAGGAGGAATGAATGGCCAAGATTGAAATCCTTAAGAGAGGCCAAGATTCACTCAAAGGGAAGCACATGGATTGTGCTAGTTCTCAGCCAATCAGGAGGTGACACATGTCACAAGGTGAGTGGATGAAGGGAAGGGCAAAGAGGAGTCAACAAAGGGGGCTCCAAGCTCATAACTCTCCAAATAAATGCTTGTAAGAGCAATGAATGGGCTTTAAGAGGCTTTGAAGACTTTGGGGAAGCAATAAATGCTTTGTGGTTGAGATATTTAGAAGGAAAGACTTTGCTTTGGTTTAGGAAAGTCTTAAGCTTGGTTAGGATTGCACAAAGGTTTAAGGGTAGGATTAGGATTAGATTAGGACAAAGAAAAGGATTAGGATGGGTGAAGAGGGTGGATTTGAGAAGATTCTAGAAGAGTCTAGATTTCTCCTTAGTTTCATGGAATAAAAGTTATTCATTCCAAAAGCTTAAGTTTTAGGAATATTTATTAAAATATTTTCAATAAATATGGAAATTAAATATTTAACCTTAATTAAATATTTAACCTTGGGATTAGGGTTAGAAAAGATGGGATTAGCCTTTTAATCGAAATTAAGAAGGGATTAGAAGATTTTGGAAGAGGTTAGTGGTCTAGAGGAAATTGGCCAAGTTTGGGATAAAAAATAAATTAAAAATAAATTAATTTATTTTTGAAGTTTTGGGTCAATTTATTAATTAAATAATTAATAAATTAGGGATAATGTCCAAATGACATTTTTAGGCTAGATTCCTTAATTAAAGATTTTTAATTAAGAGAGAGGGATTTAATGCCATAAAAATAAATTAATTAATTAAATAATTAATTAATTAATAAATGATGATGTCATCAAGGGTTTTCAGAAAACAAAAATAATTTATTTTCTGAAGGATTTTTCGGTGTCTATATTTTGCCCCTCTTTGATGCGATGCCGCAAGTGGCATGGTGTCAAAGACAAGAAAACAAGATGCCGAGGCTAGAATCAGAAGAAGAGGGTATGACGCCTGGGTGGACTAGAAGAAAGAGGAACATGCCCCGGTGGGACAAAATCATGGAAGATGCACCCAGTGGGACAAGGAAAAAGAGGGATTACGCCCTGGGACAGAGTGTGCCCGGCGGGACGAGGAAGGAAAGGCCTAGGAAGAAAGGGGAGATAAATAACCTCACTTCTAAGAACAAATATGGATGATATGCAAGATGAGATGGAAATGCAAGATGCAAGATGCAGCTATATGCAAAGATGCAAGATTAATCTATATGACAAATGCAAGGGACCAGATAGCTCCAAGTGCAAACGGGAGTGCACAGCCTAGATTTAATATAGCAATGCTAGAGACTTGCCAAGGATACTGGGATCACGAGGCCTTGTCACCAGCATTGCAGAGGACTGACGAGGACTGACGCTAAACAAACACACAAGGTTGCCCCAACATCACACATGAAGCGCAGAGGCGACATGGTGGAACCGATGCTGAAGGAACTACAAACACACAACTAACTCACAGGCAAAAGTGAAAGATCAAAAGACCTTGCCCTAGATTACCCGCACACGCAGCACACCATGATATAATGAATCGTGGTGACCCTGGTGGGATAATGAGAAGCCAAAAAGATTAACAAGACCCAAAGGACCAAAATCCAAGATCAAAATGATAACTCCAAAAAGACATCCTTTGCCAAGGAGAGAGATTAGGTTTGATTGATGGTGGGAAGATTGGTCGGACAGGAGGAACGATATATCCTCAAGGACCCATGGGTTGGTGAGAGAATAAGTGTAGTTGTTCGCTGGCAAAAGCTGAAGTTCAAGGAATAATCAGGATGAGCAAGGATAAGTTGACAATTGATGTTGCTGAAGCACAAGGCCCGAGTGGGACTAAAAGTTTTCTGAGGCTGGGGGTGGGACAAGATATTGGATCAAATGCTGCTGCAAGACGGACAAAGGCTATGTACAACAAAGAGGAACGATATGCACAAGGGATATGTACAGAAGCTCAGGATTGGGGATAGGAAGATCACACTCGACGGGACTCTCACTAGGACAGGGACAAGAAGGATAAATACAGGAAGGAAAGCGCTGTACAGGAAACGGAAAGGGATATGGTACAAGATATGGTACAAAGCTTTGGAATAGGATATGGATTGCAGATGGGTTGGAGGAAGATGGAAGCTGAATGCTTGGAAGATAGGGGAGATGGAACTGCTGGGAGATCTGTTATGGATGGAGGATGAGGACGGTAGCTGAAAGGACAACTGAATAGATAAATAGCTCAGTCTTCTATGTTGGTGCCTGTTTACCAGGTTTTCACCAACATACTTGTCCAAGGCGCTTGAATTGCCAAGTTTTCACCGTTTGGACGATTATTTTCTCTTTCTCTTTTCTTTTTTTTCTTTTTTTCTTTTTTTTCTTTTTTTCTTTTTTTTCTTTTTTTGCTTTTTTTTTCTTTTTTGAATATTTTTGGATTTTTTGATATATGCAGGATCAGGTTCAGGCATAGAACCTCTTCAGATGGATGATGTTGATAGGATCATTCAAGGGCTCGCCTTCTGGTGTTGATAGCTGATAGGCGCCGGAGCCGAAGGATGCGGTGACAACATAGGGGCCCAACCAAGTAGGCTCAAACTTGCCTTTCTTTTCTCTATTTGCTAGGACTTTCTGATTTTCTTTGAGGACCATGTCACCGACCTGGAACTGTCTAGGATGGACCTTCTTGTTATAACTCCTTTTGAGTCGATTCTGGTATGCAACCAGGTGATCGTAGGCTTGCTGTCTCTTTTCATCTAGCAGATCTAGCTGTGTGAGCTGGGCCACACGATAGTCTTCATCAGTTGTATAGTTCTTCATGGAGACGCGCAAGGATGGGAGCTCAACCTCGATCGGTAGAACGGCTTCAGCACCATATACAAGAGAGTATGGGGTGGTGCCTGTGGGAGTGCGATAGGAAGTGTGGTAGGCCCAAAGGGCAGGATTGATTTGGAGGTGCCAGTCACGACCAGAATCATTGACAACCTTCTTGAGGATTTTCAAGATAGTTTTGTTGGTTGCCTCAGCTTGGCCATTTCCTTGAGGGAAATATGGACTAGAGAAACGGTGATGGATGTGGAGCCTGGCACATAGATCATCCACATGATGGTTTTCAAAAGGTGTGCCATGGTCTGTGAAAATGGTAGATGGTATGCCGAAGCGGCAAATGATATGGTAGAGGATGAACTTGGATATTTGGATGCCAGTAGTAAGGGTGAGCGGAATCGCTTCAACCCATTTGGTAAAGTACTCTGTGGCTGTTATGATATACTTGTGTCCATCCGAAGAGAGGGGGGTGATCAAGCCAATGAGGTCGAGGCCCCAACATGAAAAAGGCCACGGTGGTGCAATAGGCTGTAGATCCTGTGCTGGTGCATGTATCAAATTGGCATGCTGTTGACATGGGAGACATTTCTTGACAAATTCACATGCATCATGTTCCATTGTTGGCCAATAATATCCAACTCTAAGCAGCTGCTTTGCTAGAACCATGCCACTCGTGTGGGCACCGCAAATTCCAGCGTGAACTTCTTGTAAGGCCAGGACGGCCTCGTTTGAATCTAAACATCTAGATAGGACATTGTGATACGCGTGACGATATAGGGTGTTGGCTACAAGAGTGTAGCGGGAAGCTCTGCGAATAAGGTTTTGGCATTGGTTATTGGTGAGATGGGGAGATATGATACCATTTTTTAGATATGCATAGATTTCATGGTACCATGGGGATTGGGGACCAACCAAGACACACACCATGTCTGCATCGGCGTTCTCATAAGCTGGTGAATGTAGCTGCTCGACTAGAAATTCATATTGTGTTGCGTCTCGTGGTATTTCTAATAAAGATCCGATGGTTGCCATTGCATCTGCTGCTTTGTTCTGAAGCCTTGGGATCTGATTGATTTGTAGATGTAGGAAATGCTCTTTCAGTTTATCCACCAGTTGCTTGTAGGGTAGCAATTTGTCATCCTTTGTCTGATATTCATCTAGGACTTGCTTGATAATCAGCTGTGAATCTCCAAATACTTGTAATTCTGTGATGTTCCATTGGATAGCTGTTTTGAGGCCTAAGATGAGTGCCTCATATTCTGCAATGTTGTTGGTACAGGGGAATCCCAACTTGAATGATTTTGGAATATAGTCACCTTGAGGTGTGATGAATAGGATTCCCGCCCCAGAGCTACGGGATGTGTTGGAACCATCAAAGTATAGTTTCCACATGGGCTGCTCTTCAATCATGCATAAATGTTCATCGGGGAATTCCATGATTAGTGGATAGGCATCCACCAGTGGTGCTTCTGCTAGTTGATCAGCAATGACTTGCCCTTTGATTGCTTTGCGATCTACATACTGAATGTCAAATTCACTGAGTAACATGACCCATTTTGCCATACGGCCTGTGAGGGTTGTCCTTGATAACAGATACTTAAGAGGGTCCACCTTTGATATGAGCTTGATTGTGTGGCTAAGCATGTAATGTCTAAGTTTTTGAGTGGCAAAGACCACTGCTAAGCATGCTTTCTCCATGGGTGAATAGTTAAGCTCATAGCCCACAAGAGTGCGACTGATGTAGTAGATAGCTCGTTCTCTATTTTTATCATCATGCTGTGCTAGGAGTGCCCCTAGTGCTGTAGCTGTTGTTGAGATGTAAAGGATGAGTGGGCATCCTGGAACTGGTGGTACTAGGATTGGAGCATTAGCTAGATACTCTTTGAGCTTATCAAAGCTTCTTTGACATATGGGATCCCACTTGAAGCTAGTGTCTTTGCATAAGAGATGTGAGAATGGTTGGCACTTGTCCGCTAGTTGCGAGATGAACCGCCGTACTGATTGAAGTTTGCCCTGTAGGCTTCTGAGCTGTTTGAGATTTCTTGGTGGAGGCATCTCTGTTATTGCTTTTACCTTTTTGGGGTCTATCTCTATGCCTCGTCTAGAGACGATGAAGCCTAGAAGCTTGCCAGATGTAACACCAAAGATGCATTTCTTAGGATTAAGCTTTAAGCCATAATGATTCAGATGATCAAACACACGCTCTAGGATGTCGAGGTGCTCATCTCTTGTTTTGGATTTTGAAAGGATATCATCCACATAGTCTTCAAGGATCTTGTGGATCATGTCATGGAAGATCGCTGTCATTGCTCTCTGATATGTTGCTCCTGCATTCTTTAGCCCAAATGGCATCATGTTGTAGCAGAAGGTACCCCATGGGGTTGTGAATGCTGTTTTATGTTGATCTGCTTCTGCTATATGAATTTGATTGTAGCCTGAAAATCCATCCATGAGTGATAGCATTTCGTGACCCGCTGTGAGGTCTACAAGCATGTCTATGTTTGGCAATGGGAAGTCATCCTTAGGACATGCCTTGTTCAAGTCCCTAAAATCAGTACAGATTCTAATGTCGCCAGAAGGCTTTGTGACTGGCACCATGTTAGAGATCCACTCTGAATAATCTATTGCTCTGATGATCTTAGCTTGGAGGAGCTTCTCAAGCTCTGCTTTGACGAGCAATGCTACCTTTGGATGCATTTTCCTTAGCTTCTGCTTCACTGGCTTGACGTTTGGATCTACTGATAGGTGATGAACAACAAGGTTTGGATCAAGCCCAGGCATATGGGCGTATGACCATGCAAAGTTGATGATGGATTCCTTGAGCAAGGCACTGAGAGCGATTTCTTCTCCTTCTGTTAGGTTGACTGCAATGTAGGTGATCCTTGGACATTCTTCTGTTCCCAAGTTGATTGGCTTGGTCTCCTCTATGATGATCGGCGACTGCTCTGGTCTATAATCTTGGATAGGGGGAAGAGGCAAGGCTTCATCTTCTAGCGCCTGAATTGCCAGGTTTTCACTAGAAGATACGCCCTTTATTTTTACTATTTTGGAATCAGAATGTGCCCCAAGGGGGTTTTCACATAAAGACTCATGATGTTCTTTTGCTATTTCATTTTTGCGACTAAAGCTTGCCTCTTCCCCAAAATATCCTTCTGGGTGAAGCTGATAGACAGAGGTTGATGTTGGATCCTGGTTGACTGCTGGACCTGATGCCCCCATGAATTCTAGGAGTGCTTGTGCGCTTTGGAACTCATCGATGTGTGCGATGCTTGGTTGGTCCCAATCTATGAGGTCGGGGTTTGTGAGGGGAAGATCTATGAGGTTAATGGAGAGTTGTTGGAGGACAGAAGTCCCCAGGAGGGTGTCGTCGGCAAAGATATCATCATAGGATCGGATGTCTTTCTCTTTGGGGATGTCTTCGATTTCCACAAGGTCATCCTGGCTATTCGAAAAGTTCACATTGGTCATGTTAGTGCCCTCAGTTGTGGTATTGGGCTCTTGTTCAAGCAGGCGAGGGGTATTAAAGCCAAGTCCTTGCTGTTCTGGATTTTGGGATGGTATGATAGGAAACAAATTTCCATCCTCTTGTGGTCCTAGACCACCACCTTGATAATTATAGTGTTCTGTGACATTTTTGTAGGGGATTGGATATTTCTCTTTGAAGTACTCAAGAAGTTGTGTGTCACGTGATGGGGGATCTTTGTATAACCATTTGTTAATATCTGGATCCATTTCTTTGCTGTTGATGGTACCATGAGACTCAAAAGTCATGTTTCCGATTTGCTTGAGCTTATAATGTTCCTTAGCAGGCTTGTTTTGACAACTTGGGCGTCCTTGAGTATGTGGATCACGTGGAAGAGCTCCTACAGCAAATGCATCACTGAGGCTGTATTCGCCACAACCCTGGTTGTTGATCTTGATGGATGATAAGGTGGAAGAAAGGATGGTCTTTGGATCGTGATGGGATCGGGATGAGCTAGCAATAGAAGTACCAATATCGGTTCCAGGACAATGAGTAGAATGAGGGAAAGATGCTTCCATCGCAAGGCAGTATGCGAAGGGGTTAGGGTCAGCGTGAATGGTAACCTCAGTGCCTTGATGTGGAAACTTGATGCACTGATGGTAAGTAGATGGTACGGCTTTAATGGAATGGATCCATGGACGACCGAGGAGGATATTGAACGGTAGGTCAAGATCAACAACGTGGCAGAGAGTATCTTGCGTTGCTGGGCCTAGCTGGATAGGCAAAGTTATAGTACCTTCAGAGGTACGCTCCAAGTTATCATATGCTTTGATTGTGATCATCTCATGTTGTATGTCGGCCTCCGTGAACCCGATCTTCTTGATGAATTTTAATGTGCACAAGTTGAGGGCTGAGCCATTATCCACTAGAACTCGTTTGATGGTGAAATCTCTGACCATGACAGCAATGCGGAGAGGGAGAGTATGGTCAAGAGAAACATCTGGTATATTAGATTCTTTGAAGGACAAGGCACATACTGCTGATAGGTGTCCCACAAGAGTTTCAAACTGAGTTGTGTTAATGTCCGTGGGGACATGACCTTCTTTTAGAGCTTTGTCCAGGATCTCCTGATGGATGGGTGATGTGCGGAGCAAATCCAAGATAGATATTTGGGCTGGCATGTTCCCAAGATGCTCTATGATATTGTATTGTGCTCTTGGTGCATTATGCTGTGTTGAGCGTGCATTTAATGCTGGCCTGGTGTTAGACTGTGCTGTGGATGCAGTAGATGTTGGCCTTGGAGGAGCAGCTGATCTCGGAGGAGCACCGGCAACAGTTATCCTACCACTGCGGGTGGTTGCAGCACATTGTCGATTCGGCCCTCTGACGTGGATGGTATTGATGGTGGGCTCATCTTGGATGGGCTCAACTTGAGTTATGCATCCGACATACTTGTCATAGTTGATGTAGGCCGCCGTGTGATCTTCTTGCTTGCCTTTGCCATGATTTTGGGGCTGATTGGCGTTGGCTTGATTCTTCCCGGTATCGTGTTGAGGGAACACATTTTGATATATTTGCAAACCGGCATTGGGTGAAGCTTGAGTTGGTGCATCGACCTGGATCTCCTTGCGATCGATGAGATCCTGGATGTAGTGCTTAAGCCGCATGAACTTCAATGTTGTGTGCCCCTTCACACGATGGTAATCACAGTATTCATGTTCTTTATACCAATCAGACTTTGGTGCGTTGTCATCCTTCTGTGGGATGGGCGGATATGTGATCATATTTGCCTTGGCTAGCCGATAAAAGATCTGATCCAGAGGCTCACCCAAAGGTGTGAAGGTCCTCTTTGGATTATTCTGATTGTTGGGTTTGTTCTGCCTCGGGGCAACGTTAGCTGCATTAACAGGATTGCCTTGACGTGCTGGCTGTTGCTGTTGGTATTGCTGCTGATACTGTTGCACAGGTGGTTGATGAGCTTGAGGAGGCTGCTGATAAATAGGTGCTTGATATGCGGGAGCTGGTGGTTGCTGATAGATGGGCGCTTGTGGCGGTTGGTATGTTTGAATTGGTGTAGGACTAGCCACAACGAATTGTACATTCTTAGTGTCAGTGGCTCCATCTGTAACAATATTCTTGTTACGATTCCAGTAACGAGATTTATCATTGTTGGGTTTGTTCTTGGAATCATCTTTGAAGTGACGAATAGTGCCTTCGTCTAGGAGAGCTTTCTCGATGCCTATGCCTTTGCTCTTGATGTCTTGGTATGTCTGGAGGCAGTTCATTCGCATGTGATGGGATAGCTTTGGATGCAGGTTATCAATGAAGATCTTTGTTAGATGCTTCTCTGGCGGCTGATATGATAACCTGGTTGTAAGATTCTGCCATCTTTGCAAGTATTCTGCAAGGCTTTCTCCGTCTTTCTGCTTTGAGTTGCATAGGTCTAGCAAGGACAACTCATTCTCCACATTATGGGCATAGTGTGTGATGAACTTCTCAGAGAGTTCAGCAAAGGTTTTTATTGTCCCATGTGGTATTTTGTAAAACCACTCAATAGTAGTTCCTCCCAAGCTTTTGGGAAACAGGCGCAGGAGATAATTATCACTGTAGGCCACTTCTTGACACGCCATGTAGAACTCTTTGATATGATTTACTGGATCTCCTTTCCCCCGATACTTGTCGAACTTGGGCATCTCAAAATGCTTGGGGAAAGGGATAGTTGCTATGGACCGATCGAAGGGATATGAGCACACCTCTTCGAACTTGTATGTTTTATTCTCTGTTCCACTTTGTAGCTCTTTTAGAGCATTTTTCATTGCTTCCCACTCAGCATTGAGTGGCGAGGGAACTGGAACTTCTGCTTGTGATGGAAGCTGTGGAACTGGATATGGTGCTTGCTGTGGATAGATAGGTTGGAACTGATTTTGGGGCAATGGTTGTTGGGGATATTGCTGGTGTGGCATAGGGGGATATTGATATGGGACCGCTTGATGTTGTTGGGCTACTTGCTGTTGTTGAACTGGCGGTTGTTGTGGGACTGCTTGCTGATAGTGGTCATTTGGAACTTGTTGTTGTAACTGATAGGTGGGAACTTGTTGTTGCTGGGGGATGATAGGGATTTGTTGCTGAGGCTGATAGCAAGGGACTTGCTGTTGTTGAGGAATGATGGTTGTTTGCTGAAAGGGGACATGTGGTTGCTATGGGGGAGGCTGTTGGAATGATGCTGCTTGCGGGTATGATGGTGGTAGTTGTTGAGGTTGGCTTTGGGTTTGGCTGATATAAGCTGGGTGCATGCCTGCGTTACTTAGAGGTGGAACAGACGTGGGAAAGCTAGAAGCGAAGGGTGATGGGGTAAGATAGCTGGGAAAAGTTGGCTGTTGAGGTGGTGGAACTTGCTGGAAGGTTTTTGAGATTTGGGATGAATAGCTTGAAGTTGGTGGTGTTTGGGGTAGTTGCTGTTGTGCTGCTTGGGTGAAGGCGGTTTGTTGACTTGCAACCATAGATGTAGGGGATTGAGATGGGATCCCCCATGCCTTCATTTCTTCTTGTGTAAGGCCCCATTGAGAGCTTGTGTTAGGGTGCACTGCAGCAGATGATGGAATGGTAGGAGCAACGGGAGCTTGGGACACAAATGATGGTTGAGACAAAGGAGCTTGTTGATGTTGTGGTTGAATGGATGCTTGTGAAGAGGAAAATGAAGGAAACACCCAAGAGAAAGATGAGGTTGGAATGGGGAGCGATTGCGCTAACCCCAAAGAAGAAGGTACGGGTGCTTGGGGGGTGAAGGGTGACGGTGCTCCTTTGATGGTGAAAAGCGTTGCTTGACTTGCGGATGGTGGCGGTGTAAAAGCTTGTGTGAGAGGTGGAAGATGACTTTGGGTTAAGTGTTGGATTTGGGCTTGGGCAGCCATAGCAGATGATGAAGCAAAAGGGGTATGAGATGGAGCGGATGGTGCTGCAGCTTGTGTTGCAGGACTGGTGAGGCTTCCTTGCAAGAAAAGGGGAATGGTGGAAAGCTCTTGGGATGTTTGCATGATAGGATCAGGGAATGATTGGACAAACGGAGAATATGCTTGTGCTGGAACTTGGATTGTTTTGATGGGGATGCGTGGATAGAGAGATGGTGGGATGGAGGTACTTTCTGGCAGGTAGTGAACAAACGTGCTCTGCTGATGTTGTGCTACAAGGGCATTGGTTGCTGGTGGGCTTTCTGGAGGATTTACAAATGCTTGGTTTGCCAACGGGGATGAAGGGATGTTTGGATCTTCACATGGGTTACTGGCTTGGATCTGGGAATTGTAGGTCATCATGGCGTTGGTGAAAAGGTTGGGATCGGATGAGGTTGTTGGTGGATAAGGATTCATGCTTCTTCTTTTCCGAGATCTGGTCTCAACAGGCATGGAGATGCAAGTGCTAAATGTATGCAAGATGTTTGGCTAAAAGATGTTGATGGATGCAAAGTTGAACTTCTAAAGATGATGACTTTCTAGGATGCAATGCAAGGATGGATCAAGATGGCGATGATGGAAGCTGGATGGAACTGATATGGATCAAGATGGTGGAGGAAAGACAGGTTGCTGGTGGAAAGTTGGTGAAAGATTACTGAGTGGTCAACAAATAAGCTGCTATTTTTTCCCAAATGGAGGATCAGAGATATGATGGGGTCAACCTAAGATAGACTGATGATCTTTGGTCAACAAGTTTCTTATCAATACACTCCAATCTCTTGCTCGAGATGATGGCTATGCAAGGACAAGGTTTGATTTCTTTATGACAACACGTTGTTCCAAAAAAGAAGATGATGGTCTCTGATCTTGGATATAGGATAGGAACAACTCAAAAGGTAGAACACTAAGTGTTGGTGGATCTCTAGATTTGGAGCAAAAGATGATGGATCTGCCGGAAAGATATGGAAAGCTGATGGGGGGATGCTGGTGGAAAAGGTATTGAAGGGTGAAGGGACAAATGCTCTATCTAAAGGGACAATGCAGATGACAAGGATTGATTCTAGACTGCTGGTAGAAAGATGAATGCATATGCAACTTTTATGATGTTTTGAAATGCAACTAAGGTTTTGATGCTGATGCAAAGGGTGAAACTAGGATGAAACTAAGATGCAAGGCTGTTGAGACAAGTTTTCAAGATCCGAAGATGGAACAAGACATGAACAAGGAAATGGCTAATCTTCTGGCTCAAGGTTGACAAAGTGATGGTTAACTCGGAAACGGAAGGCGAACTATTTGATGCGGGCGTTATGGGCAATGTTCTCAAGTCTGGCTTGGGACTTCTCTTCTGCTTGGTTTGCTTGGATAATGGCTTGATAGCTCTTGGTGTTCTTCTTGATAACTTTTCGCTCTTGATAGGCTTGGGATTTGGGCAACTTTGCTTTAGGATGTTTGTTCTTGCTGGGCATCACTTGGAAAAGAGGCTTCTGATTTTGAGGCAAAGGTTTCCAATGGCAAAAGTTAAAGTCAAAGCAATCTCCGCAAGGGACAAAGCAACCTTGCGGGATACAAACAAAGGCAACTGACTCTGACAAAGCTTTGAAAGTGTATGTTTCAACAAGTGTTTTCACGGAGTCTTTGACTATCAAGCACTTCAAACAGATCTACCTAAGGAAGGTGAGTATCAAAATCGCTTGCCCACAGCTTGGTATCCCCTAGAAGGGAATACAAATGGTGAGAATCTTGAGGCGACCCGGTAAACCCCTTGGAATCGGTCCTTGCACAAGGATTTTGATACTTTTGGATGTAGATAGGGTAGCCTCTATTTTATCAGGTTGCTAATGATTCCGTGGTGTCTCCATACCCGGTTATGCTGATCATCCGTGACTCACTTAAGAGCCTTGCCAATTATGCTGGGGGAGAGGAATGTTTACCATCCCCAGTCACGTGTTTGGCATGAACGCCCGGCGATTAGGAGATGTCAGTGATTCTTTTGGTATTCACTTATTTGTATACCGGCCAGGGGGGATACCGGTTTGAGGTCGTTCTCCGAGGAGGAAGCGCTTCTCCTTGGACAGGCCTCGCTAAAAGTAGAACAAGTGAACTTGTCCAAGTTCAAATGTTCCATGTTGCTTATTCTAACAAGGATTATGCAAGAATTGAAAAACTCCTACATGCACATCAAGCAGATTTTGTTTATTTTCCCAAATTTGATTAAGTGATGTTTGAATTTTGAAATGAAGACACTCGTGATTAGCTTTTGATTTGTTCCTTTCCTCAAAATGTAAATGAATTGAACGTTTGCAAGTTCTTTCCTTTTGTGCATTCAAGATTTGATTAGCAAGTTGATTTAAGAACTTTGAAAAAGCTTTGTTTTGTCCTTTAGATCACTCAAGATTGAATTTGTTTGCTTGCTTTAGAATTTGAAATGAGATAGGGAATAGAGTTGTTTATTCCTTTAGTGCATTCGAGATTTGGTTTGCTTTTCAAATTGACAATGACACTCTAGGACCTAAGTTCATTTCCTTAAGTTTCATTCAAGATTGAGTTTGACCTTTGCTGTAAAAGAAATGAAAAACCAGTCCCAAGCAAAAAACAAAAGGCGACACTGTCCAGCTTATAGGCGATGCTGGAAAGTGCAGAGGTGACATTTAATTCCTACAGGCGACATTCTGTACCTCAAAAGGCGACAGATAAAAAATACAGAGGCGTGATTTCTTTTGTTACAGGCGTGATTTCTTTACATGCAGGCGACAGAAGAAGAATTCTGGGACGTAACAGAAATTGCCGACAACAGGAAAATCTCAGTTATGCAGGTGTGAAAACAGAGTTCATAGGTGTCATTTCTTTCCTCAAAGGCGTGATTTAATTTCATGAAGGCGTGACTGAATTGTTTGTAGGCGACATTTCTTTTGTTGAAGGCAACATTTCTTTGTTTGAAGGCGACATTTAATTGCTGTAGGCGTCATTTCTTTTCATGAAGGCGACATTTCTTTATTTCCTGCAAAAAAAAAAGCATATAAAGTATAATTTCATCAAAATGATTGTGATTTGAGTCCCACCGGGTGTGCCAGAATGTAGACTAGGATTTTGAGAGTGCACCTAAACCTGTTTTGAAAGCCAAAGACAAACAAATGTCATAGCATATAATCAAATCAAATTTAATGGAAAACAAACTAAAATCAAAGCCACCTCAGTTTAAGCTTAAAACGGATGCGCCCATGCACCGTTTGATATGCTTAGATATAGAGGGATGTGGGTGTGCAAACTCAAGCACTTGGAGCATGCAAAGTAGGATGATTTGAGGATCAAGAAGACTCAAAATGACACAAAATAGGTATGAGGAACCTATTTTGCCTCAAAGGCCTCAAGATCACACAAATATGCAAAGCTAAATGAAAGAACTAAGATTAAAACAAGAAATGAATCTATGTTAATCCATTTAAGCTAATTTAGATGTGATTTAAGCTTGAAAAAGATCTAAAAAGATGAAACTTATGCTTATGCTAGAATGAAAATGGCATTATGACTTTGCTATTGAGTTTGAAAGTTGAGAGATGAATTGCCTTAGGAAGTGAGGGTATTTATAGGATTTCTAAAGGCTTGGGGTAGGAGGAATGAATGGCCAGGATTGAAATCCTTAAGAGAGGCCAAGATTCACTCAAAGGGAAGCACATGGATTGTGCTAGTTCTCAGCCAATCAGGAGGTGACACATGTCACAAGGTGAGTGGATGAAGGGAAGGGCAAAGAGGAGTCAACAAAGGGGGCTCCAAGCTCATAACTCTCCAAATAAATGCTTGTAAGAGCAATGAATGGGCTTTAAGAGGCTTTGAAGACTTTGGGGAAGCAATAAATGCTTTGTGGTTGAGATATTTGGAAGGAAAGACTTTGCTTTGGTTTAGGAAAGTCTTAAGCTTGGTTAGGATTGCACAAAGGTTTAAGGGTAGGATTAGGATTAGATTAGGACAAAGAAAAGGATTAGGATGGGTGAAGAGGGTGGATTTGAGAAGATTCTAGAAGAGTCTAGATTTCTCCTTAGTTTCATGGAATAAAAGTTATTCATTCCAAAAGCTTAAGTTTTAGGAATATTTATTAAAATATTTTCAATAAATATGGAAATTAAATATTTAACCTTAATTAAATATTTAACCTTGGGATTAGGGTTAGAAAAGATGGGATTAGCCTTTTAATCGAAATTAAGAAGGGATTAGAAGATTTTGGAAGAGGTTAGTGGTCTAGAGGAAATTGGCCAAGTTTGGGATAAAAAATAAATTAAAAATAAATTAATTTATTTTTGAAGTTTTGGGTCAATTTATTAATTAAATAATTAATAAATTAGGGATAATGTCCAAATGACATTTTTAGGCTAGATTCCTTAATTAAAGATTTTTAATTAAGAGAGAGGGATTTAATGCCATAAAAATAAATTAATTAATTAAATAATTAATTAATTAATAAATGATGATGTCATCAAGGATTTTCAGAAAACAAAAATAATTTATTTTCTGAAGGATTTTTCGATGTCTACAGATGCATAAGAACATGGAAGATTATGTGGATGATACCTTGGCAAAATCAAGAAAAAGGGATACACACCTTACAGATTTGGAAGTGATTCTAGATCGAATGCAATAGTTTCAACTTAGGTTAAATCTAAAAAAGTGCCCATTTGGTGTCACCTCAGGCAAACTTTTAGGATTTATCATTTCAACAAAAGGCATAGAGGTTGATCTTGAAAAAGTCCAAGCAATTCTAGATATGCCACCTCCTCAAAATATCAGTCAAATGAGAAGTCTTCAGGGACATCTTCAATCAATTAGGAGGCTTATTTCTCAGCTTGCAGATAGAGCACAACACTTTAATAAGACATTGCATGAGGGTGCTTCTTGTGTTTGGAATGAGGATTGTCAAAAGAGCCTAGATCAGATCAAACAATACTTGGCTAATCCTCCGATCCTAATGCCTCCTATTCCAGGGAAACCATTGATCCTATATATTTTAGCTATAGACACTTCCCTGGGAGCATTGTTGGCTCAGTTGGATGAAAATGGAAAAGAAAGGGCCATATACTATATAAGTCATACCCTTGTGTCATATGAGATCAATTACAATAACATTGGGAAAGCTTGTCTTGCTGTGGTGTTTGCTTCCCAAAAATTGTGACATTGCATGCTAGCTCATACTACACATTTAATTGCTAAGATTGATCCTCTAAAATATTTTCTTAGTAAGGCTGCTCTTACAGGTAGGCTCGCTAAGTGGATGATGGTATTATCATAATTTGACATAGAGTACATTGAAAGAAAGGCCATAAAGGGGCAGGCTATTGGAAACCAACTTGCTGATTTTCCAATTAAGGATAGCATGCCTATACAAGTTGATTTTCCTGATGAACATATACTACATGTCACATCTCGCACCTAGAAAATGTTCTTTGATGGCTCTAATATGCAAAATGGGTCAGGAGCAGGGATATTGTTTGTTTGTCCACATGGATATACTATACCAAAGTCTTATAAATTACTCTTTCCATGTACAAACAATATATCAGAATATGAAATATTAACAAATGGATTAAAGATGTCTATAGAATGGAATATCACTGAGTTGCATGCTTTTGGGGATTCACAATTGATAATTAATCAAGTCAATGAAGAGTATCAAACCAATGATGACAAGTTAATACCCTATAAGAAGATGGTTGACTCTTTGAGACATTATTTCACTTTTGTGACATTTCAGCAAATCCCTAGGATAGACAACAAGGCTGCAGATGCTATGGCTACATTAGCTTCACTTTTGCAATTGGAGCAACATGAGTCCCGATTTGAATTCCTAGTGGAAGAACTACATTACCCTATCTTGGATTCACCTAGAAGTCAAGTCATTTGTACCCTTGTCACACATGAGTCCTCCTAATATGGTGCTATCTATTCATATCTTCATGATGGCATCATCCCTGACACTTTCAACCATTTTGAACGTAGAAATCTCATCTGCAATGCCTCTCGCCACACCCTTATTTCTGGTGATTTGTATAGGAGGGGTTTTGATGGGACACTTCTTAGGTGCTTGGAAAAGGAGGAATCTGACCAAGCATTAGTTGACTTTTATGAGGGCATTTGTGGTGGACATTCTAACGGTCTTGCCATGGCTCGTCAATTGCTTAGGGTAGGGTATTACTGGCCCACAATGCAAATAGATGCAGTAGCTTTCTCTAAGTCTTGCGAGAAATGTCAAAAACATGGAAACCTGATTCACGCTCCAAGTAGGGAGCTATTTCCTTCTATTTTTCATTGGCCATTTCAGCACTGGGCCTTTGACCTTGTTGGGAAAATTCACCCCAACTCATCAGGTGGACATAAGTTTATCATCATAGCTACTGATTATTTCACAAAATGGGTAGAGGCAGTCCCTCTTTCTGTCGCCTCTGGCAAAACAATTTCAATCTTCATTCTAAATCATATTATTTTTTGATTTGGAGTGCCTTCTGAGATCATCATTGACAATGGAGGTCAATTCAAGAACAAGGACCTAAAGCACCTATGCAAGAAGTTTAAAATCAAGCAACATTGGTCCTCCATCTACTTTCCATAGGGAAATGGACAAGTAGAAGCCTCTAATAAAACCATTCTTAAGATTCTTCATAGGACAGTACACAAGAATAGTAGGGATTGGCACTTACAAATTAATCCAGCACTATGGGCTTACAGAACAAGCATTCGCACACCTACGGGAGCCACTCCTTTTGCACTTACTTATGGCATTGATGTGATATTACCTTTAGAAGTAGAGATCCCTTCACTCAAAGTCTCTCTCAAAGGTTTGATTACAGATGAGGATTACCACACCATGAGGTTACATGAATTAGAACTTCTAGATGAAAATCGTAACGCTTCTTTTGATCACATGAGAGTATATCAGAAACGTATGTCCAAGGCATTCAACAAGAAGGTTCACCCTAGAGAGTTTCAGATAGGTGATCTTGTTTTGTGAGAGAATCCTAAGAACCAACAGAACAGAGAACAAAAGGGAAAATTTGAACCTAATTGGCTTGGACCATATGTTATTATAGCAGCTTTTGGTACAAGTGCCTATTTATTGTCGAATGAAGATGGAGAACCACTCCCTGAGCCCATCAACATTTTGCACCTAAAGAAGTTCTATCCTTGATGTCTATTTTGTCTAGGGCCATCCTTTGTACATATTTTATGATCCTGAAAAATACCAAAAAAATTGATATATGATGCTAAAAAATCCTAAAAAGTATAAAAAGTCCTGAAAAAAATACAAAAAAATCAAAAAATGCAAAAAATTAAAAAAAAATAGAAAAAGTGCCTCAGTGAAAACTAGGAAACAAGCGCCTTGGAAGCAAAAATACAAAAAAATGAAAAAAAAAAGAGAAAAATTGCAATAAAAATCCAAGTGGTGAAAACCTGGAAACAGGTGCTACTTGAGGCCTTTGCACTCCTATTTATTAGCATGTGTCCTCGACACTGAGCCTTTCTCCATCATACCTTGACCTTATTTGGCTTAGTCTAGAATTGGTCTTTACCTTTGTCTAGGGGGCATAACTATTCGCATAGGTCCTTTAGGTGCATTTGTCTCTTGGGGCATTTCACAATAGGTGTTTTTCAACACCACCCCAAACAGTGTTTTTCAACACTACCCTTGTGTTGAGTGTTTCTTAACACTTATCAGATGTCTTACCCAATAGTCTAAGTTTGATGCGATATTTCTCATTTGCAAATGTGATGATCAGAGTCTGACTCTATGACCAACACACACGCACTTAAATAATCAACTTGTTGAGATATGCTGACTTTATTTTTTCTTTGTGTGCTATCTATCAGGATTTCTTTGATGAGTGGTCTCTCCGTGAGAAGTTTTTGATGATGCATAGCTAGAAGACTGAGGGTATGAGAACATATTTTATTTCTTTATCTTCTTGTGGGTATATTTCATTAATCCTAACTGTCATGAGCATTTATGCTTGCCTTACTTGACACTACGGATTAACAAGGTATTATCCTTGACTATTTTATGTGAGTGCATGCTTCTAGCTATCCTAACCTTCATGTGTCTTGATATAGGCATAATCTCGCCATATTAAAACTAGGTAATATCACTGCACTAGTCATCTTGACCTACATGTCTTTGATGCCTAGGTGAGATTTCCACATTTCTATCTAAAAAAGATCATATTCATATCCACATAGTCATGCTAGTGTGCATTGTATGATCTTATGGCACTACCTAACGCTCAATGATGATAACTAGATGTCTATAAGCGTTATGACCTTGCAAGTCAACTACTTTCATAGTAGCTTGCATTCTTAGGTTCATGATTAGATTAGTTCTTTGCATTTTGCATATGGAGAGAGTGCTCCTTTTCATCATTTACGGACTAGTTGGTCAATTGTGTTCATCTTCTGATTCTTCTTGATCATGCCTTTCACTCCTTGTCTTTCATATCACATCATTTTCTATTCATTTCAGGATCAAAACTGAAATCCGCGTTCACCTTGATCATCAAAATCACATTTCTCCTTCTTCTGTGCAGTTGACTGACCATTTAAGGCATAATTCTTTGATCTTTGATGGAATTTATTCCTTTTCATGTCTTTCAAACTTCTAGTCTTTCATTCACCCTACTTCTTTTCTTCTAATTCATCATTGGGGCATGTTTCACTGCCTAATGGTTATCCTATCGACCTTATCTTTGATTGTGATTGATTATGATTTGATCAAATCTTTATCGATTTGTTGTCTCTCCTCTACCTGATTTTGATTTGGATTCTAAGGGGGCAGTATCTATTGGATTTTAATCCTTGATTCCTTAATTCCCTTGATTCAGACATCTTTCTATGAGCTTTTGCTCAAGCCTGAGATTCTTATCTCTTATTTTGGATATGATCCTGAATCGACCTCATGTCTAGAATCCTTTGTTTATGTTTTGTCTGGATGTGATCCCAAATCGATCTCACATCTGAGTTGTTTTGTGATCCCAAATCGATCTCACATTTCAACTTCATTCTTTGACCATATGTGTTCCCAAATCGATCACACATTAGTCAAAGAGGGGCAAATGTATGCACCCTAAAATGGTCGCCTAGACTTTGGGCCCCATTTCTCAATTTATCAAATCCCTGAATCAATAGTTTCAAATATCAACATTTTTAATTCTATCAATTTCTTTGATCAAATCATAATCAATTCAATATTTCCTAAGGTTTGAGCCTTATTTAATTAAAAAGAGAAAAAAAATAAAAAATAAAATAACCTTATAAAAATCTCTTTTAGTTAAATAAATAAAAAATCTTTTAATTAAATAAAAAAATCACTTTATCCTAAGCCACATTTAATCAAAAGAACAAATCTCTTTTAAATAAATAAATAAAAATCTTGTTATTAAATAATGGAAACCACTTTTCTAAAAATAATAAATAAATAATAAAATAAAAAGAAAAAGAAAAGACTTTTGTCTTCACATGGAATGCACACTTTCCAAGGTGAGTGCAATCTCCTTTTGCCTCTTAATCTCTTCCACATATCTTTTTGCCTCTTAATCATATCCATTGATTTTGCCTCTTGAGAATCTTGAGCACATGGATCAACCAAGATTTAATTTCCACCTTTGATAATTCTTTTTTGCCTCTTAATCTTGACCGTCCATTCATTTCTAAAATCCTTTAAAAGGAGACTCTCTCCTCATTCTTAATCATCTATTCATCCATCTTTTGCAATATCCATCTTTTGCAAGATCCATCTTTTGCATAATCTATCTTTTGCATGATTCATCCTCTTGGAGTCTTGGCATCAAAGCATCTCGGAGTCTTGGAGCTTCTCAATCTTGGCATTTTGGAGCTATGGTATTCTTAGATCTCTCATATTGAAGTACTGCATCATCATTTTCATTTTTCTTTCTTGCATCTAGTTTAGATCTACTTTCATTCTCATTTTCATAGCATCCATAGTTTAATTTCTTTTCATTGTCTTAGATTAACTCACCTAGCTTAATTAAGAGGATTGTAATACTTTCATTTCCTTTCATAGCTTAAATTGCATACTCATTCTTAGCTTAATTTGCATTGCATTGCATTTTCATAGTGATTCTTGGGGATATTGGCATTCTTGCCCTTGTCTTCATTTGAATCTCTCATTGTGTGGTTGACTAGCAAGGTCATGAGTTTATAGCTCTAGCTAAGAGCAATTTTACAAATCTTGCAACTCCATGCATAGAGAGCTATGAATTGATTTTTGAGGCCTTATTGTTGAGTGTCCTTGAATGTAATGATTCATAGAAGTGTGGTCACTTTTTCACCATATAGACTATGCCTATGTGGACTAAGAAAACATGTTGAATGGTCCAAGTTGGAATTTTGGAATGGTTGAGATCTGTCTATGTCCCTTTGATGAAGTATGATGGTTTGTCTACCAAAATCTCTAATAAATTACTGAAGATTACATCTTTGATGCATGATTCGTGATGAATGAATGATTTTTTTATTGGGAGATTGCTGGTGGTAGAAATGACTCAGAAGAATATAGAGAATGCTTTATTGTAATTCTTGACTAAGTTAGAAATAGATTTGAGTTTGTAAACATCAGAGGAGTCTGATATGTATGTAACATTTTTTACTGTAATACAAGAAGAGGCTCGACATTGGTGTGTGGTTTTTTTTACTTGGAAGGGTTTTCCCACATAAACTCTATGTGTTCATGCATGTTTGTGTATTCTAATTTCTTTTTTTAGTCAAGTGTGCATCTTAATGTTCTGCAGTTAGCAATTAAAAATTACTATTGCTTACATCCTTGCAAATTTGACATTAAGAAGGTGTTATTGCATTGCCATTTTCCTTATAATTGCAATAGACTTTATTGAAGCCGATGGTCAGCTTGTGACTAGCTCACATCCCTAGTGAGCACCTTCTAAATAATTCAAATCATGAATTAAACATGTCAGCAGATGGATCATGATTGAACAACTTCTAAATTTCATCCAATCATTATGAGGCTTTGTGGTTGGTGGATTGTGTTACAAGCTAGGGTTGTTGTTGCACCAAAAGATTGACCTATTAATGCCTGATACAACCACTAGACTTATAGAAGACATAGGAGGTAGTTAAGCCATGTCACGAATCTTGAGGGGAGCACTAACCATTTTTTTGGCAATCTACCCCTCAGCATTAACCAAGGGGATTTGAACCTATGACCAAGCTCTGATACCACTTGTTACAAGCTAGGGTTGTTGTTGCACCAAAAGATCAACCTGTTAATGCCTGATACAACCACTGGACTTATAGAAAATAGAGGAGGTGGTTAAGCCGTGTCACAAATCCCAAGGGGAGTGGTGACCATTTTACCAATAGATTGGCCTTTGTAATGCTTGCGGTACAAGAGAGAAGACATTGCATGATTCTTTTTTTCTTTTATAATTTAGCACACACATTGGCAATGTGACCTAAAGCTCATGATGGTTGTTGTTCCTATTTGCACTCACATCTCTCCATGATGTTTCTCTTCACTCACCTTAATGCTGAGTGTTTTGACTTGGGTTCTTATTCTTGCATGGTGATTGGACCACCACTGAAAGTTGTTGGTCTCACTTATTATCGATGGATGTGGTGAAGCACAAATTTCCCATATTCATTTCTAGGCAGACACATGGTAGTTCTATTTTAAAATTATGCATTGGCCAAGATTTACTTTTTGCCATATTAGTAATGATTTCCACTTTGTATTAAAGAGCGCAACAAATCTTTGACAACCTTTTGAAGTTGTTTAATTTAGTGTTTTCTCATTTGGTGATGTGGATAATGATTGTAATTAATACTACCTCTTATCATTTGGATTTTGGTGAGCTTTATCTAAGGCTTTACGAGCCATGTGATTGTAGTGTAGATCAACTTTCCACTGGCTTTTGTCTTATTCCACCTATGTGCCCATATATGGAGTGTTGTGGCCAAGACATGGATGCAAGTATCTTATAGAAGTCAAACCAACATGAAGACATCTTATAGACTATTTTTCCATGTTCTGCCAGTGACTATGCTATTGGGGCCTAGTTGGCATAGTGACTAGAGTACCTCATTGGTGGAGACCCTATTTGAAAGCTCCTTCAATCTTTCTTTGATGGTTCATGGTTGTTATGGGGATGGTCCATAGAGCCACCATTAGATCCAACCACTTGATCAACTCTTTTTGGCCCTCTCCATCTAGGAGGGGGAATTTTTTCTGATATGTTGAGCTGATGATCCCATAGAAGATAAAAAGCTTTCCCTTCCAGGGTACATAAGATGGGTGGGCTATTTTCTTCATCTTTTGGCTCTAATATGTAATTTTCTTCAAATGACCATCACTTGGACATCTCAAGTCCATTTTTCACAACCTAAAATAACATCGTAAAGGTAATCCATGCACTTGATTTGTGTAGGCTTTTGAGTTTTTTGGTCTCTACGAATCATGTATCTCTATAAGAACTTTAGTTGTAGATACATTAGATCCAGTGTTTATCCATGACTTTTGGGACTTTTGCACACATGATGTGCCATATTATTGTACTCGCACTAAAGTATAAAGTACCGTGGGGGGTTATGTAGAGCCTTTTATTTTCCTATCATAGCTTTTTCAATGTGAGAGTTCCTCCACAACAATAGAAAAATCACTGATATTCTTGCCTCATGTGAGTGTGTAGTTTGACCACACATGCCCTTTCCTTTGTTGCAGATACACTTTTGGTCCCTTATGCATAGTATGGTGAAACATCATTTTAGTGGTTTTATCTTGCCTCACCTGAGTCAACATTATTGGGGGGGTGGGTATCATACTCTTCAAGCTAATGCTTCCTTGGTTTCTCTTGAAGTGCATTGAGACACTCTTGCATTCCTTTTTGTGGAAGGTTCTAAGTTTCAATTGAAGTGTGTTGAACCACTCTTGGATTCCTTTAAGACTATTGTACCTCTATTTTCTACATGGTTGAGAAGTGACAATGTTATCTCTCAGAAAACATCATTGGTTGTGTAAAGGTCACTCATGCAGATTCATGTGTCATCTATATCTTTGATCAATAGATGATACTGCCATTATTATCATCTGATCATTGTTCAAAAAGGTCCATCTGAAGGACTCACACAAATTGTTGTCTTCTTGATCATCATATACTTTAGATGAGATCATTAGATATAGCACCACATCAGCAATCAATAGTCATCTATAGATTCTTTGTGCTTCAATGATGTTCATGTTCATGATTCTAGGACATCTTTTTAAAGGCTTCTCAAACCTTTATGTTCTCTCTTTTGGAGAGGAGTTTTCTCTCATTGAGTTTTCTCCCATTCTCTAGTTATGAGATATTGCATTGCAGTTGTACATGGGTACTTGACATGGATTTTGTCGGGACCAATAAAAACATCTCTACTGCATTATTGTACTCCCTAAGTTGCACTTAAGGGGGAGTGTTGGAGTAAATGGTTTCTTACAATTTTATTGTTTACTTAAGTTTACTTAGGTACACTTATTTATTAGGTAGATGGATATCATTGAGTCCTATTTTGTTGTAACTCATCTTAGAGGATAGTATGTATTTCTATCAAAACTCTACTTCCTCCACATGTCACAACCTTTTCCATGCTTCCTATATGATATTGTCTATGTAATAAGAGCTTATTGTACCTTTTTATTCACTTTAGTACCTTATTGCAATACATATTTATGTGTTGATTGTCTCTTCATTCCAAATGATGTCTATACGTTGGCTACTAGGTATAGGATAAATTGTCCTAATAATTCTAACTTTCTCTCACAAACCAAAATAAAATTTTAATGTCATATAAACACAAATAGTTCGTAAAAAGCCTCATTCCCAATAATATTTATCAATTTTATTTTATTGAACAATTAGAGGGATCCAGTGACGGAAATATATCAACACAAGAGCTATTCTAGGCACATCTTTATCCCATTATATTTACCCCAAGGATAATGTTTATATAGGTATCAATTAACCAACCACCCTAGGAAAATAACTCATTGATAAATATATTGTAAGTGCACTTCTAGGCTACACTCTCTATAACTGTCTAAATTTGTACTACATTCAAACTATTGGATCTAAGGAGGCTCAAACTCAAAAGTTCATGTATCCTCATACTTCTAACCACATTCATTGCCTCAATTCAATAGAATTTTAGTGACCTCACAAATGACTTATATCTAGTAACCTAGTATGAAAATTAATTTAGAAGTTGATATATCTTCCCTTTATTTTATGAAATAGGATGATACACATTGATAGCCAGCATGTTGTATTATGCAAGTAGATTTATGAAAATTTTGTGTTTATAGAAAGAAATGAAAATTTTGAGTACCTATTCGACATTGAGTCCCCAACCTAGAAAAACAACCCTAATATTTGCATTAAAATATTAAGATTTTAGCTTTCCATAAATTTTGTGTCCAAATGACTCAATATTTAGCCTATCATTATTTACAAATTAAACTATCCAACTTTTGTCACTACAATCTTCTTAGGTAATTGAAATGGCATATGAGAATCTAGGCTTAAAATTACCTAGTTAAAGTTATTCACAAAAAGTTGGTTAATTCATATTACCTTGATGCATGTCTAGAGGCTAAGATGGATAAATTTTTACCTAATTCTAAATATCACATAATCAACCAAATTATTTGCAAATATAAAGTTGGAACACAAAATTTACTATTTTCCTAGAATCTTCTCCATTTATAACTTCCTATTTGGGATTACACATTCTTCTTTCAATGCCAACCACCCCTTCACTCCTCTTGTAATAAAAATGAAACCTAGTAAATATGACTTATAGTTCTAGTGATCACCTATCTATTCCTCTCTCCCTACCATATTTGATTATTCTCTATCATAGAAAGTTCTATATCTTTAGACTAATATGTTTCATTTACAACATATTCTTAAAATATTGTATAATATGAAAGGGAGTGAATGGCAGGGAAGGGATTTCATATTTAATCATTAAATATTTTTATTCTAAAATATTACTAGAACTTTTTTATTTAAATCAATAAAAAAATTCAATATGTTATTAAAACTATAAATATTAGGTCAATTTACAACTCAATAAATAAGCTCTTTTAAAAGTAAATCGTTGGACTTGATATAAGCCATACAAATCTTAATAATCGAGTAAACGAGCCTACTACTAGTACAAACCTTCTACTTTAAAACGGACACATTGCACAATGAAAAATGACATTTGAATTTGATAAATTCCCTCCATGTAAAAACTATGCAAACTATTGTTAATTATCATATATAGAAGTCAAACGTTGAACCGTTGTCACCTATAATTGACGAAATCAAATAATAGTAAATCATTATATATTTTGTTTAAAGCTCCATAATTTTAACTATGATTTAGTATGAGTAATTTCAGGACTTTCTGTGATTTATTCATTGAATTGTATTTAAATAATTGGGTATTTATCTAGTATTTACAGGGAACAGTCTGACTGAGCTTTTTGTTGAAGCAAATTTATACAAAACAGCTACCTTCTTAATGAGGATCCACATCAGAAAGGTCTACTTGGAAAAACTTTAACAAACAATTTAAATTTTGCTTCTTTCGTGGTCCCTTAGACCGCTAATCTGGTAAACGTCATTAAAACTTCTTCATTCATTCATTCATTCATTCATTTATCCTAGACCCTAACACTTATTATTTTCCATTGCAAAGAAAGCGAGAGTGATATTTCAACACAATCCCGACAAAATGTTTGCTGGACGTCAATATACGCTAATTTATCACGATGGAGGGAAAGTCAAAGAAACCAATGCCTCACTAAACTTTGATTGAACTGGATCAGACTATTCAAAGCAATTGTCACCGCAGATTGAAGTTAAGATACTATTTTATCCATATTATCATTTCAAAGTCATTTCAGTGTTCCATTCACCGGATGTGGTGTATTATCGTTTCCAAGTCATTTGAGATATTGTCCTGTATTTGATTGAGATTTTTATTTCGTCTGAGTGTTACGTTTCTCATGTTTCATTTTCATTTAATGGATGTGGTGTATTATCATTTTAAAGTCATGTATTTAATTGAGATTTTCATTTTGTTTGAGTATTACGTTTCTTACATTTGAATCAATTGATATGGTGTATTATCATTTCAAAGTCATGTATTTAATTGAGATTTTCAGTTTGTTTGAATGTTACATCTCTCATGTTTCATTCAATCGATGTAGTGTATTATCATTTCAAAGTCATGTATTTAATTGAGATTTTCATTTCATTTTTATGATTTGATTGTATATATATTTTTAATGGTATAATTTAATAGTAAGATGATTTTTCTAATCTTCATTAATTCATACATACATATTCTATTTTGTTTATGTACATATTTATTCTGATATATTTATACAGATTATATTAATTATATTTGTCAATATACCTACTTCAATATATCTATTAGATAACTCAATTTGATCCTTGTTTGAACCTAGTTTAATCGGTCATTGACAGAATCAACCTTATAGAAACGGATTTGACAACTATTTTAGAAATTCAAATTTGAGTTCCACCCAATATATAAATGTACATATGCTAATTCACTCTCATTCTATATTATAGTATTTGAAAAGTAATTATTTGCATTAATTTCATCTTCAACAAGAACTCTCTCACACTTGCTCATCCTGCAAGAGTTAAAGGAGCATGTAAATGTGAAAGACTTCATTGCATTATGTTAAATACTTTTGCATACATCATTCTAAGGTAATTGCTTGAGTTGATATTGATTTTTTGGTGTTCTTTACCAAAATTTGAAATTGCAAAAAGTGTTGTTTTATAGTACAGTACAAATCCTTTGAAGATACATATAATTTACACTAGCTCAAAGAAAACTAGATAGAGGATTTAGAGGTGAATTGAATTAAAAAAATTTAAAAAGTGCAGATTGGAATGAAGTTCAATCCATGAACATCCAATAAATTCATGATGGGGTATACTCAAGATTTACCATAGATCTAGTCTAGGATTTGAAGAGCCTCAATACAATAGAGTATTTATTGTTTAATTTTTTATTTCACTTTAGTAATAAATTTAAGAATAAATTACTGAAGATTTATACTTATTATATCAAGAAGTTAAGTGATTCTTATTCATGTTCATATTATATTGATTTCTCATATATTATTATTAAAATTTATTTTAATGTACTTTATGCTTTTAAAAGTTTAACCGAACCCCTATTACCTACTCTTATTTTAGGGTTTTCCCTTACATCTTATTTTTCATATTGACATTTTTCTCAAATTCAAATTTCATTAGTTAGATTTGAACCTCAAAATATTGCTATATTTTATTTCTTTTATATTATTACATTTTATTTATTAGACTTTTGGTCTTTAAATGATATTTAGTTTACCAACTTACCCAACTTCATCTCAACATTAGAGCTTCATTTTTAGATTTGATGATCATTAAAATTTATAATTTTTATTTTGATACTATAATTTAAGAATATATATATCTATCTTTTATTTATTTCATAATCTATTGGAGGTCACTTTTTCTTCACAAGTGAATGTTCCATGTATGTATTTGATTTGAAATTTCTTAACTATATTTTAAATGTTAATGAAGCTAATACAGCTTATGAAGGAAATGACGCTGCTCTAGTTCTTTCTACAACCGATTCAAAATCAGATTCTTGGGTGATAGATTCCGGAGCCTCCTTCCATGCTACTTCAAGTACGGATTATTTTAAAAATTATCAAGAAGGTGAATTTGGAGAAGTGTTTTTGGGTGACAATAAAGCATGTAAAATCATTGGGAAAGGAGAAGTTCTTTTGCATCTAGAAGGCGGAGCAAAATTGTTGCTCAAGGATGTTAGGCATGTTCCTTAATTAAAGAGGAATTTAATTTCAGTTAGCCAACTATATATCCAAGGATTTAAAATAGAACTCATGGATACTTGGAAAATAGTCAAAGGTTCATTGGCTATTGCAAAAGGAGAGAAGACCGGTAGCTTCTATATTTTGAAACCAATCAATGAGGTGGGAGCTGCTATGACAGTTATAGGCAGCGATGCAGCACTTTGGCATCAAAGATTAGGCCACATGAGCAAGAAGGGCCTAGAGGCACTACTCAAGAGGGATCAACTACCGGGTCTCCAATCAGAAAACTTGGAGTTTTGTGAACATTGTCTCTACGGCAAGCAAAAGCGGGTCAGCTTTTTGAAAGATGGGCATGAGATGAAGGCAAAACCATTGGAGCTTGTGCACTCGGATGTATTTGGTCCTACCGAGGTAAGCTCTTTAGGAGGCGCTAAATATTTCGTTACTTTCCTTGATGATTGTACTAGGAAAGTTTGGATATATATGATGGCAAATAAATCAGAAGTCTTTTCTAAATTAAAAATTTTCAAAGCTCTTGTTGAAAACCAAAGAGGCTACAAAATTAAATGCTTAAAAACGGATAATGGAGGGGAGTTTTGTTCGCTGGAATTCGATAACTATTGTACAGATAATGGCATCTGTAGAGTAAAAGTTGTCCCTTATACCCCTCAAGAAAATGGGGCAGCGGAAAGGCTAAATAGAACAATCCTTGAGAAAGCTCGCTGTATGCTTTCTCATGCAGGTTTGGGGAAAGAGTTTTGGGCTGAAGCATGCAGTACAGCGGTCTATTTGATTAATCGAAGTCCCTCATCAAGGTTGAACTTCGAAATTCCAGAAGAAGAATGGAAAGGAAAAAGAATTTCCTACTCCCATCTTAAAGTGTTTGGTTGTCAGGCTTTTGCACATGTTCCTAAAAAAAAATGGAGCAAGCTGGATCCCAAATCACAGCCTTGCATATTCGTTGGATATGGGGAATAACAGTTTGGTTATAGACTTTGGAGCTTAACTGATAAGAAAATTATCAGAAGCAGGGATGTAGTCTTTAATGAAAATACATTTCCTCATTCTAAAGAAGAAGAAATTTCTACAAAAGAATACATTCCTCTATTCGATATGCTGAACAATGGCAATCAGAATACTTCTAGCCATTTCAATGTGACTCCTATAAGCAATTCTCCAGCCTCTGTTTTATCTTCAATTCCTCATCAAAGCTTCTCCTCAGACGATTTAATGAATGAACACTCTTATGGTTGGAATACATATTCTACCGAAGACTGTCACAACAGAGAACAAGCTCTCGGCAGAAGCATAAATTTATATCATCATGGAGAACAGGGTGTCGGCAGAGATACCATAAAACACGGTGGGAATTTAGAAACTGGTGGTGACCATAACAGCATTCACGGTGGGAGGACCAGTCAAATTGCCAGCGGCTTCACCAGCAAATCTCATGCCCTCAACAAAGAGTTTGGAAGTCATGAAATTGACGGCAATCGAATAGCCTCTAACTTTGCAAACAGAGAAACTATGCACGGTGGTAATAACTTTACCAGTGACAGAGATCCTATTCAGCACGGTTATATCGGTTTTGACGGTGGCAATGAATTCAACACCCGTCAATCCACTCACGGTTTTTGCAGTGATGATGAGCCTCACGGTAGGCATGAAAATAGAGACATTTATACTCATAGCGGTCTTGATAAAACCACCAGTCACTTCAACACCGGTTTAAACAGGGAAACTACGCAAGCTATTAACAGTGGTCACAATTTTGGAATTCACGCTGGAAGTTTTAGCGGTGACAATGGTATTAAAAACAGTCTTAACCATCAATACGGTGGAATTCATAATGACACCAGTCAAGCAATATCCCAATGGAATAGAGGTAACAGGGAACCTACGCATGCCAGAGAAACTCATAGTTTTGGCAACGATGATGATACTCACGGCATTGCAAGAAATTGCGAAAAATTTACTAAAGCTCACGCTGATATCAGTACCAGTCATAGTAATCAAGAAACCAGTCATGATACAGAACAGAGAACAATGAATTTTGAAGGCATTTCACAGAATTTGGGGGCAAATGAATATATCCAAACAGAAAGGCAAGGAATTAAGCAAAGAAATAAACATCCCAGAACTACTACTTCTGGCTCTCCATTTGAGCTAGTTCAGGATCAGACAGAAGGTGTCGAACCTCAATTGAGAAGATCAATCAGACAAAGAAGAATGTCAGCTAAATACTCAGATTATGAGCTATTGTTCGCTGAAGAAGCAGAACCTACAATCCTTGTCTCAGAATTTGTAGAACCTTCAACATTCAAAGCTGCTCTCAAAGACGCCAATAGTGATAAATGGCAACAAGCGATGAATGAAGAGATGAATTCCTTACTAAAGAATCACACCTGGGAATTGGTACCTCTTCCACCTAATAGAAGACCGCTTAGAAACAAGTGGGTATACCAGATTAAGGAAGAAGATGAAGGCAGAAAACGCTTCAAAGCCAGATTGGTGGTAAAGGGGTTTGATCAAGAAAAGAGGATAGACTTTAATGAAATCTTCTCACCGGTTGTTAGAATGACAACTATCCGAACAGTCTTGGGATTAGCAGCAGCATGAGATCTTGAATTGGAACAGCTTGATGTGAAGACCGCTTTCCTACATGGTGATGTAGAAGAAGAACTATACATGGAACAGCCTCAAGGATTCGTCAAGAAAGGGCAAGAACATCTTTATTGCAACTTAAATCGAAGTTTGTATGGTCTCAAACAAGCTCCAAGACAATGGTATATCAAATTTGATCGCTTCATGGCTGAAAATAATTTCACAAGATGTGAATCAGACCCATGTGTTTACTTCAAGAGACTTCCTAATGGTGAATTTGTCATTCTCCTTCTTTATGTTGATGATATGTTAGTGGCTGGCACAAACAAAAAAATAGTCAATGAGTTAAAGGAGAAATTGGCAAGAAAGTTTGACATGAAGGACTTAGGGGCAGCCAAGAAGATTCTTGGCATGACGATCACAAGGGACAGGAAGAAGAAAGAAATTACATTATCTCAACAACAATATATTGATAAAGTTGTTAAGAGGTTTGGCATGGCTGATGCTAAAGTTGCTCCTCTTCCACTTGCTAGTCACTTTCGTCTAAGTTCAGATTTGTGTCCTAAAACACAAGAAGAAAAGGACTTCATGGAGAAAATTCCATATAAATCCGCAGTTGGCAGCATCATGTATGCAATGGTTTCTACTCGCCCCAACATTGCTCATGCAGTGGGAGTTGTGAGCAAATTCATGAGCAATCCCGAAAAAGCTCATTGGGAAGCTGTCAAATGTATACTAAGATACCTAAAAGTAACTTTGGATTATGCATTATGCTTTGGAAGAAGTCAGGATCAGCTACAAGGTTACACCGATTCTGATTATGCCGGAGATTTGCACAAACGTAGGTCCACTACTGGATATATCTTCACATTTGCTGGAGCTGCTATCAGTTGGGCTTCAAGGTTGCAACATTGCATTGCCCTTTCTTCAGCTGAAGCGGAATATTTAGCTCTTTCTGAAGGTGCACGGGAAATGATTTGGCTTCAGCGGTTGTTTGGTGATTTGAAAATACATCAAAAAAAGTACAAACTATTTTGTGACAGCCGCAGCGCTATCTTCATGGCTCATAATCACTCTTCACAACGTCGCTCTAAGCACGTTGACACACATGCTCACTTCGTTCGTCATGCAATTGAAGAGGAAAAATTGGAAGTGATTAAGATTGATACTACAATCAATCCAGCCGATATATTCACCAAGGTTGTCGCCAAAGAGAAGTTTGATTGTGCAAGGACTTCTCTTGGCCTTGTGAAGAAACGGTAAGGCGGCACTTCAACAGGGTATTGGGTGAACAGTTGTAGTATGGTTGTCCTTCAGGTGGGAGTTTGTTAGAAGTGAAGGCCAATAGGCATCTAATTTCTTATGTATTTTATTATGTCTGTTCGGTTCTACAAACCGTTCATTGTATTCATCTGGAGCCTTTATATATTTGCTGCTCCTGTTCATTTGTAATTAACTTTTGAGATATAATACAATACTCTGCAGTCTGGACGTAGCCACAATTTGTGGTGAACCAGGATAAATCGTGTCTTTGTGTTTACTATTTAATTTTTAAATCTGCTGTATATTTTTCTCGTTTTTCAATCCTTTCAACTATGGTATTTGTCTACTTGTGTTGAATTTTCGTCCACCATACAGGGTAATCGTATATTTTAGACTGCATTTTTCTTTGCACGGCTTTCTACAAATTCATTTTCTGTCTCACATCGGCGTTCTTTGAATAGAATAATCTTGAAGAATATTCAGCATTGGGAGGTAGGTATTTTGCACGGTCTTCAGCTGCTATACAGTCTGCTATTTAATTCCACGGGGCCTTTCATTCCTTAAGATGTTTTTCTTCTTCTTGTTATAGCCGGTTTTCCTCAAACAGAAAATGTTGAAGCATCCTGGATATGTGGTTCGCGCTGTAATTTGTCTCTGTTTGGTGGGATTTATCGCTGCAAAATGTCATCCTGAAAAGAGTGGATAAATGAGTGTGAGTTACCCTTTCTGGATTAACAATTCTGCTTGTGGACACCCTGGTTTTAATATCACATGCGAGAAGGATGACTATACTGGAACGATGGCTCCGTTCTTTTATGCAAACGTCGGTAATTATACTCATGGGAAACTTAAAGGTAATTCTAAAGATGGGTTTCTTTATCCTTACAAGATCGATTATACAGGGTTCCTCATCATAGACTCCTTTTATAAATCTGGGACAACCGACTTTGATCTACCTTCAGATGGGCCTTTCACTATGTCAAGCTCCAATAAATTCGTGGTTATCGGCTGCAATTCATCTGGTACCTACAGTTTCAGGGGTTCAGGAGAGGTGAGATGTGTAGGAATATGTGAGCCTCAAAGTGATCGACCATACTGCCGCTACGGATGTTGCGAAGTTAACCTTCCAAATAATTGGCCCTCCATTAATTTCACGGGCGATGGTAGGTTTGATATTCTCAATTCTACCACCAACAAAAATTATAGCGTGTGTGGTTTCTCCACCATATTCGACCCATCCACCTTCAAGATCCTCAACATTAAATCAAACATTTTTTGGGGAGCGAAAAGTGATGTTTCTTATGGTATCGGGGTTCAGAATTGTTCCACGGCTAAAGCAACTGCCAATTATTCATGCTCCATCAACGCAGAATGTTTCGACTCCCCTTCCAGAAAAGGACACGTGTGCAGATGTCTCCCTGGATATAAAGGAAATGGTTACCTGAACGGCACAGATTGTACAGATATGAACCTCTAAGTCTTTGTTAAATATGTCAGTCTTTAGTATCATGTATTATTCTTTCTCAAATCTCATGTCTTCTAATCGTAGTGATGCTGACTCTTCAGACATAGACGAGTGCAGTGATAAGAAGTTGAATTTGTGCGTTGGAGCAGAGGGAGGAGGAATATGCCTGAACTCTGTAGCTTCCTACAATTGTTCCTGTGCAAAGGGTTATATGGGAGATGGCTTTCGGAATAGGACAAGATGCGTGTCCACAAGATCAAACCGCGCTGTCTTCCCTGCAATCATAGGTAACGAAACATTAGATCTACTGACTGTGTCTGTTATTTTAGTTCTTGTCCAAAAATACGTATAATCTAATAACTATAATTTTAATTCAATGTATGGTCTGTTAAACTACACAGGATCCGTCTCTTCGTTTGTAGTTGTCTGTTTAGCATCGTCTGTTGTGATTTGGTGGCTAAAGAAACGCCACTTGAAACTTGTGGAGGCCAAGTATTATAAGCAAATGCAGCAGCACATCGCTTCTAGAGTGGGTAGAGAAAGTCTGAGAATGTTTTCTGTGAAAGAATTGACAAGAGCTTCTAATAATTATTCAAAAGATATGATGTTAGGAAGTGGTGGATTTGGAACGGTGTTTAAAACCATTCTGTTGAATGGTACTCTTGTAGCCATTAAAATATCCAATCAAGTTTTAAATCTCGAGGATGACCATGAGTTTCTTAACGAAACTTCAATTCTATTCCAGATCAATCACAGAAATATAGTGAAATTATTAGGGTGTTGCATAGAAACTAAGTTCCCAATGTTGGTATCTGAATTCGTTCCCAATGGAACACTTTTTGAACATTTAAAGTCCAAAGAAGGGTTTTTGCCATGGACGTCACGTCTGCAGATTGCAATTGAGACAGGGGAGGCTTTGGCATATCTACATTCTGGAGCATCTCAACCTATTTTCCACCGGGATGTAAAATCATCTAATATTCTTTTGAATGAGAGACTCTCTCCCAAAGTTGCAGACTTCGGGATTTCTCGTCTTGTATCCATCTCCAGTGACACACATCTCACCACTAATATAATGGGCACAAGGGGCTACTTAGATCCTGAGTACTACCAAACGTATCAACTCACTGAGAAAAGTGATGTATACAGTTTTGGTGTAGTCCTGGTTGAACTTTTAACAGCTCTGAAACCCATCTGTTTAGAAAGGGAGAGCAAGGAGATGAGTTTATCTGGTCTTTATCTGTTGAGGCTTGATCAAAATCGCCTCAGAGAAATATTGGATAGAAAAATATTGGACGAGGGAAACTTACAACAGATGGAAGATATGGGAGTGATACCAAGAGAATGCCTCCATTTAGAAAGGAGGAAGAGACCATCAATGAAAGCGGTGGTGGAGGAGCTTTTGCTTGTAAGAGATGGAGCAAGAAAGAAAAAATTCCATGGTAGTGTAAAGTGTGACGATTCAATATTTGAGCAAACAAGCATTTCGAGAAAAGCATCACAAACATCATATGAATTCAGGAGTTACAGTTTCCCATCTCGAGTTGGGACTACTTCAGAGGAACCATTCACTACACTAGTTGAGACGTCGACCCTACCAGAATAGATTGACTTCAAAGTAAAGCATTCCAATATATGTCCGAGTATGTAGCTTTTGACATTATAGTAAATATCTTATTTAGTAGTTTATAAAAGTGGTTTGTGTGTATCCCAGTTTAATATATAAGTAGAATTTTCAAAAGGTTTTCAGGATAGTTATATAATGATGCATCAAGTCATGTCTTATGATTAGAGATATTTATATGATTTTATAATGAAGTGATTAGGTGTAGAAGCTGCTCAATACTGTAGCATTAAACATTCGTATATTTGTAATATTTTGTGTTCGCTTTAATAGAATTGAATTTTTTTCCAAAATTTAAATTAGAATTTCAATTTTTATTAATATAAGTATTTATGTTATATTTTTGAATGTGTATTTCAAATTTTCAACAAGTGGTATGAAAGCTAGATTATGAGCCTTCAATTCTTATAAGATAATTTGAGAGGGAGTGTTGGTAATAACAAATGATGATATTATAGTTGTTTCTATACAGGTATGGATTACAAATCTTAAAAATAAAAAGTAAAAGCCATAGTTTAAGAATTAGAAGTCGTAGTTAAAAATTTTCCCAGATTCAAATGGCTACCATTTTCTATTCATTGCAGCCCTACTAATAAGTTTAAAAGCCATTTCTGGTAATGGAAAGGGAGAACATAGTAGCAAGAGGAGAAAAAATCACCCAACGTAAGGAACCTAGGAAACATCTATGAAGCATATTGCCACCAATATAGTAAGAAAGTTATCTTCTACTTGAAGAGATTGAAGAAGTCTTGAAGTTTACTAGTCACTGTAAAAAGAGGAGTTGCAAGCATAGTAAAGAAGCCGTCAACTTGGCTTTAAAAGAGATTATAGAGTTCCTCTTGAACTTAAGGGGAATTACATCTAAATCGGAAATTAGTTGGATGATTGCTCAAAAAGCTATATGCATAAGTATCCATGTCTTAAACAAGGTAGAAAAACATAAGGTTTCTATCTTTTGTTTGAATTTTTGGATTAGTTTTATGATGTAATAATAAAAGAATTTATATTCGTTTAAGCAACATTCTTAAAAATTTCAAATATTATATCATGCACTAGAAAGTTTTAGCAATATATGAAAAGAACTAAGAATTGTTAACCAAATAAAAGATATGAACCAAAGTTATGTTGATAAAAAGAATCCACCATAATTGTGAACATCCATTCTGCTGAAGTTGTATAATGTGGTATAATTGAACAATTAATAATAATAAGATATGCTTCTAAAATAAATAATAGATAACGCAAATTTCCTTCTAAATCTTAAAAAAATCCTAGTGAATTTTTTTTTTTTACCTTTTGAATATGTTCTACCATACATTTCATTTAAATAAAATTCAAATAATAATAATGTGTATTGAGAGCTCTTTAAAATATTTGATTTATAACAATATAAATTGATGGCCTATGCCTTCCCTTGCTCCTTAACTTGCTGGTTTATATGAAAAAATTAGCATAATATGCAACACTTAGCACCATAGATCAATCTAATCCTAAATCAACTTAGTTTATCTTAGACCGTTATAAACATAAACTTTCTCCCCAAAATATTTTAATTTTAATTTTTTTTGCCACTGCCAAATGACTCTCATGCCGACACACCTACGAAACTCAAATTTACTAAGATGGTCCTATAACACCATCCTTGGAAAGCATCTAGCCTCTTTCTTGGCTCACATGGCTTAACATTTAATTCTCCATTCTTTTTATTTAAGTACGGGAGCAATACCTTTTGTGAAAGATGCAATGGATGTGGATGACATAGTTGAGGAGCTATCCAAATACCACTTCTTCATCATGCTATTCACATTTGTATTTTCCATGGTAACTTTGGCTTCTTCATTCTCCTTTGAAATGAGAGTCACCTATCCAAAGTAGAAGAAAGAACATGAAATTACAATTTACAAGAATAAATTTCATAGAAATTTGAGACTTAATCTACCTACATCAACTATTTTGGATTTTTGATGAATATGGTAGGTGTTGCCCAATTTTTTCTCCAAATATTTGTCTCATAAAAAGTCCACAACCCTAGCCAATGATGGCTACCAAACGAGCTCTAATTGCATTTTCTAGATGTAGACCTTATTGTGACTCCTTTATCTCTTTTATTACCACGACTCTGATAAATTTCTCCATAAGAGGAGGTAAAGATCTCACCAATCCAAGGCTTTGTGTAGCCTCCCCAATCTACTAGAAAAAGATTAAATATGTCATATCTTAGCTTTCCTTTGAGCTTTAAGGACTCCAACCACTTGAATCTCTGTGTCAAATCAAGGGCCAAATCATGTAGTGTTCAGTCCAAGATGTGTGGAATGAATTTTTCATCTCTCCAAATTTATTGTCTTTCTCTATAGGTGTGAGACATAATTATTTGTAAATATTTATTTCCATCAAATAAAATAGCATAAATTCAAATAAATATAATTTGCAAAACATCAAAGGATAGAACAAGAAGAAGAATACTTTGAATTTATCATGCAATGTGTGTATATATGAGAAACACAAATAATTACCTGAACAATTAGAACTGAAAGATGCGTGCACTTTTGAGATCTTATTGTTGTAGAGAAAGCTTCATGTAGTGGCCCAATATTAATGTGGAAGCTCCTTTGGAGCTACTGCTTATATTTTATGTTTCTACAATGAAGATTAATAAACAAAAATATTTGATTTTTTTCTATTCATTTGATAAGACTTTATTACTTCATTTAATGGAAATAATATTTGTACAAAACTTTAAAGATCGGGTAAAATAAATGGTTGCATGCAATTGGATATGTAATTAATGACAATAAGATGCCTAGGGTTTCTTAATTTTCTGTTGATTTAATTTTTTCTATGTCTTGTTCATGGAATTATAGATATAAATAATTTGTCTCAAAGGAAAAGGAAAAAAATTAAGTTGTACAATAACTTTTGTCATATAAACCAGCACAAAAGCAAATATATGAAATATGCAATATAGTCAAAATCAATTACATATATAATCGTTATATATTTAATTCAAGAATTTAGTATCATTTGACATTTGACGTGATGTAATGAGTTGATGAGATTAAAAAAAAAAATCTTGAAGAAAGAAAAAATTGAATATTGCATCGATTGTTTGCAATATGGACCAATAAGAATTAACGCAAAATGATATTTTAATAATTATTTAAAACAAGAAATAAATACAAACTATAGATACTTTATTTAATTTTTTAATTCAATGTGACCATTAATTAATCTAATAGAAAAAAGAAATGCAACATATACATAAGTATCCTTGTTATTGGGGGGAACTAATAAAAATAATCAAATAAAGTTTAAATGTTTGATTTATGAGATATTTAAAATAATCTTATTTCAAGATTGGTAGATTTATTGACTCATTATTGATGACATTGCTAAAGATATGATTTGTGTATTGTCAATTATAAAATATGTGTGGTCTAAGTTAGACGGGAGTGTTAAAATATGAAATTTATTTGAAAATAGTTTAAGTATCCTGTTTAGTAGAATCTAGGTGTGGAAAAATATTAAATATTGAAGGTCAGTTAGTGAGTTTTTTTAGTTTCAAATATCTAGAGACCTTTATATAATGAGGAATCATCTAATATTTTATCATAAAGATGTCAATATGATCCTATGATCAGATGATATAGTGAGCATTGTTAGTGACAATCTAATTCTATCAATTCCAATATTTGCGTATTTGTAATTTTTTATGTTCAAGTTAAGAAGAATTAGATTTTGCTAAAGAATTTGAATTAACAATATTATTTTATGCATATGGGAGAGCTTTAATTTTATGATTTTATATGTGTATTCATTTATCTATGAGCTCTATGATACTCTAAAGATTCAATTTTGTTGTCATTAGTTATATGGAAGTCATTATGTTTGTCAAAGTCACTCGGTAAGAAAGAAAGGATGAGTCAGTAAAGTAAGGAATGTAGTCGGTAAAATAAATAAGTTAATAAGGAATTTCGGTTAAAGAAATCAAGTATAGACACCGAGCGAGGAAGAATCGTGTATCGAGAAAAATGTTCTACCGAGTAGCTAACTGAGAAGAGAACCTAGTTATAGAGTTAAAGAAAATGTATTACTACGAAGAGCAGGCCGACACTAGATGAGATCTAAGTACATTGAACCTCGACATCGATTAGAAAATGGTTTACAAATCTTGAGGATATTGAATAATAGAACATTGGAGATTGAAATCAAATGATTACACATAATTCCAAAATGAGTTTAGCGAATGGAAAAAATAGATGAAATATGCATTGGAAGTGTACCCAATGCTAGCACCACTGGAAGGTGAAGATTCTAGTAGTTCTAGCACTGCTTCAAGAGTTGTATAAATAGAACAGAGAACTATAGATCATGATGATAGAGAATGTGCCTATGTTGATATGACTACATGAGAAGATTGCATGTATGAAATAGAATAGAGAAGAAGGTGAACACGAAGAGAAATTCACTGAGTATCAGAGTATTGTAGAATAGATCTACCAAGTACTGAATTATTTATTTGAAGGTTACATAGTATGAGGTAATGATATATTGAGCACATAGAGTCTGACAAGCATTTGTTTGTGCACATTTGAAATATATTTTGTATTGCCCATTAAAAGTTAATCAGAATTGTATAAGTCTCTTAACCAAGTAGATCATAACATATCTTATGTATAAATCCTTTAACTGAATACAATTATTAGATTAGAGTTAAAATCTGTTAACAGAGTAGACTTAGCAGTCTTAAAACTCTTAACTAAGTTAATACATTTAAGAGGGTAAACTATCAGAAAGAGCTAAGCATTGTATAGTTGGGTAAGTGCAGAAAGATGGGGGGCCAAAAAGGGGGTATAAGATGCCACTTTTTTCCTAAAATCAGCAAACTCTGAACTTCAACAAGAAATTGAAGATAGTTAGACTCAAAATTTTTAGATGTGACAAAAACAAGAGTTGTAATACTCTTAATCTAGTTCCTAAACTACTAACTTATTTTGAAAATGGTGCAAATTAAGGCCCTCAAAAATGGGGAGCACAAAAAGTGGTCCTATTTTTTGTCAAAAAATATAACATAGCGTTTGGTGTGCTCCCCCTAATATGTTAACTTTTTTTTTGAATTTTTTTAATTGCTCCTGTGAGAAGTTAGCACATGGTTTATCCTAAATTTTGTTGGTAATTTTTTCACAAATGTATAATTTTTGATGAATTTACGAAGTGCACACATTCTGAAAACTTGAAATTTCTATGTGCTCCTCCTAGAAATCATTTAAAACCAATAAAAAATCAATTTTTTTTTTTTTTAATAGTGTGTAGAATGGAGTCTAGTTTCTACAAAATGTAACTTGTTGAAAAATTCGATGAACGAGCCAAAATCTATGCCCAAAATACTGCATGTTGGTTTTTTACAAAAGACAAACATACACACAAAATAAATTAGAGTTGAAAAACTTAACATAGTAAGAATTCAAAATAAATTATATGCTTAGATAGCTAATAGAGAGATCTACAATATCACGTCGTCTAATTTTTACGTTCTTGAGCCACGAGTAAACTTGACGAGGAGCACATAAAAAAAGATGTCATTTTTTTGTATGTCTACTAGAAAACACGTCTTAGGCCTATTTCAATCATCCAAGCCTTTGGGTTGGATTTCCAAGGCAAATCCAAGCCTTAGGATTGGTAAATTCCAATTCTTTACAAAGCGCGGATGCCCTATAGGGTGAGTGCACTATTTAAATCTATGACTTTCATAGGGTGCGCTCCCTATGAAAGTCATAGATTTAAATAGCGTGATCGCCCTATAGGGCATGCACCCTATTTAAGATAGATTTAAATAGTGATGAGAAATAGTCAAAGTGAGAGAGAGAGAGAATGGGGGAGGGAGAGACAGAGATAGAGAGAGAGTTCTCTCTCTCTCTCTCCCCCCCCCTATACCCTTTATATTTTCTCTTTTTCTTGTTTTACATAGGGCACATGCCCTATTTAAGAGTATTCATAACACTTTTTAGTTTTTCATATGGTGCACGTGCTAAAGCGTGCTCGTGCTATGCAAAACTAAAATAAACGGTCTTCTTTGCCAAGGATCTTATGAAAGAGGCCCACTTTTTCTATTGTTGCCTGAGCTCTACTTGTTATTCGACAAGTATTCACTTTTTATGGTGTTGATAGTGACAAAGAAGCATATTCTATCAATTTGCACCATCTTTTTGTTTAAAAATCAACATCAAATTGTGAAAGTCAATAATTATCACCGAAAGTTATCGATTGAGGTAAGTTTTTTAGTTTTGAACATGTCAAATGTGAATAAAGAGTGTTTTGGTTTATAATTGGTATGATATAGACTTGTTTAGTACATAATTTGATATAATTGTAATAAATTTATATTATAATTTGACTTATTTTTTTACATTTATATTATATTTTTAAAATTGTAATCAATTCATATGTAGAAATCATCATCATGCCAAGGAAACGAGCAAAGAATTTAACATCGAAAGAGCATGAAAGAGATAAAGAGAAGAAAAGAGAAAGAATGAGACAACTTCGTGAACAAAAAAAAATAGATACCATAGAAGAAGATTTTTCTTTGGATGAGGAACATGAAACATCAATACAAAGTAAGAGAGAATTGGAATTGGAAACAAAAAGACGATGAATGAGAAACTTGTGTGCAACAAGACAATTGAATTATGAAGATGCGGGGACATCATCATCCAATGTTGGAGGCACACCATTGTCTACTTCTGAAGGTGGAGGCACAACATTGTCTACTTCCAAAGGTGTGGGCACACCCTTGTATCATGTTGAAGGCACACCATTGTCTACATCCCAAATTGGAGGTACATAATTCTATCATGTTGAAGGCACACCATTATCTACATCCCAAGGTGTAGGCACAATATCGTCTCATGTTGAAGGCACACCATTATCTACATCCCAAGGTGTAGGCACAACATTGTCTCATGTTGAAGGCACTCAAGATGGTACACAATTCACACATAATGTTTTTCATGCTCCTAGAATTATTTATAGAAAGCCAAAATATTTGATTGATATTGATACTAACATTTTGCAAGCAATGCCTGACAAGATTCCCAAGCGTACTTGTCAAACAAATGCTAATCGTGATTGGAGATCATTTTTTGAGAATTTAAACATGACAAGAAGATGTCAACTATTTTTTAAAATGATGATAAATCTGAAATTTAGGCCCATCATGAAGATTCTTGGGCTAAGAACAATGGATGATTCAAGTGAAAAATCTATTGTAAAGAATCTAATGACTGCATATAAGAGTTTGGGTTCTACACCACGCATGAAAGATAGTAATGTCACATGAAGTGTACTTACATCAAAGATAGTAAGCACTCAAATGAAGAAATCTTGACTCATTAGAAAGATAAGCAAAACATTGAAAAGAAGTAGAAAGTCTCTAATGAGAGCCCTGGGAAGGTGTCAAAGAGTGGAAGATCCAAATAGAAATGAGTTATGGGCATTTTTCGGTAGACTACTGCAAAAAGATAAAGCAATTGTTGAAGCTTTGAAATCCTTGATTGAAGAATTTTGGAAGAATAATACATAGGTATCTCCTAATCAAAGAGATGTTGTAAGAAGGAGGATTGGTAGTTGAATTCATGCTCCACATCCAAAACATTTTTTGGATTCAACTCAAACACAATTCTTTGCAAACTTTATGCATATGTATCATCAAATTAAAATTAGTCAGAGATATTTTGAAATGTGTAAACATTTTTATGTGAAGATAAATTGCACATGCACAACTTGTTGTTGTAGGGTACATATTGAATTTTCTAACCATTTTGAAGTTTATAGAAATATATGTGTAGATTTGCACTCTAACAATGTTTTACAAGATTGTAACATAAATGTACCACCTAGATCTTAAAGGGAATTAATATCTACCATTTTATGTGAAAGAGTGGATGGTCAACAATTTTACAGCCTCTCGTGCTTGAATGGTACATGCATAGATTGCGAAGGTTTGCGATGTTTGCCAATTTGTCAACATATGGAGAGTACGCATGCAATCGGTAATGATATAGTGGAATTTGGAAAATATAAGACCATGACATAAAATCTAAAAGATGGAAAAGAGGCTAAAAGATGTGATTTAGTAATTGAAAAAATTTTAGTGTATCAGTTCATGGACATTTTTCGTAAAATAATTATTTATGAGTATGCAAGGCATACACATAGAGGGCGATGGTTGGATATGCAATTAAAGTTGTGCAACGAGACATTCCCACTTGATGACATAGTTGAGGAGCTATCCAAATACCACTTCTTCAACATGTCGTTCACATTTGTATTTTCCATGGTAACTTTGGCTTCTTTGTTCTCCTTTGAAATGAGAGTCACCTATCCAAATTAGAAGAAAGAACATGAAATTACAATTTGAAAGCATAAATTTCATAGAAATTTGAGACTTAATCTACCTACATCAACTCTTTTGGATTTTTTATGAATATGGTAGGTCTTGACCAAATGTTTCTCCAAATATTTGTCTCAAAAAAAATCCACAATCCTAGCCAATGATGGCTACCAAACGAGCTCTAACTGCATTTTCTAGTTGTAGACCTTATTGTGACCCCTTTATCTCTTTTATTACCACCACTATAATAAATTTCTCCATAAGAGGAGATAAAGATCTCACCAATCCATGGCTTTGTGTAGCCTCCCCAACTTACCAAAGAAAGATTAAATATGACATATCTTAGCTTTCCTTTGAGCTTTAGGGACTCCAAGCACTTGAATCTCTCTGTCAAATCTATGGCCAAATCATGTAGTGTTCAGTCCAAAATTTGTGGAATGAATTTTTTCGTCTCTCCAAATATATTGTCTTTCTCTATAGGTGTGAGACATAATTATTTGTAAATATTTATTTCCATCAAATAAAACAACATAAGTTCAAATAAATATAATTTTCAAAACATCAAAGGATAGAACAAGAAGAAGAATACTATGAATTTATCATGCAATGTGTGTATACATGAGAAACACTAATAATTACCTGAGCAGTTAGAATTGAAAGATGCATAAACTTTTGAGATCTTATTGTTGTAGAGAAAGCTTCATGTAGTGGTCCAGTATTAATGTGGAAGCTCCTTTGGAGCTACTACTTATATTTTATGTTTCTAAAATGAAGATTAATAAAGAAAATATTTTATTTTGTTCTATTCATTTGATAAGATTTTATTACTTCATTTAATGGAAATAATATTTGATCAAGTCCCCATAGGGTCACTCTCTACTGTGGTTCTTAATTGAGAGTTGTTTGACTTTGACTCTTGGTGAAATAGTGGGGCTTCTTACCTATAGTGTTTACAGCCAAGGATCAAAGATTAATTTTAAAGGGGCTTGTCGATTTGGTGAAATGGTGGGGCTTCACGCCTGTAGGGCCTCCAACAAGGGTTCAAGTCCCCAGAAGGTCACTCTCTACTGTGGTTCTTAATTGAGAGTTGTTTGACTTTGAAAATAAGTACCACTTGTGTATCTAATTGTATATATTGGCTGAGAAGGGAGGTTTTTGTCCTACTTCTTTCCCCCTGGAGCCCCACTAAATTAGTTTTTATTAATAAAAATTGATGGCTATGTCCATTTTTATCAAAAAGAAATATATTTGTACAAAACTTTAAAGATCAAGTAAAATAAATGGTTGCATGCAATTGGATATGTAATTAATGACAATAAGACGTCTAGACTTTCTTAATTTTCTGTTGATTTATTTTTTCCTATGTCTTGTTCATGGAATTATAGATATAAATAATTTGTCTCAAAGGAAAAGGAAAAAAAAATAGTTGTGCAATGACTTTTGTCATATAAACCAACACAAAAGCAAATATATGAAATATGCAATATAGTCAAAATCAATGACATATATAATCATTATATATTTCATTCAAGAATTTAGTATCATTTGACATTTGATGTGATATAATGAGTTGATGAGATTAAAAATAATAATCTTGAAGAAAGAAAAAATAATGAATATTGCATCAATTGATTACAATATGGACCAATAAGAATTAACGCACAATGATATTTTAATAATTATTTAAAACAAGAAATAAATACAAACTATAGATACTTTGTTTAATTTTTTAATTCAGTGTGACCATTAGTTAATCTAATAGCAAAAAGAAATACAACATATACACAAGTATCCTTGTTATTGGGGGGAGCTAATAAAAATAATGAAATAAAGTTTAAATGTTTGATTTGTGAGATATTTAAAATAATCTTATTTCAAGATTGGTAGATTTAATGACTCATTATTGATGACATTGCTAAAGATATGATTTGTGTATTGTCAATTCTAAAGTATGTGTGGTCTAAGTTAGATGGGAGTGTTAGAATATGAAATTTATTTTAAAATAGTTTAAGTATCCTATTTAGTAGAATCTAGGTGTGGAAAAATATTAAATATTGAAGGTCAGTTAGTGAGTTTTTTTAATTTCAAATATCTAGAGACCTTTATATAATGAGGAATCATCTAATATTTTATCATAAAGATGTCAATATGATCCTATGATCAGATGATATAGTGAGCATTGTTAGTGACAATCTAATTCTATCAGTTTCAAGATTTGTGTATTTGTAATTTTTTATGTTCAAGTTAAGAAGAATTGGATTTTGCTAAAGAATTTGAACTAATAGTATTATTTTATGCATATGGGAGAGCTTTAAGATTATGATTTTATAGGTTTATTTATTTATCTATTAGCTCTCTCATACTCTGAAGATTCAATTTTGTTGTCATTAGTTATATGGAAGTCATTATGTTTGTCAAAGTCACTCAGTAAGAAAGAAAGGATGAGTTGGTAAAGTAAGGAATGCAGTCGATAAAATAAATAAGTTAATAAGGAATTTTTGTTAAAGTAATCAAGTATAGACACCAAGGGAGGAAGAATCATGTATCGAGAATGACGTTCTACCGAGCACCTAACCGAGAAGAGAGCCTAGTTACTGAGTTAAAGAAAACGTATTACTGGGAAGAGCAGGCCAACACCATATGAGATCTAAGTACATTGAACCTCGACATTGATTAGAAAACGGTTTACAAATCTTAATGAGATTGAATAATAGAACATTGGAGATTGAAATCTAATGATTACACATGATTCCAAGGTGAGCTTAGCCAATAGAAAAATAGATAAAATATGCATTGGAAGTGTACCCAATGCTAGCATCACTGGAAGATGAAGATTCTAGTAGTTCTATGCTAGCACTACTGGAAGATGAAGATTCTAGTAGTTCTAGCACTGCTTCAAGAGTTGTATAAATATAACAGAGAACTATAAATCATGATGAAGGAGAATGTGGATATTTTGATATGAATACATGAGAAGATTGCATGTATAAAATAGAATAGAGAAGAAGGTGAACAAGAAGAGAAATCCACTGAGTATCAGAGTATTGTAGAATAGATCTACCAAGTACTAAATTTTTTATTTGAAGGTTACATAGTATGAGGTAATTATATATTGAGCACATAGAGTGTGATAAGAATATTTTTGTGCACATTTGAAAAATATTCTGTATTGCTCATTAAAAGTTAATCAGAATTGTGTAAGTCTCTTAACCAAGTAGATCTTAACATATATCTTATGTATAAATCCTTTAACTAAATACAATTATTAGATTAGAGTTGTAAAATCTCTTAACATAGTAAACTTAGCAGTCTTAAAACTCTTAACCAGGTTAATACATTTAACAGGGTAAACTATCAGAAATAGCTAAGCATTGTAGCTCTAACCAAGCAAATCTATTCCTATAGTAGTGAAGTGATGTGGGTGTCAACCCCATCGTAGTTTTATCCTCTAACAAGGATTTATGCGATACCAAAATTATTGTGTTATGTGATGCTTGTTATATGTTTTATTTATTTTCATGTGATGAATGCAAAGGTTGAGTAATCAGTAAATGAATGTGAAATAAGTTCAAAAAAGCTTAAAAGTGATTTAAAGCACTGATTCACCCCTCCCCTCTTAGTACTTACCTTTCCACACCTAAATCCAACAATTGGTATCAGAGAATAGTCTCTTATTAAGGAGTTTAGTCAGTTAAGAGGAAAGATCTTGAAGGATGGAAAGCTACAAGTAAAAAAGAATTTAATTAACAATATGGAAACAACGTTGAAGATGGCTAATGAGCAAATTGAAGAATTGAGAAAAAAAGTTAAAACATTCAATTAGAAAATGGAAATATCTTGCATTATAATTGAAGGACACTCAAGATCATGTTGAGGAACTTGGAGAAAAATTTGAGGGAAGCATGTCTGATGAATTTGATGCACTCATATCATAAATGTCTGTAAAGAATAAGAATCTAGATGATCAGGTCAAGACACTGAAAAGAGAGCAAGAAACATAGTTGGTAAGGATGTGTGAGATCATGGAACAAAAGTGAAAAGATAAGGATGAAAAAAGAACTATAGAAGAAGAAAGAAGACAAATGAATACTAGACTTGATGAGAAAAAAAGAGAAATGATGATGTTGACACAAACTCACTATAACTTGACAGGTCAACTTGTTATGGGAAATCAAGATGTTGCTAGGAAAGTTGGTGAGATTGCAGAATTAAGATTTGAAAATGAGAATTTGAAAAATGATCTAAAATTTGAAAGGGATGCTAATGAGATCATGAAAATAAATGAAGAATCATGGAAGATTCTAGATGAACAACTGAAAAATAAAAGGTAACCTAATGATGCCTCTAGACTCAGTTTCAATACAAACAGTAATACCGAGAAGGGTGAGCCCTCCAAACAAGAAACCAAGTGAGAGAAATTTTCTATGCCATCAAAGCCTAAGAAGCCTAGATGTCATCATTTTGGAAAACCAGGGCATACAACTAACATTTGCAGAAGTAAGAGAGGTAATCAACACAATTCTCCTAAATTCAAAGGTCATTTTTATAATTGCATTAAGTATGAACATAAGGCATTTGAGTGTAGATCAAGAGTTGTAAACACTCCAACGAAACCAAGGTTTCATGGTTACAGTAACAAATTCAAGAAATATGGTCACAAATCTGGAGAAAGAAAGTCACAAAGGAGAAATGAGAAATGGGTCCCTAACCAAAAAAGTGTTGACAACAACTGACAACATCCTAGAATACCATGTGATTACAATACAATGATTTCTTGTATTGCATGTGGAAGATTATGTCACATTACTTCAAATTGCTTTAGGATGCATGGAATGAATAATAGGAAATCATGGACAAATACTGGAATGGCTTGTTTCCATTGCCACAGAGTCAGTCACCAAGCTAAGGACTACAAGTACCAAAATAAGGATTCAAACGAGGATAAATCGAGTGAAAAGACTCGAATAAACATTGATGAAATTTGAGAATAGATGATAATAATTGGAGAAGAAAGACACGGGATGATGGAATAAAATTGGGAACTAGTGAACAAATTTTCTATGGAAATAGGGGTTCTTGGTTGCATTGAATGCAATGGTTAGGTCCGTTTGAGCCCAAAGTGACCAGAAAAAGACCTACCCCTAGATCCGACAGAAAATCCTCTAAAAATTATAGATCTGATGAACAAGGCCAAATCTCTCAAGAAGAGAACAAGGGCATGAAGATCTGAAGCTTTGAAACAATGTTGGAGTTGATGAGAAAACAACCCACAACTCCCAAGAACATCTACATGAAAACACCTGTCATAGAAAGAGAGAGAAGAAAGAGCTATGGAGGCCTGAATGCAAGGATCCATGAAAAAGGAGACATTCTTGATGTGCAAAATCAAAAGTTGTAATCAAATAAAATGAATGTGTTCTCAATAAGAATAAAAAGGAGATATATCATTATAAAGGAGATCTAAAACCCTAAAAGGGAAAACCCTTAAAAGAAAAGGTGCATGTAATAAATAATTTAATTATTACATGACTAATGCATGCATGTTTTAATAATAAAATGAGTAAAGCATGAGTGTTTTAATTATAAAATGACTAATGAACGAGTTTTTTAATTATAAAATGACTAATGCATGTCCGTAAAGTGAAATCTTAAGAAGAGGGTAGAGTTAATTTAATTAATATAATTAAATTAATACTTTAACAATTATTTTTCTTTCCACATTACAATTATTAGTTTGATTGGTATATAGTAGTTTATTTTACTAGTATTTGATAAATAAATCATAAAGACATAGTCTAGTATTACCAAGTAGTTTAGATCATTTGGAATATCTATTTTATACATCTAAGAGTATTTGGGACTGTAGGATAATTGGACTTAACTAGTTCACCACGCTCTCAATTATTTAACAAAGATTTTTGATAGAAACTTTGGTCGACTGATTTAATAATTTTTTAAGCTATTAAGGGTTTCATATGAATAAAGATGTTTTTTTTTTCAATTTTCTAAATACAAAATTTGAAGGTTAATTCACATTTTGGAGAAGGAAGACACTTGTAAGTGTATTTTATTATTTTGAGGAATTTATTTAAAGAGAATATTCAAAGTAAAGCAATGAGAAATAAAAGAGCAAGGATAAATAATACTACACAAAACTATTCACCTGAAATCAATCAAAGACTATGTTAACAAACATTAGCAAGATATCATAGTAGGTAATCATGTACCTCTCTCTCTCTCTCTCTCTCTCTCTCTCTCTCTCTCTCTCTCTCTCTCTCTCTCTCTCTCTCTCTCTCTCTCTCTCTCTCTCTCTCTCTCTATCTCTCTCTCTAAATAGTGAACCCCCTTTCACTCCATCCCTCTCTACACTCAACTCCCTAATCCCTCAGCCATAGTAAAGAAGTCGTCAACTTGGCTTTAAAAGAGATTATAGAGTTCCTCTTGAACTTAAGATATTAGCTCCTTGGATGATTGCTCAAAAACCTATATGCATAAGTATCCATGTCTTAAACAAGGTAGAAAAACATAAGGTTTCTATCTTTTGTTTGAATTTTTGGATTAGTTTTATGATGTAATAATAAAAGAATTTATATTTGTTTAAGTGAAATTCTTAAAAATTTCAAATACTATATCATGCGCTAGAAAGTCTTAGCAATATATGAAAAGAACTAAGAATTTTTAACCAAATAAAAGATATGAACCAAAGTTATGTTGATAAAAAGCATCCACCATAAATGTGAACATACATTCTACTGAAGTTGTATAATGTGGTATAATTGAACAATTAATAATAATAAGATATGTTTCTAAAATAAATAATAGATAAAGCAAATTTCCTTCTAAATCTTAAAGAAATCCTAGTGAAATTTTTTTTTTTTAACCTTTTGAATATGTTCTACATACATTTCATTTAAATAAAATACAAATAATAATAATGTGTATTGAGAGCTCTTTAAAATATTTGATTTATAACAATATAAATTGATGGCCTATGCCTTCCCTTGCTCTTTAACTTGCTGGTTTATATGAAAAAATAGCATACTATGCAATACTTAGCACCATAGATCAATCTAATCCTAAATCAACTTAATTTATCTTTCACCATAATAAACTTAAACTTTCTCCCAAAAATATTTTAATTTTAATTTTTTTTGCCACTGCCAAATGACTCTCATGCCGACACACCTACAAAACTCAAATTTACTAAGATGATCCTATAACACCATCCTTGGAAAGCATTTAGCCTCTTTCTTGGCTCACATGGCTTAATATTTAATTCTTCATTCTTTTTATTTAAGTACGGGAGCAATACCTTTTGTGAAAGATGCAATGGATGTGGATGATATAGTTGAGGAGCCATCCAAATACCACTTCTTCATCATGTTGTTCACATTTTTATTTTCCATGGTAACTTTGGCTTCTTCGTTCTCCTTTGAAATGAGAGTCACCTATCCAAAGTAGAAGGAAGAACATGAAATTACAATTTACAAGCATAAATTTCATAGAAATTTGAGACTTAATCTACCTACATCAACTGTTTTGGATTTTTTATGAATATGGTAGGTGTTGACCAAATTTTTCTCAAAATATTTGTCTTAGAAAAAATCCACAACCCTAGCCCATGCTTTCCCCTCCACATCTTTGAATTTTTTGATGGCTACCAGACCAACTCTAACTACATTTTCTAGTTGTAGACCTTATTTTTACCCCTTTATCTCTTTTATTACCACCACTCTGATAAATTTCTCCATAAGAGGAGGTAAAGATCTCACCAATCCAAGGCTTTGTGTAGCCTCCCCAATCTACCAGAAAAAGATTAAATATGACATATCTTAGCTTTCCTTTGAGCTTTAGGGACTCAATCTCACCAATCCAAGGCTTTGTGTAGCCTCCCCAATCTACCAGAAAAAGATTAAATATGACATATATTAGCTTTCCTTTGAGGTTTAGGGACTCCAATCTCACCAATCCAAGGATTTGTGTAGCCTGCCCAATCTACCAAAAAAAGATTAAATATGACATACCTTAGCTTTCCTTTGAGCTTTAGGGACTCCAACCACTTGAATCTCTCTATCAAATCAAGGGTCAAATCATGTAGTGTTCAGTCCAAGATGTGTGGAATGAATTTTTCATCTCTCCAAATATATTGTCTTTCTCTACAAGTGTGAGACATAATTATTTGTAAATATTTATTTCCATCAAATAAAATAGCATAAATTCAAATAAATATAATTTGCAAAACATCAAAGGATAGAACGAGAAGAAGAATACTATGAATTTATCATGCAATGTGTGTATATATGAGAAACACTAATAATTACCTGAACAGTTAGAACTAAAAGATGTGTGCACTTTCGAGATCTTATTGTTGTAGAGAAAGCTTCATGTAGTGGCCCAGTATTAATGTGGAAGCTCCTTTGGAGCTACTGCTTATATTTTATATTTCTACAATGAAGATTAATAAAAAAAAATATTTGATTTTGTTCTATTCATTTGATAAGACTTTATTACTTCATTTAATGGAAATAATATTTGTACAAAAGTTTAAAGATTGGGTAAAATAAATGGTTGCATGCAATTGGATATGTAATTAATGACAATAAGACGTCTAGACTTTCTTAATTTTCTGTTGATTTAATTTTTTCTATGTCTTGTTCATGGAATTATAGATATAAATAATTTGTCTCAAAGGAAAAGGAAAAAACCTAAGTTGTACAATATGCAATATAGTCAAAATCAATTACATATATAATCATTATATATTCCATTCAAGAATTTAGTATCATTTGACATTTGATGTGATGTAATGAGTTCATGAGATTAGAAAAAATAATCCTGAAGAAAGAAAAAATTGAATATTGCATCGATTGTTTGCAATATGGACCAAAAAGAATTAACGTAAAATGATATTTTAATAATTATTTAGAACAAGAAATAAATAAAAAACTATAGATACTTTGTTTCATTTTTTAATTCAGTGTGACCATTAATTAATCTAATAGCAAAAAGAAATGCAACATATACATAAGTATCCTTGTTATTGGGGGGAACTAATAAAAATAATCAAATAAAGTTTAAATGTTTGATTTGTGAGATATTTAAAATAATCTTATTTCAAGATTGGTAGATTTATTGACTCCTTATTGATGACATTGGTAAAGATATGATTTGTGTATTGTCAATTATAAAGTATGTGTGGTCTAAGTTAGACGGGAGTGTTGGAATATGAAATTTATTTGAAAATAGTTTAAGTATCCTGTTTAGTAGAATCTAGGTGTGGAAAAATATTAAATATTGAAGGTCAATTAGTGAGTTTTTTTAATTTCAAATATCTAGAGACCTTTATATAATGAGGAATCATATAATATTTTATCATAAAGATGTCAATATGATCCTATGATTAGATGATATAGTGAGCATTGTTAGTGACAATCTAATTCTATCAATTTCAAGATTTGTGTATTTGTAATTTTTTATGTTCAAGTTAAGAAGAATTAGATTTTTCTAAAGAATTTGAATTAACAATATTATTTTATGCATATGGGAGAGCTTTAATTTTATGATTTTATACATGTATTCATTTATCTATGAGCACTATGATACTCTGAAGATTCAATTTTGTTGTCATTAGTTATATGGAAGTCATTATGTTTTTCAAAGTCACTCAGTAGGAAAGAAAGGATGAGTCGGTAAAGTAAGGAATGCAGTCAGTAAAATAAATAAGTTAATAAGGAATTTTGGTTAAAGAAATCAAGTATAGACACCGAGCGAGGAATAATCATGTATTGAGAACAATGTTCTACCGAGCACCTAACTGAGAAGAGAACCTAGTTACTGAGTTAAGGAAAATGTATTACTAGGAAGAGCAGGCCGACACCAGATGAGATCTAAGTACATTGAACCTCGACATCGATTAGAAAATTGTTTACAAATCTTGAGGATATTGAATAATAGAACATTGGAGATTGATATCTAATGATTACACATGATTCCAAAATGAGTTTAGCCAATAGAAAAAATAGATGAAATATGCATTGGAAGTGTACCCAATGCTAGCACCACTAGAAGATGAAGATTCTAGTGGTTCTAGCACTGCTTCAAGAGTTGTATAAATAGAACAGACAACTATAGATCATGATGATGGAGCATGTGGCTATGTTGATATGACTACATGAGAAGATTGCATATATGAAATAAAATAGAGAAGAAGGTGAACAAGAAGAGAAATCCACTGAGTATCAGAGTATTGCAGAATAGATCTACCAAGTATTGAATTGTTTATTTGAAGGTTACATAGTACGAGGTAATGATATATTGAGCACATAGAGTCTAACAAGCATTTGTTTGTGCACATTTGAAAGATATTTTGTATAGATCGTTAAAAGTTAATCAGAATTGTATAAGTCTCTTAACCAAGTAGATCTTAACATATCTTATGTATAAATCCTTTAACTGAATACAATTATTAGATTAGAGTTGTAAAATCTCTTAACATAGTAGACTTAGCAGTCATAACACTCTTAACCAAGAACTAATACATTTAAGAGGGTAAACTATCAGAAATAGCTAAGCATTGTATAGCTGGGTAAGAGCACAAAGATGGGGGACCAAAAAGGGTGTATAAGATGCCACTTTTTTCCTAAAATCAGCAAACTCTGAACTTCAACAAGAAATTGAAGATAGGTAGACTCAAAACTTTTAGATGTGACAAAAACAAGAGTTGTAATACTCTGAATCTAGCTCCTAAACTACTAACCTATTTTGAAAATGGTGCAAATTAAGGCCCTCAAAAAGGGGGAGCACAAAAAGTGCTCCTTTTTTTGTCAAAAAATATAACATAGCGTCTCGTGTGCTCCCCCTGAAATGTTAACTTTTTTTTTGAATTTTTTTAATCGCTCCTATGAGAAGTTAGATAACACCACATAGTTTATCGCAAAATGTTTTGGTAAGTTTCTCAAGAATGTATAATTTGTTATGAATTTACGAAGTGCACACATTCTGAAAACTTGAAATTTTTTTGTGCTCCTCCTAGAAATCATTTAAAACCAATCAAAAATCAAATTTTGTTTTTTTTTAAGTGTGTAGAATGGCGTCTAGTTTCTAAAAATGTAACTTGTTGAAAAATTCGATGAACGAGCCAAAATCTATGCCCAAAATACTGCATGTTGATTTTTTACAAAAAATGGACATACACATAAAAGAAATTAGAGTTGAAATAGTTAACATAATCAGAATTCAAAATAAATTATATGCTTAGATAGCTAACTTAGAGATCTGCAATATCACGTCCTCTGATTTTTACATTCTTGAGCCACAAGTAAACCTGATGAGGAGCAAGCAAAAAAACATGTAATTTTTTTGTATGTCTACTAGAAAACACATCTCATGCCTATTTCAATCGCCCAAGCCTTTGGGTTGGATCTCCAAGGCAAATCCAAGCCTTAGGATTGGTAAATTCCAATGCTTTACAAAGCGCGGATGCCCTATAGGGTGAGTGCACTATTTAAATCTATGACTTTCATAGGTCGTGCACCCTATGAAAGTCATAGATTTAAATAGTGTGCTCGACCTATAGGGCATGCACCCTATTTAAGACATAGATTTAAATAGTGATGAAAAATAGTCAATGTGAGAGGAAGAGAGAGAGAGAGAGAGAGAGAGAGAGAGAGAGAGAGAGTGATGAAGGGTCCTCCCCTTAATACCACAAACACATAACAAAAATAGAGAAACAACAACAATATGCAAGAACAGAAAATTGGCTTCTTATTATCTCCACAAATGTGGAATTACAAACTTTCAGAATTACAATATCCAAAGCCACATGGGCATTACCTTACAATATTCTATAGGACAAAGCCTCAAATTATTACCCATATCTACTACCCAGAACTGCCTAAGACAACACTACGGGCCTTCTTTATATAGGCAATTTCCACCACCCGAGAAGGTCCCAAACATTTAGCCCAAACTGCCGACCAAACTTACAATTATTTTATTTTACAATTTATTACATCAAAGTCAGCTCAAAATAACTTTTGAAACTCGAATAGGAATTTTGAAGGAAAAATTATTTTCTGCCATTTCAGGTGGCCCAACTTCCAAAGACCATAAGTCATTGCCAATTGACCTGATTGACTATTATGATCCCATTCTGTAAAGGCCACGAAGTGCTCTACAGACCTAACTCATGCAAGCACCTATCACCCAAATTATCAACCTCATCCAGGACCTCTATAGCCTTCAAAATTGAGTTCAAAGTTTCTGTACCTTGCTACCAATACTGAAAATCTTCAATATCTACAAAGCTAGACTTGATCTGTCAATGAAACTTTACCAAAAAACTAATATGATTGAGATGAACCTCCACATGTGAAAGCAGAACATTCTGAGATCATATGACCAACTTACTAAAAATAGAAATTCTCCATAAATAGTAGCTCTACTCAAGATAGCCCTTATTGAATACAAAAACAAATTTTTTTTTGGGTGATGCAAGATTGCTCTTACAGCCAGGATGCTCCTGCATCAGACACCCAGGGTAATTTGAGAAGTGACCCTGTCATGACTCAGGTGTGTAGAGGAAAACCAAGATGGTTAACCTCCTCCCTTGTTAGCCATGATGAATCTTCAATAGGTCATCCTTTCCACTTGATGAGATATTCTCCATATGTCTTGTTCCTTGTGCTTCTACCAACATGACTGTCCAGTATATCTTCAATATCCTTGGTATCTAAACTACTTGCTGGAATACTCCACTGTGCCACTGTGATCTCATCTTCAACACCTCCTTCATGATACTCTGTCAAATCTGAAATGTTAAACACTGGTGAAATATTCATCTCACTATGCAATTCTACCTCATATGCATTTCCTGAATCATGCTTCTTCAGTATCTTACATTGTCCAAATTTCTTCATTTTCAGCTTGTTATATGTACCAACTGGAAACTGCTCCTTCCACAAATGAACCATGACTTCATCCCCAACCTAAAATTCCTTATTCCTCCTTTTCTCATCTGCCTTAGCCTTATACTACACATTCATCTTGGTAATGTGCTTCTTCACATCCCCATGGATGTTCTTCAAATGTTCTACAAAATCCTCAGCTTTAGCACTACTTATTTCTCCTTTATCTATCTTTCTCAATTTAGATGCATTTCTTGGACTACTTCCATATACAAAATGTGGATGATGTGATGAACTAAACTTCAAATCTGTCTTCAACTCTTCACTTTCTACTAGTGTCATTCTATGTGTTGTCTTATGTGGCAAACTAGCTCCTAAAATCAAATCCATCTAATGATTGATCTTTCTTACTGGTGGTAATCCATCAGGCACATTATCAAATACAATATCCTGAAACTCATTCAATAATTTTGCAACTTCCACAGGTACATCCTCTACTTCCTCTTTTCTAGCCTTTGGAATTAAGATAAAACACATATGCTCGTGCCACATACCATCTAAGAAATTTATTCTATCAACAAAAGTTATTCTTGCATTACCACATACCTTTTCTTCTGTCTCATTCAATGGTTTTAGGTTATGCCACACTCTATCCTTTATTGGGGAATAGGTATTCGCATGACCATCATGTACAACACATCGGTCAAACTGCCATGGTCTACCCAACAATATATGACATGCATCCATAGATATGATATCACATAGTACCTCATCATGGTATCTGCCAATCTTGAACTTCACTAGGCATTTTTCATTGACCATGACCTTGTGGTCATCCTGTACCCAGGCAATCTGATATGGATGTGGGTGTTTCTATCTCTTGAGCTTCAACTTTGTCACCATCTCTTATGAAACCAAATTTTCAGTGCTTCTGCTATCGATAATCACATCACAACATTTACCCTCACATTTGCAACTAGTGCGAAATAGGCTCCTTTTCTCAGGCTCACTCTCACCACTCAGAAGGACTCTTCTATTAATCAACATCTCTCCTCTCTTAGCATCTTCAGAATGTGATGATCTAGCATCTTCATCTACATATGCAACTTTGGCCTGGCCTTCATTCCTCCTATCTATCCTTCCTTGGTGCTGAGGACATTCAAATTCCCTATGACCTTCTTCTACATAGTGAAAACATGTTCCATGAAAGCCTCCTCCTCCAGATCCTTGTCCTCTTCCTCTTCCTCTCTGATCTCTATTACTTTGATTATGAAAATGATTGAAATTATCTCCTCTCTAATTCTGGCTATTACTGGCCTCATCCTACTTTTTTGAATCTTCATTTTGATCTCCATATGACCATCCATCAGATCTGCTATCATGACCTCTTCACTTTGTCTGCTCTCAAACTTCGTGTTTAGATTTTCCTCTACTTTTAGGGAAAATTGTTATGCATCTTCAATACTATTCATTTGAACCAAATTCAGCTCCTCCTAAATGCTTGGCATCAACCCATTAAGGTAATGGGCAACTTTCTCCTTATCAGCTTCTGCATGGCCTGTTCTGATGAGGAGTCAATAGAACTCCTTTGTATACTCCTGAACAGGACTTCCTGCTTGCTTCAAACTTTGCATCTTCTTCAGTAGGTCAAGCTCATAATCAACAAGAATGAACTATTGCTTCAATTTATCCACCATCCAATCCCATCTTGTGACTTTCTCCTTTCCTCTTTGATTTCACTCCAATTGGATCTCCTGCCACCAGATCTTCGCATGACCCTTCAGTCTGGCCTTCACAAACTTGACATGATTAGGTTCCTTGATATCTTCATACTCAAAATATTCTTCACATTCATTGATCCAATCAATCAATTCCTTTGGGTTAAGATTCCCTAAAAATGTAGGAACCTCGATCTTAGGCCTTTTCCCGATCATCGAAATAGCTCAGAAAAGTCTTTCTTCTTCTGGATTCAAAACTTTGACTTCTCCTTGTTCAGAATTTCCTTCTCCCTTAGCTTCATCCTCGCTTTCGTCTCTGACATTAAGATTCATTCCTCTGCAAATCTCCTCTTGCAATGCTTGCACTTGTCTCTGTAGCTCTCTAACCTCAAGTGTCACAGTACCAGCTCTTCTACCACACTCTCTTCGTGGAGGAATTTTCACACATATCACTAAAACCCTAACCATGGTTTCAGTGCAAACTGTCTCACAATCGGCAATCTGTTTACACATAAACCCTAACCCACGGTCCTGGTGCAAACGGCCTCATAGTCGGTGATCTATTTACACACTCAGGAACTCCTACTCTAATACCACTTGATGAAGGTTCTTTGCTGCTCTGATACCACTTGATGAAGGGTGCTCCCCTTAATACCACAAACACATAACAAAAATAGAGAAACAACAACAATATGCAAGAACATAAAATTGGCTTCTTATTATCTCCACAAATGTGGAATTAAAAACTTTCAAAATTACAATATGCAAAGCTACACAGGCATTCCATTACAATATTCTGTAGGACAAAGCCTCAAATTATTACCCAGATCTACTACCCAGAACTGCCTAAGACAACACTACGGGCCTTCTTTATATAGGCAATTTCCACCATCCGAGAAGGTTCCAGAAATTTAGCCCAAAGGGCTGACCAAACTTAGAATTATTTTATTTTACAATTTATTACATCAAAGTCAACTCAAAATAACTTTTGAAACCCGAACATAAATTTTGAAGGAAAAATTATTTTCCACCATTTCAGGTGGCCCAACTTCCAAAGATGATAAGTCATCGCAAGTTGACCTGATTGACTATTATGACCCCATTCCGAAAAGGCCATGAAGCGCTCTACAGGCCTAACTCATGCAAGCACTTGTCACCCAAATTATTGACCTCATCCAGGACCTCTATAGCCTTCAAAACTGAGTTCAAAGTTTCTGTACCCTACTGCCAATACCAAAAATCTTCAATATCTACAAAGCTAGACTTGATTTGTCAATGAAACTTTACTGGCAGACTGATATGACTGAGATGAACCTCCACATGTGAAATCAGAACATTTTGAGATCATATGACCAACTTACTAAAAATAGAAAATTTCCATAAATAGCAGCTCTACACTAGATAGCCCTTATTGAATACGAAAACAAAATTTTTTTGGGTGATGCAAGATTGCTCTTACACCCAGGATGCTCCTGCATTAGAGAGAGACAGAGAGTTCTCTCTCTCCCTCCCCCATGCTCTCTCTCTCTCTCTCTCTCTCTCTCTCTCTCTCTCTCTCTCTCTCCACCTTCCTACCCTCTATATTTTCCCTTATTACCCTCTTTCACCCCCTCTCTCTCTCACACACACATATGCTCTCTCCCACCTTCCTACCCTCTCTCTCTCTCTCTCTCTCTCTCTCTCTCTCTCTCTCTCTCTCTCTCTCTCCACCTTCCTACCCTCTATATTTTCCCTTATTACCCTCTTTCACCCCCTCTCTCTCTCTCACACACACATATGCTCTCTCCCACATTCCTACCCTCTATATTTTCCCTTATTACCCTCTTTCACCCCCTCTCTCTCACACACACACATATGCTCTCTCCCACCTTCCTACCCTCTCTCTCTCTCTCTCACACACACACAAACACACACACACCTTCTCTCTCTCTCTCTCTCTCTCTCTCTCTCTCCCCTCCCCCATACCCATTATATTTTCTCTTTTTCTTGTTTTACATAGGGCACACACCCTATTTAAGAGTATTCATAACACTTTTTAGTTTTGCATAGGGGGCATGGGCTAAAGTGCACTAGCGTTATGCAAAACTAAAATAAATGGTCTTCTTTGCCAAGGATCTTGTGAAAGAAGCCCACTTTTTCTATTGTTGTCTAAGTTCTGCTTGTTATCCGACAAGTATTCACTTTTCATGGTGTTGATAGTGACAAAGAAGCATATTCTATCAATTTGCACCATCTTTTTATTTAAAAATCAACATCGAATTGTGAAAGTCAATCATTATCACCGAAATTTATCAATTGAGGTAAGTTTTTTAGTTTTTAACATGTCAAATGTGAATAAAGAGTATTTTGGTTTATAATTGGTCTGATATAGACTTGTTCAATACATAATTTGATATAATTGTAATAAATTTATAGTATAATTTTTCATATTATAAGAGGTTTATATTATAATTTGACTTATTGTTTTACATTTATATTATATTTTTAAAATTGTAATCAATTCATATGTACAAATCATCATCATGCCAAGGAAACGAGCAAAGAATTTAACACTGGAAGAGCATGAAAGAGACAAAGAAGAAAAGGGAAAGAATGAGACAACTTCGTGAACAAAAAAAATTAGATACCATAGAAGAAGATTTTTCTTTGGATGAGGAACATGAAACATCAATACAAAGTAAGAGAGAATTGGAATTGGAAACAAAAAGATGATGAATGAGAAACTTGCGTGCAATGAGATAATTGAATTATGAAGATGCAGGGACATCATCATCCAATGTTGGAGGCACACCGTTGTCTACTTCTGAAGGTTGAGGCACACCATTGTCTACTTCCGAAGGTGTGTGCACACTCTTGTATCATGTTGAAGGCACACCATTTTCTACATCCCAAAGTGGAGGTACATAATTCTATCATGTTGAAGGCACACCGTTATCTACATCCGAAGGTGTAGGCACAACATTGTCTCATGTTGAAGGCACACCATTATCTACATCCCAAGGTGTAGCCACAACATCATCTCATGTTGAAGGCACTCAAGATGGTATGCAATTCACACATAATGTTTTTTATGCTCCTAGAATTATTTATAGAAAGCCAAAATATTTGATTGATATTGATACTAACATTTTGCAAGTAATGTCTAACAAGATTCCCAAGCGTACTTGTCAAAGCAATGCTAATCGTATTTGGAGATCATTTTTTGAGAATTTAAACATGACAGGAAGGTGTCAACTATTTTTTGAAATGATGAGAAATCTGAAATTTAGGCCCATCATGAAGATTCTTGGGCTAAGAACAATGGATGATTCAAGTGAAAAATCTATTGTAAAGAATCTAATGATTGCATATAAGAGTTTGGGTTCTACACCACGCATGAAAGATAGTAATGTCACATGAAGTGTACTTACATCAAAGATAGTAAGCACTCAAATGAAGAAATCTTGACTCATTAGAAAGACAAAAAAAACATTGAAAAGAAGTAGAAAGTCTCTAATGAGAGCCTTGGGAAGGCATCAAAGAGTGGAAGATCCAAATAGAAATGAGTTATGGGCATTTTCTGGTAGACTACCACGAAAAGATAAAGTAATTGTTGAAGCTTTGAAATACTTGATTGAAGAATTTTGGAAGAACAATACATAGGTATCTCCTAATCAAAGAGATGTTGTAAGAAGGAGGATTGGTAGTTGAATTTGTGCTCCACATCCAAAACCTTTTTTGGATTCAACTCAAACACAATTCTTTGCAAAATTTATGCATATGTATCCTCAAATTAAAATTAGTCAGAGATATTTTGAAATGTGTAAACATTTTTATGTGAAGATAAATCACACATGCACAACTTGTTGTTGTAGGGTACATATTGAATTCTCTAACCATTTTGAAGTTTATAGGAATATATGTGTAGATTTGCAATCTAAGAATGTTTTGTAGGATTGTAACATAAATGTCCCACCTAGATCTTAAAGGGAATTAATATCTACCATTTTATGTGAAAGAGTGGATGGTCAACAATTTTACAGCCTCTCATGCTTGAATGGTACATGCATAGATTGTGGAGGTTTGTGATGTTTGCCAATTTGTCAACATATGGAGAGTACACATGCAATCGGTAATGAAATAGTGGAATTTGGAAAATATAAGACTGTGACATACAATCTAAAAGATGGAAAAGAGGCTAAAAGATGTGATTTAGTAATTGAAAAAATTCCAGTGTATCAGTTCATGGACATTTTTTGTAAAATAATTATTTATGAGTATGCAAGGCATACACATAGAGGGCGATGGTTGGATATGCAATTAAAGTTGTACAAGGACACATTCCCACTTGATGACATAGTTGAGGAGCTATCCAAATACCACTTCTTTAACATGTTGTTCACATTTTTATTTTCCATGGTAACTTTGGCTTCTTCGTTCTCCTTTGTAATGAGAGTCACCTATCCAAAGTAGAAGAAAGAACATGAAATTACAATTTACAAACATAAATTTCATAGAAATTTGAGACTTAATCTACCTACATCAACTGTTTTGGATTTTTGATGAATATGGTAGGTGTTGACCAAATTTTTCTTCAAATATTTGTCTCAAAAAAAATCCACAACCCTAGCCAATGATGGCTACCAGACAAGCTCTAACTGCATTTTCTAGTTGTAGACCTTATTGTGACCCCTTTATCTCTTTTATTACCACCACTCTGATTAATTTCTCCATCAGAGCCTAAAGATCTCACCAATCCAAGGCTTTGTGTAGCCTCCCCAATCTACCAGAAAAAGATTAAATATGACATATCTTAGCTTTCCTTTGAGCTTTAGGGACTCCAACCACTTGAATCTCTCTGTCAAATCAAGGGCCAAATCATGTAATGTTTAGTCCAAGATTTGTGAAATGAATTTTTTCGTCTCTCCAAATATATTGTCTTTCTCTACAGGTGTGAGACATAATTATTTGTAAATATTTATTTCCATCAAATAAAATAGCATAAATTCAAATAAATATAATTTTCAAAACATCAAAGGATAGAACAAGAAGAAGAATACTATGAATTTATCATGCAATGTGTGTATACATGAGAAACACTAATAATTACCTCAACAGTTAGAACTAAAAGATGCATGCTCTTTTGAGATCTTATTGTTGTAGAGAAAGCTTCATGTAGTGGCCCAGTATTAATGTGGAAGCTCCTTTGGAGCTACTACTTATATTTTATGTTTCTAAAATGAAGATTAATCAACAAAATATTTTATTTTGTTCTATTCATTTGATAAGACTTTATTACTTCATTTAATGGAAATAATATTTGTTCAAGTCCCCACAGGGTCGCTTTCTATTGTGGTTCTTAATTGAGAGTTGTTTTTCTTTGACTCTTGGTGAAATAGTGGGGCTTCTTACCTATAGTGCTTACAGCCAAGGGTCAAAGATTAATTTTAAAGGGGCTTGTCCATTTGGTGAAATGGTGGCGCTTCATGCCTGTAGGGCCTCCAACCAAGATTCAAGTCCCCACAAGGTCGCTCTCTACTGTGGTTCTTAATTGAGAGTTGTTTGACTTTGAAAATAAGTACCACTTGTGTATCTAATTGTATATATTGGTTGAGAAGGGAGTTTTTCATCCTACTTATTTCCCCCAGGAACCCCACTGAAGTAGTTTTTATTAATAAAAATTGATGGCTATGTCCATTTTTATTAAAAAAAAAAATTTGTACAAAACTTTAGAGATCAGGTAAAATAAATGGTTGCATGCAATTGGATATGTAATTAATGACAATAAGACGTCTAGACTTTCTTAATTTTCTGTTGATTTATTTTTTCCTATGTCTTGTTCATGGAATTATAGATATAAATAATTTGTCTCAAAGGAAAAGGAAAAAAACTAAGTTGTACAATGACTTTTGTCATATAAACCAACACAAAAGCAAATATATGAAATATGCAATATAGTCAAAATCAATGACATATATAATCATTATATATTTCATTCAAGAATTTAGTATCATTTGACATTTGATGTGATGTAATGAGTTGATGAGATTAAAAAAAATAATCTTGAAGAAAGAAAAAATTGAATATTGTTGCAATTGTTTGCAATATGGACCAATAAGAATCAATGCAAAATGATATTTTAAAAATTATTTAAAACAAGAAATAAATAAAAACTATAGATACTTTGTTTAATTTTTTAATTCAGTGTGACCATTAGTTAATCTAATAGCAAAAAGAAATACAACATATACATAAGTATCCTTGTTATTGGGGAGAACTAATAAAAATAATCAAATAAAGTTTAAATGTTTGATTTGTGAGATATTTAAAATAATCTTATTTCAAGATTGGTAGATTTAATGACTCATTATTGATGACATTGCTAAAGATATGATTTGTGTATTGTCAATTCTAAAGTATGTGTGGTCTAAGTTAGATGGGAGTGTTGGAATATGAAATTTATTTTAAAATAGTTTAAGTATCCTGTTTAGTAGAATCTAGGTGTGGAAAAATATTAAATATTGAAGGTCAGTTAGTGAGTTTTTTTAATTTCAAATATCTAGAGACCTTTATATAATGAGGAATCATCTAATATTTTATCATAAAGATGTCAATATGATCCTATGATCTGATGATATAGTGAGCATTGTTAGTGACAATCTAATTCTATCAGTTTCAAGATTTGTGTATTTGTAATTTTTTATGTTCAAGTTAAGAAGAATTGGATTTTGCTAAAGAATTTGAACTAACAATATTATTATATGCATATGGGAGAACTTTAAGTTTATGATTTTATAGGTTTATTTATTTATCTATTAGCTCTCTCATACTCTAAAGATTCAATTTTGTTGTCATTAGTTATATGGAAGTCATTATGTTTGTCAAAGTCACTTGGTAAGAAAGAAAGGATGAGTCGGTAAAGTAAGGAATGTAGTCGGTAAAATAAATAAGTTAATAAGGAATTTTGGTTAAAGAAATCAAGTATAGACACTGAGTGAGGAAGAATAGTGTATCGAGAACAATGTTCTACCGAGCACCTAACCGAGAAGAGAGCCTAGTTACTGAGTTAAAGAAAATGTATTACCGAGAAGAGTAGGCCAACACTAGATGAGATCTAAGTACACTGAACCTTGACATCGATTAGAAAATTGTTTACAAATCTTGATGAGATTGAATAACAGAACATTGGAGATTGAAATCTAATGATTACACATGATTCCAAGGTGAGTTTAGCCAATGGAAAAATAGATGAAATATGCATTGGAAGTGTACCCAATGCTAGCACCACTGGAAGATGAAGATTCTAGTAGTTCTAGCACTGCTTCAAGAGTTGTATAAATAGAACAGAGAACTATAAATCATGATGATGGAGAATGTGGTTATGTTGATATGAATACATGAGAAGATTGCATGTATAAAATAGAATAGAGAAGAAGGTGAACAAGAAGAGAAATCAACTGAGTATCAGAGTATTGCAGAATAGATCTACCGAGTATTGAGTTTTTTATTTGAAGGTTACATAGTACGAGGTAATGATATATTGAGCACATAGAGTCTGATAAGCATTTTTTTGTGCACATTTGAAGATATTTTGTATTTCTCATTAAAAGTTAATCAGAATTGTATAAGTCTGTTAACCAAGTAGATCTTAAAATATATCTTATGTATAAATCCTTTAACTGAATACAATTATTAGATTAGAGTTGTAAAATCTCTTAACAGAGTAGACTTACCAGTCTTAAAACTCTTAACCAGGTTAATACATTTAACAGGGTAAACTATTAGAAATAGCTAAGCATTGTAGCTCTAACCAAGCAAATCTATTCCTACAGTAGTGAAGTGTTGTGAGTGTCATCCCCATCGTAGTTTTATCCTCTAACAAGGATTTATGTGATACCAAAATTATTGTGTTATGTGATGCTTGTTATATGTTTTATTTATTTTCATGTGATGAATGCAAAGGTTGAGTAATCAGTAAATGAATGTGAAATAAGTTAAAAAAAAGTTTAAAAGTGATTTAAAGCACTGATTCACCCCTCCCCTCTCAATACTTACCTTTCCACACCTGAATCCAACAATTGGTATCAGAGAATAGTCTCTTATTAAGGAGTTTAGTCAGTTGAGAGGAAAGATCTTGAAGGATGGAAAGTTACAAGTAAAAAAGAATTTAATTAACAGTATGGAAACAACGTTAAAGATGGCTAATGAGCAAATTGAAGAATTGAGAAAAAAAAGTTAAAACATTCAATTAGCAAATGGAAAGATCTTGAATTATAATTGAAGGACAATCAAGATCATGTTGAGGAACTTGGAGAAAATTCTGAGGGAAGCATGTCTGATGAATTTGATGCACTCATATCAGAAATGTCTGAAAAGAATAAGAATCTAGATTATCAGGTCAAGACACTAAAAAGAGAGCAAGAAACACAGTTGGTAAGGATGTGTGAGATTATGGAAGAAAAGTGAAAAGCTAAGAATGAAAAAAGAACTATAGAAGAAGAAAGAAGACAAATGAATACTAGACTTGATGAGAAAGAAAGAGAAATCATGATGTTGACACAAAACTCACTATAACTTGATAGGTCAACTTGTTATGGGAAATCAAGATGTTGCTAGGAAAGTTGGTGAGATTGCAAAATTGAGATTTAAAAATGAACATTTGAAAAATGATCTAAAATTTGAAAGGGATGCTAATGAAATCATGAAAATAAATGAAGAATCATGGAAGATTCTAGATGAACAACTAAAAAATAAAAGGTAACCTAATGACACCTCTAGACTCAGTTTCAATACAAACAGTAATATCGAGAAGGGTGAGTCCTCCAAACAAGAAACCAAGTGAGAGAAAGTTTCTACCCCATCAAAGCCTAAGAAGCCTAGATGTCATGATTGTGGAAAACCAGGGCATACAACTAACATTTGTAGAAGCAAGAGAAGTAATCAACAAAATTCTCCTAAATTCAAAGGTCAATTTTATAATTGCAATAAGTATGAACATAAGAGTGTAGATCAAGAGTTGTAAACACTCCAATGAAACCAAGGTTTCATGGTTACTGTAACAAATTCAAGAAATATGGTCACAAATCTGGAGAATGCAGGTCACAAAGAAGAAATGAGAAATGGGTCCCTAACCAACAAAATGTTGACAACAACTAACAACATCCTACAATACCTTGTGATTACAATACAATGATTTCTTGTATTGCATGTGGAAGATTAGGTCACATTACTTCAAATTGCTTCAGGATGCAAGAAATGAATAATAGGAAATCATGTAGAAATACTAGAATGGCTTGTTTCCATTCCCACAGAGTTGGTCACCTAGCTAAGGACTACAAGTACCAAAATAAGGATTCAATCAAGGATAAACCAAGTGAAAAGACTCTAGTAAACATTGATGAAATCTGAGAATAGATGAATAATAATTGGAGAAGAAAGACACAGGATGATGGAATAGAATTGGGAACTAGTGAACAAATTTTCTATGGAAATAGGGGTTCTTAGGTGCTTTGAATGCAATGGTTAGGTCCGTTTGAGCCCAAAGTGACTAGAAAAAGACCTACCCCTAGATCCAACAGAAAATCCTCTGAAAATTATAGATCTGACGAACAAGGCCAAATCTCTCAAGAAGAGAACAAGGGCATGAAGATCTGAAGCTTTGATACCATGTTGGAGTTGATGAGAAAACAACCCACTACTCCCAAGAACACTTGC